>BLKM01000971.1:583765-715112 GCA_013340265.1 Coptotermes formosanus
ATACACACATACATACATACACACATACATACATACATACATACATACATACATACATACATACATACATACATACATACATACATACATACATACATACATACATACATACATACATTCTACGCACGTAGGTACGTGCTTACATGAAATACACATATATGCATACATACGTGTGTGTAAACATGTGAAGCTAACCCTGTCGGTAATACAGGTGAATAACACAGGTCTCTAAACTGAACACTGTGATGGTTCTGTTTATGTACCGCTCACATGCATTCCTCTACCGTGCTGCAGTGTTATTTTGTGACTCAGCGTGGTATCTCATCGGATACCCTTCCGCATGCCAGGTGGGGGGTCGAGATCCAATATCACTCGTGGCAAAGAACAGCACTTCGTGGTTTCCATGCTTTGTATAGCCGATCGCTTTAGCCCGTGTCAGGCTTGTATTAAGCGATACCTGCAGAAGCTCGGCTACATTGAATTCGGTCCTCTTTACATCAAATTATTTAAAATTCGTAAAAAATACCAGCTGAAATTCAACACAGCGTCTCTTACAGCTGAAAGTTTGTAAATGCTGAGGCCAATTCACGATAAACGCCGTCTCTCAGGTACTGTCACTTGCAGCTGAAAGTATGTACACTGGTATTGCAGTATTGCATTCTTATTGCAGTGTAACTACGTGCTCCATAAGAAAATAACATACATATTTAGCAATTCACTCATAAGCCATCTACCATCATGTAGGCAAATAGACAATTAAAATTAGGCCATGAGTACGGTGCGTATTATTACTTCTCACTTACTGCAGTTCAGCTTTTCCGTATATGATCTAATTTGCCCTCTGTGTCTAAACACCATACTTGAAGTCGTATAGGGGGAGATGAAGTAATGATCCACCCATTCTCATTTTCGTAATCGTGTGCAACTGACTGGACAACTTCATGCTGTACTCGCTTTATAACTCTCGTAAAATAACTCATGTATCCACTGTATATCGGCAGATACCGGAATTTAAACGTCACTAATGTTTCTCTGAACACAAAGGAATTACGTCCTTAAGTTTAACCACTAAGTGCTTCTAACAGACACGCAGTGTGATTTTTTTTACTAAGGAACTGAATTTTGGTATATTATTTAGATATTAATTTACAATAATCTTTCATCAAATACAATTTTTTGCCTGTTGTTACTTCACTTTAAGAGGGGTTACGATCAATTAGTCAAAGTACACAGGCGTTTGACTGCAAATTGTTATTTACATATATTTCATGCTTGAAATAATGAAGCTTACAGCACAGAAGAGCAACGAATTTCAATAACGTTTCAGAAACAGCCCCGTTATTTACATGTTAACACGCTCTACAAAAAACGAGTTCCGTATATAAACGTATGTTGCATATGTTACTCTTGCCACCCAACTGTTTGCTGCTATACAGTTATGACAGGAGCCCAGCACACAACTATACGAATTGGATCACAACTTCAGCAGGAGTTCGATAAAACCGTCGCAGTTAGTAGCCGTAGACGCGAAAGCATCTGAAGATAAAGCAAAAAATAAAAGAAAATAGGAGTTTAGAACGACAGATGTAACTTTCGGGAAAGAAGCACACGAAAACTGACATAAGAGAATCGAAGTAAAATGATGTGAAGTTCTGTTAACAGTTGTTCAGACGTGCTGCCAAGCACAACGCCGACAACAGGACGGCAGACGTGGAATGCGAAATCGAAAACATAGTACAGTCCTAAAAGCTGCTAGAGGATTACATCAACGTGATATATATGTACACAAAATTTAAAGGCTCTGAAAATATTCAGCCTGAAAATAATAAATGACTCTTCCACACAAAGGAAGAATGTCACAACACTTTTCTATCAATTCTCATTTAAAGTTAATGCTTTGTTAATTAAAAATTATAACAAAATAAATTACCCCAATGTCAAAACCGAAGATTAATTACTGCTATTAGTTAACTAAGGGTAACGTGAAATTCCATCTCATGAAGAAATTTTGCCGGTTTTCCCTGGCCCAGCACCTTAAAAACAAATAAATTTTAAAGTTCAAGATTTGCATCCTGTCGAAAGTGGTCCATTCGGTCTAGGTATGTGTATATTTTATGCCTTTTTAAGTATTCATAAATTATACCGTTATTAGCAAAACAGTTTAAAAACGTGAGGTGTCTTCCAATCAGAGTGCATGGAGTTTCTTCTTTCGTGTATAGTTTCTACACACAACATATCAAAAGTACGTAAAATTAATAATGTCATAACTGACATGCTGAAAGCAATTATGCAAAGATCATTTCTCTACTTTAATTGGTCTGTTGTTGCATGACCCTACCGAATTACGATGTGTAAATTCAAACAAATATTACACATAATTTTAACACACTTATAAATTACGTGCTACAGTGGAGTCGTTATTAACCAAGGGGTAACAGGTGGCGTCCGTGTGATAGCGGAAATATTGTAGAAAATTCGAAAATACTGTAAATATTTAAAGAATTGTATCTTAGATAAGGCATACTGTAAAATATTACACGAAATTGTCTACCCTGCAAATTTGCTCAGAACACTGCTTATATAAAATGTCTTCACTACACATACTCCTTGATTCATTCCATCCGTCTTCCTGGTGGTCAATTCGTTAAAAATCGCCTTAATCGCACTGTTTTATTCTCATTCGGTATATTAAATGGTTTACACATCAAAATTGCTGACTTATTTCTCATTTCCCCTGTTATAGGTAAGATCGATCTCGCCTACGATTCTAGACTTTATTACCCCAACAGCATATGCCTGCAACACGGTGCTTATAAATTACAAAGTTCCTTCAACGATTGACAATACTGTCCTTGCCTTGATATATTTATATCACAATGAGATGTGACACTTAAAAGCACAAAGATCCTTCCTACGACATATCCAAAAGTCTGCACTTCATTATTCACATGTCCAAATATTTTCCTCAGCTCTTTGTATTCATACGCTAACAATAGATGTACTTCTTTCAAAGTAATAGTCTAAAGTGTTTCAGCTAGTTTCAAAACTTGGCGTAAGAACTTCCCGAACATGGCACATTCGTGCCGAAACATGTTGGAGTAATAAAAGACTACGCTACTGTGTGTGTTGTGTGTGTATTTACTTGGTTTAGCGAAACAAAATAAGTTGATTAAAATGCACAGAGTAAACAATCTAAACACATATTCAGTACTGTTCACAGATAAATTTCAAGAACCTTATACATTTTTAAATTAACAACGTAAATAGAATATCTTACATTTTCACAGCGGTGTGTATTCAGGCTACTGTCCTTTGGGACGTAACGTCATGTACGTTATCTGTGGATACACGGCGTCACGTCCCAACAGACAATAACCTGATTAATTTTTGTAATTAGAACCAACTAGAAGCACAGTTATATTACATAAACTATTAGTCTATTTTATTTTATACCTCCGACATGTTTCGGTTACCTACCATCTTCAGGGGGGCTTACGTCAATTCATTATATAAAACTTTAAATCATTTGACAATTAAATGTGGTGTTAATTGTCAAATGGTTTAAAGTTTTGAAATTAAATGTGGTGTTAATTGCCAAATGGTTTAAAGTTTTGACAATTAAATGTGGTGTTAATTGTCAAATGGTTTAAAGTTTTGACAATTCAATGTGGTGTTAATTGCCAAATGGTTTAAAGTTTTGACAATTAAATGTGGTGTTAATTATCAAATGGTTTAAAGTTTTCACAATTAAATGTGGTGTTAATTGTCAAATGGTTTAAAGTTTTGACAATTGAATGTGGTGTTAATTGTCAAATGGTTTAAAGTTTTGACAATTAAATGTGGTGTTAATTGTCAAATGGTTTAAACTTTTGGCAATTAAATGTGGTGTTGTCAATTGGTTTAAAGTTTTGACAATTAAATGTGGTTTGAACTGTCAAATGGTTTAAAGTTTTGACAATTAAATGTGGTGTTAATTGTCAAATGGTTTAAAGTTTTATATAATGAATTGATGTACGCCTCCCTGAAGACGGTCGTTAACCGAAACATGTCGGAGATACAAAATAAAATAGACTAGTAGTTTATGTAATATAATTGTGCTTTTAGTTGACTCTAATTACAAAAATTAATATCAAAGCACGAAGATGAATAACATAAAATAACCTGATTACTCATGACTGGTATCTACTTGTAGCCCGTAACTTAGTTACAAGACAAGAAGGAGAACGAGCGAGTAGGACACCGAATATCCCTTTGAAAGGACAGAAAAAAATTTGTCATGACAGGCTACTTCAGGTGTGAGCCTCGAACTGCCAGACATGAAGAGGACAAGCAATTGGTTGCGCTAAACCAGGGGGTTTGTTCCCCAGGGAGAGAGTGAAACCCAAACGTATTGATCCATACCTAGGTAGGGTCAAGCCCCTGCATGTCCTCTCTAATTATTTTCTGAATTAAACTTGTTAAGCTCCCAGCGGTTTTCGAGAGAAAAGTGAGGTTATGTGGTAAGCACGGTGCATGACATCTCTGTGGCGGACAACACGACGCTCTTTGCGTCACTGTTTGGTATCAGATTGTTACATTTGGAAGAGAAGAAAGGCGGAAAATATTTTAATAAATTTGTCTTTCCTTTTACTTCCCTTCTTTTTCAACTAGCCTCATCTCAGCACTTTCCTCGTCTTCTGATGCCCTCACTGTAAAGGGAATGGAATGAAAAAATGCCAACCTAAATTCTTGAAATTTTTTGCTAGTGCTATCTTTTCTAGCCTGCATGTCTTTTCTGTTTGCCCCAACCCCCCCCCCCCCAAATCCTCCCTTTCATTTTCTCATGCCACTTCCTTTCTTCTCACTCTGTTTTCTGCCGTAGTGTCAGTTTCCCGTCGCGTCTTTTCCCAATGGTCTTACAATCAAAAGTGAACTACGTGAAATATTTCAGTATTTCCAGTTGTAACTGCAATGAGGTCGCACAGTATATACTGCAATGAATATTGCTGTCTTATGGGTTATTACACCATGTACTTTCGTAAGTCGTTACGACCATCTCGCCCAAATTTTCTACCTCTATTTTTAAGAGCTACAAATTACCGGAATACACTGCGCCGTAACTGATAAAACCAAAAATCGATTCTAAATTCGTGAGTCATAATATTCGCGTCAGTAACATGGTCAGATCAGCAAACATGATATAAATAATGATGAAATGTGTCAGTTACACGGGGTACCTAGAACTGTCAAGAGTGCTGAAATCGGGAGGCTACGAGGGGATGAATATTTCTGCACGATGGGTAGACAGAGGATGTAAACAGCACTTGCGTGAAGAACCTTATTTGGAATAACCAATTCCCACAAATAAATAGGATAATATTAAAATGGATCATTGAGAGAGATGATGTTGCAAGACGCATTGCTGTAGTTCAGGATCGTGTCTGATGGCCGCTTATCATATTAACAAACTTCGTGTTCTCTTACCGCAGTTCTGGTAAATGAAACATCGATTTTACGGTACTGCATTTGTTTCAAAGTATCATACTGCACTGACTGCGGCATACTATCCAACATTAGTGTCACACTGCACTGACTGCGGCATACGATCCAACATTAGTGTCACACTGCACTTACTGCAGCGTACTATCCAACATTAGTGTCACACTTCACTTACTGCAGCGTACTATCCAACATTAGTGTCACACTGCACTTACTGCAGCGTACTATCCAACATTAGCGTCACACTTCACTTACTGCAGCGTACTATCCAACATTAGCGTCACACTTCACTTACTGCAGCGTACTATCCAACATTAGTGCCAAACTGCACTTACTGAAGCGTACTAACCAGCATTAGTGTCACGCTGCACTTACTGCAGCGTAATATCCAACACTAGTGTCAAATTGCACTTACTGCAGCGTACTATCCAACGTTAGTGTCAAACTGCACTTACCACAGCGTACTATCCAACATTAATGTCAAACTGCACTTACCGCGGCGTACTAACCAACATTAGTGTCACACTGCACTTACTGCAGCGTACTATCCAACATTACTGTCGCACTGCACTTACTACAGCGTACTATCCAACATTAGTGTCAAACTGCACTTATTGCAGCGTACTATCCGACATTAGTGTCAAATTGCACTTATTGCAGCGTACTATCCGACATTAGTGTCAAACTGCACTTACTGCAGCGTACTATCCAACATTAGTGTCAAACTGCACTTACTACAGCGTACTATCCAACATTAGTGTCAAACTGCACTTACTGCAGCGTACTATCCGACATTAGTGTCAAACTGTACTTATTGCAGCGTACTATCCAACTTTAGTGTCAAACTGCACTTACTGCAGCGTACTATCCGACAGAAGTGTCACGCTGAGTTTCTCTCGCTACTGACGTTCCCAGTTACGTCAGAATTTGCACAGTCGATACCGGCGGATTCGCGAGTCGCCCCGGCAGCTGTGTTCTAAAGCAGACACTGCCTCTCCTTCTCCGAAAATCAGTTCCTCACAGCAAGCTACAGCGATGTGGTTCCACAGAAGAAAGCTCCAACTAGCTACTTGTACCTATTGTCACTTGCAGCATATGGGTCGCTAGCAACCACAACGGTCACCTGTAATTTTTCATTTATTGGTAGTTTATTTAACGACGCTGTCCATCTCCAGACTGTGTAGCTTCTGATAACAGAATTATTAATAAATATTAACCAAAGAGGAGTGGAAGGAAGGGGTCGTGGCCGGGTTTGACGTACCCGGGAAATACCCGCTGTTTACTGTGCAAATCATAAGGAACATACAAACAGCGTGTGGGCAAAAGTGGGAATCCTCTCAGTGTTGTTGCGGGCGATACGCACTTACAGTGAACACTGTGCTTTACAAGGTCAAAACTAACCTCAACTTTTCCAAGTAATCGAAGCCTCGCCCTCGGCCAACTGGATACACTTCTGTTACTTAGTGCACTGTCATTCTGTTAAGTTATTAACAAGAGTTTCGCTTCAGGTCGTATCTTTTGGAAGTACTTCACTAGTTTCAGATAAATGTGCTGCATCCATCTTCACTATGCCATGAGAACCCAAAATCTCGTAAAGCAATAAATTATTGTGGAAAAACCTGCCAAAGAGAAACTCCTTATTTCCTGAACGAAGATTGCCAGTGCATGGCCAGTTATCACACCTTAGAATGACCAAGAGAAATAAAGTTGTCCCTGTGCTTAACTAAGCACCATGCCAAGAAAGCAAAAGAACGAAAGGAGTTATAACTCCATGCCTTCTTATTATCGGCAGGAGGTGATTGGTCAGTTCCACATTTTACCGCGAGGGAAGCAGCCCACCATACTCAAAAGAGACTGGAAAGGCCCCAGATTCGGCCTCGACGCTTTCTTTGGGAGAAAAATCGCACAATTCCTTAGTCGGCCAGCACGAAGCCTAGAGATTATATCGCATTCCGATAAAATGAAACATTCACGTGTCAAGGATCTAGCCATTTAATAACGTCATATAATCGGTTCAAGGCGATCTATCAAGGAGCATGATGAGGGGGACGGGCATGGGGTAGGTATAGGGAACAAAGAAATGCAAACAGGGTTTTTATGGGGAAACCTCATAGAATGAAACAACTTGGAAGAAATATACCTATGTGGGACGATAATATTAAAATGGATCTTAAATAAATAAGATGTAAGGTGTGGACTGGGTTCATCTGACTCAGGTAGGTATATTGGAAACACGGCACTGGACTATCAGGTTCCATAAAACGTGGGAAAATTCTGAACTTGCTAAGAACATTTAGTTTCTCGAGAAGGCCATTGGTCCGTTGAGTTAATTAGTTATATTACTGTCTGAAACTCATTTTAACCTTTTAAAGCCTAGCGGTAACTTTACGTACCACCAGGTTTAACATTAAAAAATTCTACGTGGTGCCCACATTGCGTTTATGTGTTTTGTACGGATCTCAGAACAAACAGCAACTTTTGCCTTATAAAACATTAAGAGACTGGTTTTTATAACCGAAGTGGAGTGTTTACAGCGCGGTACGCACTGAGTCCTTACATAAAACAGATAAGCTTCGTCTTTAAAGGGTTAATTGTTGGCTTCCAAAAAGTATTAAGGACAGGTTCTCTACCCATGATTTCAGGCTTCCGCCGCGATGTTGATTAGATCTGCGATATTACCCGGCGTCGTGTGGTAATTGCTTACCGACCCTTGAATATGGGACTGATACGTCGTCCCGAAACGTCGGTAAACAATTACCACACGACGCCGCGTAATATCGCAGAAGAGCGCATATCTCAACAGGTTCTAGAGATTACAGATTACAGATGGGACTCAAAATCGGTGCGGAAGAGCAGGACAAAAGCACTGACTTAAAATAGTATCTGAATTATCTGTATCCCAATGCAACATGATGATTTACTCATGACAAAGCTGTGACCACATCCTGCCAGGCGCTCAGTGAGCGAGCGGCGGTAGCTTATTAAATTATATGAAGGTTCACATTAAACCCCTGTTCTCCATTTTATCAAATATTTAAGGGAGAACCGAGTGGGTAAAATATATCAACACCTAGACCTTGGAAGCAATCAGCAGCACAGGTTTTTGTTCCCATATACGTAGTTAGCAACATAATCTACAACTGGGGGCAGGAGGGCAGGGAAGGAGGTTCAGTGTGGCCATGTGCAATACTGTTGCTGCTATAAACGAATAAACGTCGCTCCTCTTTAGACGTTGGATTGAAATTAAACCTTGCAAGATTTATCACAGCTGCTTCACAACGTTCTACATCCTCTCCTACGTAATAGACAAAACATCTCCCTCTGTCTATAGCATACGAGATTGCAGAGAAATTTAACAGGCCAACCCCTCTTCAGCTCCACCCTGTTCTCTTTGCTATTCGTATGTAACGTCCGTTCTTGTACAGTTCATCAGTGCAGCACGGATTCTCACAAACCGGAATATCGAGGTGTGTTTTAAGTCGTTCCGTTCCTGAATTAAGCACGAAGCCATGAAGACGTATGGTGGAGATGAGGTATATCTCCACGTGTTCATGATTTCAGCACGACAATACAGGTGAATGGTCAGCTTCAAGCCCTGATCACTTCAATCCCGAAGACGCCTGGATGGGCCCCAAGAGTTGGTGCGGACAATTTGCAGTGGGAGAAAATCTACTGCCCCCCAATACAGCCCTTTAATTTTTTTTTGTTCTACAGGGTGATTGATGACTTGTGGACATTACTGCAGGAGGTGATTTCCTAGGTCTTTGTGATCCAGCAGTAATGTCCACAAGCCATGAATCACCCTGTATACTATCCTATCACCCTGTATACTATCCTATCACCCTGTATACGATCCTGTCTGCGACTAGGCACTACACTAGCTTCTTCTCTGCAGGTTCACATACTGGAACCTCTTGTGTATCCCTCCCCTCTCTTAAGGCTCTTACTTTACCGGCCAATTCCATCCTCTTTGATTTGACCATCCTAATGATTCGATATGACATGGAACAAACAGCATTAGCAGCAGCACGGTATAAGCCATCCAGGCGTTAGTCTCTCCATCTTTGCATTGGTAGACCTACATGTCTTCTGCTGGTCAGAGTATGTTTATACACTGAGTGTAGGATGAGTGTATCTTTCGTTCTTAACAAATGTTGAGTATTAAGCTCCAAATTAGGCAGTTATTCTGTCCTTTGGTTACTTTCTCCTTTCCAGATCCATCTAATGAAATAAGAAAAACGTTATCAACAACCTCAAATTACATTCTTCCCTTAGTCAGGGTTTAAAAAATTTTTACATCCCTACAAAACAGCAAGTAAAATTATAAAAAGACTAATCGAATTTTTAATGACGACCACTATGACAATGAAGTCTAAGGCACATAATAGCATGGATACCCCAAACAATAGAATCGCGGATTTTAATGTCGCTCGAGGCAGGGCTGTACATCCCCACCGTGCCCCGCTGACGTTGTCTTTTGCACCACAAAGACCTTACGGAAATTCAAACCCTGCCCAGAGAATCTCAACATACTTCCCTTCATAAACAATTACAAATCGAAACAGACATTAACCCTTTAAAGACTTCGGCTATAAAAACCAGCCTCTTAATGTTTTATACGGCAAAAGTTGCTGTTTGTTCTGAGATCCGTACAAAACACGAAAACGCAATCTGGGCACCACGTAGAATTTTTTAGTGTCAAACCTGGTGGTATGTAAAGTTACCGCTAGGCTTTAAAAGGTTAAAAACAACTGGTTTTAATGCCTGCAACAGCATTATAAGAGGACAAATTGCTTGATGTGTGTTTAAAGATATTCAGAGGTAACTGAAATCATGTTTATACTAGTACTAACTACTTCTGAACACTTAACCATCACAACAGCCGGCATTCAAGAAAAATTACTGACACTACTTCCTGTAACAGCGATAATAGGAAAGAAATGACCTTATTTCCTGCATAATGGCGTTACGATAAAAGTGCTCTCACTTTCTGTAACAACGGTGTTAACAAACAGGTTGCCTAACACACGACCTTACTGCCTCTAACAAATGTATTAACAACCCAAGTGATCTCACTTTCTGTAACAACGGTGTTAGCAAACAGGTTGCCTAACACACGACCTTACTGCCTCTAACAAATATATTAACAACCCAAGTGATCTCACTTTCTGTAACAACGGTGTTAACAAACAGGTTGCCTAACACACGACCTTACTGCCTCTAACAAATATATTAACAATCCAACTGATTTCACTTTCTGTAACAAAGGTGTTAACAAAGAAGTGATCTGACAAGTGACCTTAAGGCCCCTCACAAAGTTATTAACAACCAAGTGATCTAATTCCTGTAACAGCAATATTAACAAAAAGTGACCTTACCATCTGTAATAGCGGTACTAACAAATATCGGACCTCAATGGCTGCAAAACAATATTAATGAACGCCTGGACTTAACATCTGAAAGCTGTGTGTTAACCATCTCACCTGAATACCTGCAGCAATGGTATTAACCCTTTATAGACGAAGCGTATCTGTTTTATGTAAGGACTCAGTGCGTACCGCGCTGTAAACACTCTCCATTTCGGTTATAAAAACCAGTCTGTTAATGCTTTATAAGGCAAAAGTTGCTGTTTGTTCTGAGATCCGTACAAAACACATAAACGCAATGTGGGCACCACGTAGAATTTTTAATGTTAAACCTGGTGGTACGTAAAGTTACCGCTAGGCTTTAAACGGTTAAAGAACATGTCTGTAATCACAATATCAACAAATAATATTAAGTGTATTAAACCTTACTTCTTTGTTACACATAAATCGAAACACTGCACTACAATTGCGGAGCGCCCTTGCGCAGAACGGCAATGGAAACTGCTGCTGTCTCTTTGCTTGCAGAGGCAGGCCTATTCCGATCACAGCCCTCAAGATTCCCCCGTGCGGAGGAACCGGAAGCCGGATGGACCTGGAGTGTCTATGTGCGAATCGAATCACTCAGGTGGTAGTAAAGTCGACGCGAAATTAACAGTAACAAGCTTCCGCCTTCCCCACACCACACACTCGTCCCGTTGTCAGTTTGGTTTAATTTACCTTTCGTTTTGCGAATCGCATTTCGATCAATGCCCAATGCCAGTATGGAAAGTGACAAACAATCATACGCCCAACATGGTTTGTTGGCAGAAAATATGTAGAGCCTAGATAACACAATATAATAAATTAATGAACCAGGACAGCTCAATTAGCATAGTGAGTACGGAATGTAATCCAACAGCGCCACAGCCTTACCCAACAGTCTAAAGGCATGGCCGAAAATGTAAACTGTCTGGTTTAACAGGCCAGACACATGGCCCAAATGCCCACTCAGACCAAAGGCATGGTCCAACAAGTGTAATATCTCATTCACCTGACAAGACAAATGACGAAACAGGACCAAAAACATGACCCAACAGGAATTACTCACCAAACTGACCAGAAACATGGCCCAGCAGGACTAACGCCTTATCAAACGGACCAGAAACATGGCCCAACAGGACCAATGCCTTATCGAACGGACCCAGAAACATGACCCAACAGGACCAATGCCTTATCAAACGGACCCAGAAACATGGCCCAACAGGACCACTGACTCAACAAACTGACCAGAAAGAGGACCGAACAGGACCAATTCCTTATCAAACGGACCCAGAAACATGGCCCAACAGGACCAATGACTCAACAAACTGACCAGAAACATGGCCCAACAGGATCAATGCCTTATCAAACGGACCCAGAAACATGACCCAACAGGACCAGTGACTCATCAAACGGACCACAAACATGGCCCAGTAGGAACAATGCCTCATCCAACGGCCCAGACACTTCACGGAAAAAATAAAAGCACAGTGCCTCATCCTAAACAGACGGGACGTCTACCGTGGGCTCGGTGCCTGATTCAACAGGTCTGACAGCTTAACTAATAGGTTCGTTCCTGTATGAAACTGATACACGCCACCCCTAACAAGCGGCAATCTAATAACACTCATAGACACCCAGCACCTCGCCCCTACTACATTACTGCCCTGTTCATTGCATTAGATATTCCAGCCGAGAAACTGTAACCCTGTTACAGTAAACTAGCAAGAACGTGTTGGCAGGGGCTGTTGTTCATTATACGACGTTTCAATACAGTTTATCCGTTGATAAAGATATTCAATAATGTCAAAGCTTTTTAAAATAACTCCTGTTTGCGCGAGTAAGAAACAATCGCGGTCAGTACCAAAAACTTAATCGAAAGAGCGCGTTACAGATTAGCGAGAACTGACAACTGACGCTGCGCAATCGGGACGTTCAGATCGGCAGAGGCCTGATCGACTAAAACCACAGACAAGAATGGCCTTTTGAATGTCTGATAGTAAACAACTACTGACAATAAACTGCATTCGGGAGTGATGGACAGGTAACGTTCCGGGCGAGTTCTGTTCACATTTCTGGAATACTGACGCTGCAGAACTGCGACATAAACATGTTCTTCCAGTTGCCTTTGAATGCAAAATATGAATGGAATGGACCTTCATTCCATATTATTGGTAATCGGGAATTGGATGGAGATTCCATATTTTTAATAGATCCCTCACCGCAACGCGCATCCGCATAACATCGTAGTCGTATGGATTTCTTAAAATTCCGGCAATATGTGTTGTTTCACAACTTGGTAGCCATAAAATCGAGCGTTGTAAACATGACACAGAATAAAGCGAAAAATACAACAGCGATCAAAATGAATAGGCCTTTGCTCTGTCAATTTGAGTGTAGAAGGTTCCGTCAGCTCTTACGTCACTTGCTACCATATGCCTACTTGTATTTAACAAGAGAACCAACGATGGCAGAAATAAAATATTATTCTATTTATTCCCGGAAACTGTAGTTTCAAATAACAACCAATCACCAACATCAGCAGTAGTAGTTTGTGTCTTGGCTCCTTCAATAGTTTGCCGCCATTTTTCTCTGTCTTTGTCTCTCCCTTTCTAGTGCTTAAAACCAAACATTTCGACGTTGTCTGTTACGCAGTCGAACCAATACAGTCTTGATCGACCTGGTCGTGTGTGATTCCAGGACTGAGAAGACAGGAGAGGTTTACTTATAGCTGCCTCATCCAAATCTACGACATGCACCAGCCATCTCATAACAAGCAATTCATTATATCAAATAATTCTATATGTACAAAACACAGTCGAACTGAGAAACCACCACTCAGTCTGACTAAAATTCAAATAAAATTTAAATAGAAATAAGTAAAATACATATTAAATTAAAATCACCTAATTTCAACAGCGGCAGTTTTTTAAATAAATGTGCGTTAATTAGTTAACCCTTTAAAGACGAAGCGTGTCTGTCTTATATAAGGACTCAGTGCGTACCGTGCTGTAAACACTCTCCACTTCGGTTATAAAAACCAATCTCTTGAGGTTTTATAATGCAAAAGTTGCTGTTTGTTCTGAGATCCGTACAAAACACATAAACGCAATGTGGGCACCACGTAGAATTTTTTAATGTTAAACCTTGTGGTATGTAAAGTTACCTCTAGGCTTTAAAAGGTTAAGACATAAGAATTTCAATGTAGTGTAGAATTGTCCACATATCACAAACAACAAAACTACGATACAAGAACAGTTAAAATGACGCGGAAGATGAGACAATTTTTTCGGGTATAATTCCTATACACCTCCGTCACTCTGCATGAGTCGAGTCGAGTCGAGTCGAGTCGAGTCGAGTCTATCCGCGTATAGCACAGTCGGTTCGAGTGAGTCGAGTCGAGTGAAGGTCACTGTCTGGCTTCCCAGTATCTTAGTGAGTTAAACCGGACGGACTTGAGTGGACCCAGTTCGGTTAGTGTGCCAGTTACGTTTGGACAATGTTCAAAACACTACTCTTGTTTATAAATTATTCTGGTTATTCAATCCGTGTAATGATTTATAATTCATATTATAACACCAACAATTTCAACACACAACACGCATACAATGACACAATATCCTCTCCTACATGTTTCGACGTCCGACAGCCATCTTCAGCGAGCCACATCAACATTTAAAACTTGATAGAACATGATATATTTGTAGTAATGAATTCCCAAATATTACTATGACACAAAATATTTTATTACTCCAAATGTATCATATTCTACATGGTTTTAAATATTGATGAGTGTCCCTGAAGATGGCGGCCAGCCACCGAAACACACAGGAGAGAAGATGGTATCGTCGTATATGTTTTGTGTGTGAAATTTGTTGGTTTTGTAATATAAATTGTGTTTATAAACATTCGAAAGCGTTGTATTAAACTGAACATTGCGGATGATGGACTAAAATACACTAGCCTCCGTGGTCCAGTAAATCTGTTGATCCTTAATGACAGGGCGATAAGGGTTACTGCCGGGTTTGGACTTATTAATTTGTGCGACTGTAAAAAGGTAACCTCTACAGGGATGCATTATATTTAATTTCTCCACAAAAACGAGTTGGAATCTGAAGAACAATTTACTGCTATTTTAAGATTAAAATGACGAAAAATGGGAGGGTTTTGGCTGACCGATAATCTTTATTATCTCTTTTTTATTCAAACAAACAGAAACAATAAGCGCAGATTATAGAAAATGTCCATTAATGCTTTTATTATTCCCACCCCCCCCCCCCCCGCCCAACCCATTGTTCCAGACAATCTTATTACTTGCTCCAACATCCCCGTCAGTGTTTGCACTTCCTCTAGTTTCTGAACATGTTTCGACGCAGAGTGCAGGGGAAAATCACCTCTTTTTGCAAATCGTCTTTTAAATTTATAATGTTCCTTCCCTTTCTATTGTATATTGATTCTTTGTAAGAGGACAGCTAAGGAGAATAAAAGAAACTCGCGACAAAAAATAGAATCAAGTACGCTGTTTCAGTGTTTCCAGTCATTAAATATTTTAGACTCCTGTATTTGAAAAAACACTTCCAGATTCTTTTGTTGTGTTCGTATGGGAATTGGACTTGGTGCATTGTACGCGCCATTATTAGGTGACGGCGCAGACAGGAACCAAGCCTTAACGTCTATCCATCACGAAGACGCTCCTGCTGCTGTTGTTGCTGTTGTTGCTTCTCATTATGTAGGAGGACTACGACAGGCTGCAAGGAAGACGTCGATAGCATTACTCAAGGAGATATAAAATACCGGTACACGAACTGAAGGGGTTGAAATAATCGCAGTAAGTTTTTTATTTTATGATAAAGGACGGAAGACATTGAAATACATATCCTCACTTTCTGGCTTCTAGAAATCAGTACCTCCGGCCGAAGTCGAGTTCTTCTATGCGGACGGACGGATGGACAGATAGGATAAATGTAATTGTCGCTTTTCGCAATTTTTTTAATGCGCCTAAAAACTGGGAGACATAAAATAATGAATAAGTTAATTTATTTATTGTCTTTTTATTTTGTCAAAACATGTTATAAAGCTGTAACCGTTTACCTACTGTCACATATGCAGCAGACATCCGAACATAAATGTACAATAAAGCAAATAATGTGATAAAACAAACAACACGTGTGATATAAAAAGCACGTGGCTGTATGATAATCCAAATTATACTGGATGCAAGGTTGGTGAATTCTTCTTAACATACGATTCGGTAACCTTCCTTTCAGAAATATTAAAAACTATCACTTAATCAGGGGACATTTTAATCCTTCCTCATCCGAAATAACTCCATAGAAAACACTCCTCCTTCATAAGCGTACATTCCTCAATTAGACAAAAATTCCTCCCCGCATCTGAAAGGGAAGAAGCAACTAAATCCTCTTTGCTCTTGGTAGTTGTTAATAGTGAAAGTTCTGTGATAGGGAACAACAAACAAAACCCTGCTTCTGTTACAGGTGCTGCACCTGGTTACAATGTTAACATCAGCTGAATATCTATTGTATTTCTTTCTACCTTTGCATTTGTTCTGACAAGGGCTTCGTGCAACTTCCCATAAAAATTGTAAGTGGCAAAATTTCTTACATTCAAAAATATTCTTAAAACAAATCGCTGTGAAATCCACAACAAAGGGAGGCTATTGTTTATAGATTTGTTACTGGTTGATTCATCATGTAGGCCTAAGTACCCCCTACGCTCGCTTTCTACTGCCTACGTTTATTTGACGTGGACAACATACTTATGGTCGGTACTGCTCCTGCTTCGCACTAATTTATTTTCAGTACACTGACAGGTTTTAAACTATTACGTTTCAAGAATTACATTACGGTTAACACTGCAAATAGGGATCGAACCTGGGTCCTTTCCAATACTCCATTATAACATCACACACTAAAGACAACCAATTACTTGAAGCTGGGAAGGGAACGAAATTCCGTCGTATGTGCCTATATTAACTGGTAAAAATTTAGTGGTTACTTCATTTAGCAACAGGTTTGACGCTAGAATTTTCTACATTCTGCCCACACGTTGCGTTTATGAGATTTATGGACCTCAGAACTAACAGATATTACTTCCCTATACATCACTGACTGACTGGTTTTTTTATATAACCCAAACTGGGCATGTTTACTGTGCGGAACGAACTGAATGTGTGAAGATAATTCTGGTTAATTTCGTCTTTAAAGGATTGAAACCAGGAATAACATCCACAAAAGGCAGGTTCTACTGGTAAAATAACGACAAACAGTAGGTTACAACATGATATGAGGTTATTAATTTTTACATTTCCTTCCTAACAATAGTATTCATGACGTTGCATGCTTGGGCACCATAACTCGGAATCCACAACCGCATCCAGGGCAACATGAAATGCGCATTACTGTGATTTATTTGATCCAGCTAGTGTGACAAACGTCTCATGCCATTAAGAAACCAAAGCTTCATTGTAGTTACAACACACTGGTGGGTCCTGTTTCCTGCACACCGCTGCTAAAATATTACGCAAACGTATAGACTAAGATTAATAGCATTCAAAGGAACAGAGTCTTGCATCCACCCCATCAAGAAACTACGTAGTACAGTGTTACAGGTGCTGATTAATTTCATTCAGGTACAAGCTTTATAATTAACTATATGAAATGAATCCGTATTAAGAAGCTGACAGTTGTTCACTAGTTAATTCCCCACTTTTTATACGAATCACATATCTACTATAGCTTTCACAAAAGCCCGCCACTAGTTTACACCCTCAGACAAATGACTCATGTCCACGCACCCATCCTCTATTTGTAGGCTCCATTTTAATCTTATCCGCCACACGATGATATATTTTCTAACTGGTATCTTCCCTTCAGGTCTTAGAACTAAAACTCTGTACAACTTAACCGCGTGAGCTACACGTTTTCAATCCCAAACACCTTCAAGATTTCTGTCTTTTGTGACGTGACTAATTTACTAAGTGGTTTAAGTGTTGAAGCTTTCGCGCCACGACAGTATGCAGTAAAATCTTCTAGGGCACACAGCCGCGTCAGGGTGTAAAAATTCTCCAAAGTGTCGGGACCCTACCTTCAGGGTGCTAGTAAACGACATATTGAAACAGTTCAGATTTGTCGTTTAATATAGCAACAATTACATAAACAAGCCTCAGTTTAACATTTTAAAGCCTAGCGGTAACTTTACGTACCACCAGGTTTAACATTAAAAAATTCTGCGTGGTGCCCACATTGCGTTTATGTGTTTTGTACGGATCTCAGAACAAACAGCAACTTTTGCCTTATAAAACATTAACAGACTGGTTTTTATAGCCGAAGTAGAGAGTGTTTACAGCGCGGTACGCACTGAGTCCTTATATAAAACAGATACGCTTCGTCTTTAAAGGGTTAATAAAGAAATTACTTCAAATACAATTAAAATGTTTTTGTTTTGGAGTCAGTCATCTGCGGCTGAATGTTATTGAGTGACATATGAAGGACAACTAATTAGCATTTCATCATTTATCCTGGCGCAGCTATTGTAGTAATCGTGTAAGCCTACCAACTCATGCAAAACAGCCACACTTGCGTCGAAAACACACTTCAGAGTGCGAGTTCTAATATTAAAGCAACTCAAAACAAAACATCGACATTACACTCGAATGAATGAAATGTAAAATGAACTTGTCTCGTGGAAAGCAAACACATCAATCTTCTTCCCCCATTAATGTCAAAACAAAACACGTGTAGACGGTTTTAGTTTTTAGTTAAATAAATCATGCTTTGTTTCATAAATTTATTGGTTTGATAATTTTCTTGGCCAGTACTGGTAACTGTTCGTTTTATTTCGTCACTATCATAGTATCAATAGTTTAAATGCTGCCAATTCAGTAAACACTGAGCACAAATAATTAAATATTTACCACGCTCTTTGTTCTGGTGTTTAAAAAAACAGGTAAACTGGTAGATTACATAGTTATGCCACTTCTGACACGCTTTTACACTTGCGTACTATTCACATGCTATTCCAGTTTAATTGATGTTTACTCACCCAACGATAATGTCAGTTTGCTCTATATTTCTATTTCTCAAGCAACAATTTTAATATTATATTTCAAACCGCTTCAAAGACCCTCAAGAAGTCTCTTTGCCTAAGAGTTTGCGAATAAAGTATATTTAGGTACCATCTCACCGTTGCTTGCTACATGTCCCACCCATATCACTCCGTGGCTTGCTCGCCCTAAGACTAAACGCGCACTAGTACCTACTGTAACGCTTCTCACTGTGTAGTTTTGCCCATTAATTTCAGACGCCTTTACATAGGCGCGACAAGTTCCTCTTCCCTTCGTCATGTCTGTCCGTCTGTCCGCATGTATCAGAGCGGCTCCCACTGGACGGATATTCGTGAAATTTCGTATTGGGAACATTCATGAAAATAAGTAGGTATGTCGAGAAAATCCGAATTTACTTCAAATCGTGCAAAACTATCGGTCACTTTACATCAAGACCTAAGCACGTTTAACTGTCGCCGGCGACGTTAACCTTTTAAAGCCTTGCGGTAACTTTACATACCACCAGGTTTAACATTAAAAAATTCTACGTGGTGCCAACATTGCGTTTATGTGTTTTGTACGGACCTCAGAACAAACAGCAACTTTTGCCTTATAAAACATTAAGAGACTGGTTTTTATAACCGAAGTGGATTGTTTACAGCGCGGTACGCACTGAGTCCTTATATAAAACAGACACGCTTCGTCTTTAAAGAGTTAAATAGCCATAGAACTCTCTCTTCGAGTGGAAATGGTATCAGTCTGTTAGAATAGCCCAGAATGTATAGATTTCACGCGAACAAGCCACAACGTTACGTTACGCGCACACTGCCAATCCTGTTCTTCCCTAAGTTTAATAGGTAAAGCAATACCGTTACAGGCCTGGACAGGCCCACAGGGTTCCAGGAGGTCGAGGCTCCCATATTTCTAGACAATCGGCACATGAAGGTGGTAAGTTTGTCAGCCATACGCACCGGCCGCCTTTACCCCCCAGAAAATATTCCTGGTACTCATTTCTGTTTGAGGCTGAGTCGACCCTAGGGCCATAGTGCGACCGACAGGATTGTGTCAATGAAAAAACCCACTGACACGATCGGGAATCGAACCCGCGACCTGCGCAGTGCCTCAACCAACTGCGCCTCCGCGCCCCCCCCCCCCCTAAGTTTAATACAAACACTTTTTTCAACACTCTATTCTCAGCACCCGCAATACCCCCAAACACATGTTATTCCCTTACGACGAGATCAGATTTGTCACACATACAAAATACAAGCTGGTAAACTGACGGTTGTACACTTCTGGCCTCACGTTTATAGAAAAAAGACTAGGAAATAAGACAACCGTGGCCAGCTGAGCAACTATCAACCTTTCAAAGAGACTGTGTAATGACGAAATTTTATCAGGGTGAGGATGATTAAGTAGAGTGAGCTTAATTGTCAATGTCAGAAAATAGTGGCATATTTTTGGTCTGTTTCATTGTGTTACTCCCGAATAGTCGTCGTGCAGCATCGTGGAGATCACATTTGTTATGAGAAATTAGTCGACAGGCATGACTAAAATATTTCTACTATAAAGCATAAAGAGGTAAATTAAAAATTTTATGGATAATAAAATTCTGCACAGACAACATTATTGCGAAGTAACAGGAGAGTACGTAAAATCTAAATAAGACAAGAAACTGAACACTTCGCAGTAGGAACTACTTCGTCTCTTCTTATTTTCAGGGGTATACAACAGAATGGTGATCTTGAAACCTCGAAAAGAAGGCGGCCTAGGCCCGATCTGGGCTGCTGCGCCACAGGAAAGGAAAAAAATGCAACAGAAAAAGAGGTAATAAAATCTTGAGTACACTTTAATAAGGTAATTTTTACACATAAAGCTTCCAACAGATCCTAAGCGCTGATATACCCCTGAAGAAGTCATAATTTTGCAGATGGTAACAGATTCGTCACAAACATAAGCCAACAGAATGCGTTTGTAGTGCATTTTGTTGATGACTGTGCACTAAAAATGTGGAAAACATTAGTATTGTAATATTAAGATTAAAAACGACCCACACTTGCAAGAACACGTGGAAAAAATTACTGTAAATAAAATGCGCTACAGGTGCACTTTGTTGGATTCATTTTGTTTATTTCTGATGCGCGGAAAATGTGGAAAACATTCAGCGTACAAACGTCCAACAGGAAAAACGACCAATATTTAAAATAATACAAGGAGAAACATCACTGACAACAAATGCGCTATAAGTGAATTTTGTTAGATTTATTTTGGTGATTGTCTAATGCAAGGAAAATACTGAAAACAATAACAGTATCAATTGATCCACGTGTTCTAATAAATCACTTGAAAACATTTTTGCATTCAAACCGTTTTACTAGGACTGACTTGTAGAGATAAAAATGCAAGGGTTTCTTAAACTTACTGTTAATTTAAAGCCAGTTATTGCGTAAAGGCGAGAAAGTTTACATTCTGAATCACTAAAAGTAAAGCAGAATTTGGCGTCTAATTTAGTCCTCCCACTTTCATTAACAAACCAATCAAGTAATCTCTGCCACATTATTATTTTATACTGTTTATTACTGTATAATACTGTTATATTAGTTTATACTGCGCATGAACGGATTTATGAGACCAAAAATCGAATGCATTCTGGTAGTGATGGGGCAGTGGGGGGGGGGGGGGTGCTGAAGGAACAGCTGCTGACTTATTCCGGACAAATTACTCATTAACAGTATCTGAACTCACCGTTAAACACAGTAAACACTGAATAAGTAAGTGTCGAATCCCTTCCATAGATATTTAACATCTTTGTCTACCAGCATCCGTTCCTTGTCTCCCTTTAGGACAGTTTACAACATATGAAAATATAACATTTTCTAACACAATTAACCCTTTAAAGACAAAGTCTATGTGTTTTATATAAGGACTCAGTGCGTACCGCGCTGTAAACACTCTCCACTTCGGTTATAAAAACCAGTCTCTTAATATTTTATAAGGCAAAAGTTGCTGTTTGTTCTGAGATCCGTACAAAACACATAAACGCAATGTGGACACCACGTAGAATTTTTTAATGTTAAACCGTAAAGTTACCGCTAGGCTTTAAAAGGTTAATGGGAACAAACAAGAAATTACATCGGAAGTATGATTGTTGGAAGGCGGACTCCGAAAACTACTATGGCAGATGGTTTGTTCCATCTGTTTCTTGCCGACGTTTACTTCACAGCCAGTAGCCAAATATTAGATGATAAGAAACTACATAATGTACATTCATTCTTTTTAGGAGTTCCGATTCCAAGTTAAAGTTCGATTCGTTCAAGCAAATGCCAGAAGATGTCTTGATGTAAAAGCAAAAGGTAAAGCAGTCCCATTACAGGCCTCGACAGGCCCAGAGGGTTTCTGGATATTGAGGCTTCCAGATTTCCAGACAGTCGGCACCTGAAGGTTGTAAGGTTGTCAGCCATACGCACCGGCTGCCTTTATCCCCCCCCCCCGCCCAGGAGATATTCCTGGTACTCATTTCTATTACAGGCTGAGTCGATCCCAGGGCCATAGTGCGACCAGAAGGATTATGTCAATGAAAAATTCCAACGACACCATCGGGAATCGAACCCGCGACCTTCCTGCTTTTATCGCAGTGCCTCAACCAACTGCGCCACCGCGTGCCCAGTGTCTTAGTATATGCAACAATAGAGTTCTAAACTGTCAGAATGGCATATAATAAAAATTATTATTTTTTTTATCGAAGAGGTAACTACAATGGCTCTATTGCATATTCACACAAAACATAAGACAGGTATAGACTTCCTATGCTAGTAATTACATAGCATCAGGAGAGATTCAAAAACTGGATACTGAATGGTAACTATGTAATTATTCAGAAGGAACCTGTCGTGGCCGGTCTTCCCTATACATAACACAAATGTGCGAGGTACAGAGTCAGTGAATCACATCCCGGTTGCCATGGTTACGATAGAACTTGCGTACCTGACACCACATGTTGGTCTCCATGATTACCACCAGACGGCAGCACGCCCTTGGTTATGTTAAAGCTGGGTATGTTCTTGACGTCAGACATGGGTTTCATTGGTTTCTATGGATACCGCATTTCTGTGGAGCAGTGCGTGGATATTATGGCGACTCGTTATATTACAAGCACTTGGATAGTTTATTTATATTAACGTGAAAGGTCCAAGGTAACCTGTTCTTTCCTATCTTTCAGCCCTCCTTTCCTTTATTCCTTTCATATCTTCACGTCGTTCCCTGCTCTCCCCATTAAAATAGTGAATTAAGTTACAATTTTATGCTACAGATAGCACAGTTTCTGACAGAGATGCTACCTATGGATTCACGTGAAAACTACGTGTTTCTTTGCAAATGGCGTGGGAAACAACACACAGACAAGGTAAATCACAAAGTTTCCTATTAGGCTGTACACGCATAGTTCACCTGTTATGAACTTTTTTGGTGCCCCCACTATTACAACTAGTCTTAGTCTTAAGTCTAATGAGTAATTTTTTTCTGACCTAAAATGCTACGTTTAATCTTAATCTAAGAGTTCACCCAGTGGCGTCCCTTAGTTTTTGGAATTCGTAGTTAGACACGTTTCTCTTGCATTTCACTAGCACAACTCTGCTTTTTTCACTGACACTTTATACACTAGCTTGAAGGGTTTTACCCCCTTAAGCCTTCTCACTATATCACTGCTGTCCAGGAGTTGTCAAGCCTCAACATTGGTGTGTTGGTGGAGCCTATCCTCCTGTTATAAATATCAGTATAAAATCTTGTCTTTTTAGGTGAGAGATACATAATCTTGCTCTCTAAATAAAGCATAATGCTCTTAAGTCAAACTTTCAAGTCATTAACTCAGATGTTTCTCAGGAATTTAAAAAGGTAAGTCCTATGGCACCAGCCTGTGTTTAACCTTTTAAAGACGAAGTGTATCTGTTTTATGTAAGGACTCAGTGCGTACCGCGCTGTAAAGACTCTCCACTTCGGTTACAAAACCAGTCTCTTAATGTCTTATAAGGCAAAAGTTGCTGTTTGTTCTGAGATCCGTACAAAACACATAAACGCAATGTTGGCACCATGTAGAATTTTTTAATATTAAACCTGGTCGTATGTAAAGTTACCGCTAGGCTTTAAAAGGTTAAGTACAGTTAGTGCAGCTGGACAGAAGGCGCCCGGCAACTTGTTGCTATGTGTCATGTTGGTTGCATCGTCTGGGGGCATTAAGTTCCCTCTGCTGTGAGGTCTCTGGTGTGCTGACTGATGGCCGGTAATAAGAGGCGGCGGAAGGGTTGCTGCATTTTCTTCAAGAACTAATCTAGCAGATTTACTCATGGGAAATCATGAGTTAACACACTGGGCAAACAAAATTATATACTGCCAAACCTTCCCCCCCCTCCGTTCACCAAGTAGCAAAGCCACATATGAGGGCGCAACACGTTCTATAGATTGAGATGGTGTGATAATATTTGTCTCTTTTGCACAAAGTTTCCTAAATTTCTCATGACAGTATCAAAATAATAGATTCCTTAATTTTCGAGTTACATAGGCAGAGTCGGAATTTTTAACATATCTTCTATGATTAAAGAAGAGTTTCGGGTAAAGAAAATAAAGGACTAGGCAAATATTAAAAAAAAACTTTTAAAGGGACGAATGAGTCACTGGGCCCAGATATTAGCTGATGATTATGATTTGTACAAATACCTGTTTCGCCACAGACAGTGTACAAAGTCTGCGTGCAATCAAAGATCACGCATTTTAGACGCAAAATCGAGATTCTTCACCAATTCTGTCTCGCTCGAATCCAGCCGTATGTTACAATTATGTTTTAAAACGCAGTAAAATACAGTATATCACTAGAAGAATTTTCGTGTCACAGTTCACTGCCTGCTACATCACCATAACTTTCTGTATGTTTCTATTTGCTAAGTTCATACCGCCGGGTAAGAATTTTTGAAATAAATTTTCACATACCGCACACAGAATCGAAATCTATCGTGTAAGAGAATGGCAATGTTAGGAGGATGAAACTGGTGCTACAGAACAATGGATGGTAGTACAACAAAATTATTTATCAGACCAAAAAAGAAAGAGAGAGAGAGAGAGTGAGAGAAGAAAATATGAACTTCTCAAACTAAATCGCTTCAGACGCGCATGGAAACTTATAACAATTTATACGTAATAATACAAAGTCGCCAAACTTCTCCCCTTCCTTCTCCCCTACCTTTTCTTGCCTTGTGAAGTGCGAATTTCATTTTCCTTTCCCTTCATTTTTCTGTATCTTCTATTTCTTCTTCAATTCCCCTTTACATTTTAACAGCTAGAAGATATGGGGTGAGGTATGGATGCAAATCTTCTTAGGAGTTACAGAGACAAGAGACCCCATGGTACAAAACACAAAAGTTTCTTCTGCGAGTGAACCTACAAGTCCAACCGCCTTTATTTCACGACATATTTGCGCTCAAGTTTGGTCTAAGAGGGCAGAAGCTTAATACTGAATTATTACGAAAGAAGAGGTTTGGATATCAAACTGTCTCTCGGCTCTCCTAAAGTAATGATGATTCTACATTTTATTATACACCGAAAATGGAGGATGTTAATGTCACAGAAATAGAATCGCGTGAGAGATTACAACAAAATGATGCCGCGGTGCTTCCACGAATACAGCCCTAAATTAAACACAAATATACTTTTTCTTCAACTAACACAGTCTTAAATTAAACCGAAATATATTTTTTGTTTTCTTCAACTAATACAATCTTAAATCAAACCCAAATATATTTTTTTGTTTTCTTCAACTAATACAGTCTTAAATCAAACCAAATATATTTTCTTGTTTTCTTCAACTAATACAATCTTAAACTAACCAGCAATATTTGTTTTATCCTTCAACTAATACAATCTTAAATTAAAGAAAAACATATGTTTTCCTTCAACTAATACATTCTCAAATTAAACAAAAACATATTTTTTCTGTTTTCTTCAACTAATACAATCTTAAACCAAACCCAAATATATTTTTTGTTTTCTTCAACTAATACAATCTTAGATCAAACACAAATATTTTTTTCGTTTTCTTCAACTAATACAGTCTTAAATCAAACCAAATATATTTTCTTGTTCTCTTCAACTAATACAATCTTAAACTAACCAGAAATATATTTTTTGTTTCCTTCAACTAATACAATCTTAAAGAAAACATATTTTTCCTTCAACTAATACATTCTGAAATTAAACAAAATTATATTTTTCTGTTTTCTTTAACTAATACAGTCTTAAACCAAACCCAAATATACATTTTTGTTTTGTTTTCTTCCTTTGCAATTCGTTCCTTACTTCTGCTCCCCCCCCTCCCCGACGTCGACCTTCTATTATGACAAACGCGTTTCAGTTCCACATTTCAAAAACCATATATTCGACATCTGCAAACTCAATTCACTTCTCTGTTTCAAATGCTTCTTGTCTTTTAACATGCCGAGTTCCTTACAATATAAACTTACAGATTCAGTTATCGGGAGTAACGAGCTACAGAGACGCAGCGGTATATGATTTGTCAGATAAACGTACGTGTTCAAACAACAATATCCGATTACTTGCCTTCAGCTTCTGACTATGGAAAAGAATAAATGCCGGCAGGAAGTATTCTGTTCCTCTAAAAATAAATAAGGCTCAGTACAAAAGTACAATAACAGAACAGGAAACACTTTTTTTCATTTCATATTTAAGAAGCTTAACATTTCGTCTGATTTCCAATATTCTGAAAATCAAGATATACGTACAGGAAGGTGCAAAGGTCACTTGACACGAGAAGAAAGTAAAAAAAGGTTACGTTCACCCTATAACAAGCCATGAAGGCCCACAGGGGAAGCAGAGATATAGCTCTACTCTTTCTTTAACCTCAACGCTAGATGGGGGTGTTTAACGCCACGCCCCGGCCGCTTTACCCCCGGGAAAGAGACATGGTACCCATTTTACAGGAGGATGGGTGGGCTCCAGGTCTGGACGGGTGCGGAAAATCCCACCCCCACCGGACTTCGATCCTCAGACTGTCCAGTCCGTAGCGAGTCACTACACCGTCTACGCTATCCCGGCACACAGACACTAGAAGCAACATGTTAACCTTTTAAAGCCTAGCGGTAACTTTACATACAACCAGGTTTAACATTAAAAAATTCTACGTGGTGCCCACATTGCGTTTATGTGTTTTGTACGGATCTCAGAATAAACAGCAACTTTTGCCTTATAAAACATTAAGATACTGGTTTTTATAACCGAAGTGGAGAGTGTTTACAGCGCGGTACGCACTGAATCCTTACATAAAACAGATACGCTTCGTCTTTAAAGGGTTAAACATCGAGTGTCACGTGGCTTTTGCGCCATCTTTTATGTATTCACACAAGAGTATATTATTTTGCCGCGTTTGGTCTATTACCGATTACAGTCGCCGCGAGGTCCAAGGCCTATGTCACTCGGAAAGTCAGACTGTCGTTTCCAATCCTAACCAAAGGAGGGATGCGTGTCCGCAATGTGCTTCGTCATTTTGTAGTTCTGTGTATATACAGAACTTGTGACATGTCGATCCCTTGGGCAAGCACTCCTAACAGACGTCTACAGACAGGATTTATAAAGCCGGAAAACATAAGTCTATTTGCCGCATTGGACAACAGCGCCATACAAACACGTATGTTGTTCTGTGTAAACGGTGGCCTCTTGTTTTGAAGATAAAATGCCAATTATAAGCGTGCCACAATTGACATTTCCTATAATTTCACAATGAACAATAAATAACTCCATGCAGCAGAGGTCTTCTTGAGAAGCTAACAGTTTCTCAGCTAGTCAAGAAATTCCCCGCATTTTATGGAACCCGGAGGTTCATTACCGCATTCACAAGAGCCCGTCACCTGTCCCTATCCTGAGCCAGTTCAATCCAGTCCATGCCCCCATCCCATTTCTTGAAGATCCATTTTAATACTCTCCTCCCATCTATGCCTGGGTCTCCCAAGTGGTCGCCTTCTCTGAGGTCTTCCCACCAAAATCCTGTATGCACCTCTCTTTTACCCCATATGTGCTACATGCCCCGCCCATTTCAATCTTCTTGATTTGAATACCCGAATAATATTTGGTGATGAGTACAGGTCATTAAGTTCCTCGTTATGTAGTCTTCTCCACTTCCCTGTCGCCTCGTCCCTCTTAGGCCCAAATATCCTCCTCAGCACCCTATTCTCGAACACCCTCAGTCTCTGTTCCTCCCTCAGTGTCAGATACCATCACAATGAACAATATTTGTACTATTTGTTATTACCGTCTCTTAACGCCTGACTTATGAAAAGTTTAAGTCTTCTGGACTGCTTGACCCTGAAGATGGAGGCACTACGCTTCTCCGAAAAGCGCTAAGCATTTACCAGTATTGACTGCGTGACAGCTCAGAAGACTTGAATATTCATTCTCAAATGGTTTAATGCCAATAATTACGAATTTTTTGTTGACTTCTTTCATGTCATACACAGCAAAGTCTAACCTGATGTCGTACAGTTGACTATATTGGTAAGGTTATTAATAATATTAAATTAATAATATTAAAAAGTAAAAACGCTTTTTCGTTATGTCTCTTCCGTCATGAAACAGCGCCTCAAGCTACCACTAGATGGCACGTCAGAAACCCAACAGCTCCAACCGCCTCGGAATTACACGCATATGAACAGAAATTACCATAATTACCGCAACAGGCGTGACGTCAGCACCTCATAATAGGCTAACGTGTGAACCCTCCAGCAATGGGGAAAACTGCCGTCTTTACAGGCACCGTCTCGGATGGTTACGTTAATCTAAAGTGACATAGCCTTGGTATAAATAGTGGGCTATTTTTTGCAATGTCCATTTAACAGGGACAAATATCCTGCTCCGTAAATAGCACTGATGTGAACGTGCGAACTGGGCGGCGGGGGGGGGGGGGGGGGGGTGGGCGCAGTCTCTGCCTTCAACATGACATGTGTAGCAGATACCTTGCAGCCAACCAAAATGTCAATATTGCGCGAAACGTTAGCATGTTCATCCCCTCAAACAAACATACGGTAGATCACGAACCATGATCGGCAAGTCAACCAACTGTTGACATAACTTATCTAGAAGTACTTTTAGGTTAACAGGTGCCCCCCCCCTCCCCCCGTCTAACGGCCTTTCAGGTTTGGGTATATTTCGATAAATTCGTGCTTTACCTTGTGCATTATCTGTAATTATGACTGGTATGTAATGTAAAATTTTTACATTTACAGCCTAACAGCCTGCACACCAATAACTTGACCAGAAATTCAAATAAGTTTTGTATTAATGTAAACGACATAAAGAAGGAACGACTGCGGATAAAAGTTCAATTGTCGCCTCACGGAGGAATTACTGCTCTATACACTTCTTTCCCGCCTCACAAAATGCTACAGGTGAGACGCTTCTTCTTCTTCTTCTTCTTCTTCTTCTTCTTCTTCTTCTTCTTCTTCTTCTTCTTCTTCTTCTTCCGGTCCCTATAATTTAACCACTGCCTCCTTCAGAATGATAGCCCATACAGATCTGTCTTCTGCTTTGTTCCTCCCTCTCTTAACTCCCATGAATTTCAGACCATTCTCAATACAGTCTAGCCACTTTAATTTTGGTCTTCCTGCTTTTCTTCTTCCACCTGGTTTCCCCAAAAATACCTTCTTTACGGTCCTATCATCAGAAATTCTTACCAGATGACCAGCCCATTCTAGTCTTCTAACTTTTATTGTTTTTACAGTATTTCGTTTTCTATATATAGCCGGCAATTCGCCATTAGTTTGGGCTCTCCAGCCATTTTGGTCCTTTATTGGGGCCATATATTTTTCTTAGCCTTTTCCACTCTCATGTCTTAAGGGCTGATTTCACTTGCTCTGTCATTGCCCACGTTTCACAACTATGTAGCGCTACAGGTTTAATCACTGTAGTATATATTTTTAGTTTTATGTGTTTTGATATATATATATATTGATTTCACAATTTTCAAAGAGCCTGGTAAGATCAACTTCCTGCCGTTAACGGGTAATAATACAGACCGTCTAATTAGCAAGGTATTTGTGCGGATTTAACGGCCCACTTATTAACAATTCACCATCCGGTGTTAAGACGGAGGGTGATTTTTGGGGACTTTTACCAGGAAAAAAATTCTTCTTATGAGACGGAAAATACGGTAAATAATACACTACATGTATCTCCAATAAAATATTTGCTTCCACTTTAATGAAAAAAAATTAAAAGGGAAACCAAATCCATCAGCCGGTATACAAACATTACTTGCCGGTACGCGTACCGGAATTATCTACTGAAAAAAGGGCTGCTTGCGTAAGTAAAATAAACTTCAACATTTATTACATATCCCTAGGACCTCTAGTCAGAGTAACACGGCTTAATAAATATAAGAGATACCATGCTTATTAACCCTTTAAAGACGAAGCGTATCTGTTTTATATAAGGACTCAGTGCGTACCGCGCTGTAAACACTCTCCACTTCGGTTATAAAAACCAATCTCTTAATCTGTTATAAGGCAAAAGTTGCTGTTTGTTCTGAGATCCGTACAAAACACATAAACGCAATGTGGGCACCACGCAGAATTTTTTAATGTTAAACCTGGTGGTATGTAAAGTTACCGCTAGGCTTTAAAAGGTTAATATAACAGCTGTGGATATTGAATTTTGGAAGTCTGAAGTCTGAAGCCAGAACGATTCGGTCGCTTAGGTCACTGAAGAGGAGACGCTGAGTGGACTCTGGGGCCACTTGCAACAGTTTGCAGTAGAAGAAGACCTCTTGCACCTGCCGAGAAACGAACCCCGGATCATCGGCCCGATGCCTAGTCATTACGTTTTAATCATTACTTTTACGCTTTCAGAAATACAGCAAAATATTCTAGACTGAACTGCAGCACATACTCGAATTTCATCCGTAATGCACGGAACTTTGACGTCTAGTGTCGCTCCTGTACGTTCAATACGTAATGCGCTTTGGAAGGATTTACATGGTAGACGTACGTTATGATTTTGCGACGCATTATAAAGACGATAAAAACACTTAGATTACTCTGAAATTCCGCGCAGACAATCCTATTTACTAGTTTTTTTACAATTAAAAACTCCAGTGGTAACAATCAGCACCAACTGCTGTTACCGTCACGTAATTTATTTATGCGTTTGGTAAAGCTCTCAAAACAATCGCCTATTATTTCTCTGTACCCCAGCGATGGTGGTCTTTACAATGGAAACACATTGTGACCTCTAGGAAGGTGGAACTGAATTATTTTCAATAATCTACATAGACATCGATCTTATATGTTTACTTTACGATTTTCTGTGTATATGCGAAAGTAAAATCAATTAATCCATGGGTTTAAATACTTGAATATCATCATCATATATCTGTCATGGAGTTGGGACACTTGTTGACCCGTTCCGGTCTCACGTATCCAGAAGTCTCTTCAAAGGTCTTCCATGATTCCTTCTGCCAGTTGGGGAATAGTGTTTCATTACCCTGGGTAATCTGTTACGGGGCATTCTATTTACATGTTGTATCCAGTTCCCCTTGTATTCCAGTAATTTGTCCGGAATTGGTGTTATTTTCAATTCCTTTGCAATTTGTGTATTTGTTTTGTGGTCTGTCCAAGTGTATCCTGCTGTTTTTCTCATATATTTCATCTCTACTGCTGTTATTCTTATATTATTATTTGAATATAATTGCACTTAATGACAACGACAAGTACAAAACACATAGAGATGTCAAAGTGAACATTTCATTGTATAACGGTGATGATGTATGCATGGATTGGACAGCCATCGTTTGGTATTAATACCATTAAACATGGCTGCTACATGACTGCCGGTGAGGTTGCGGTTCCGAAATCCAGATGCAGCATGCTGTGTTTGCACAATCGATCACAACAGGCGAAACATTTCCATTTGGAAGAATTCTAAACCCAAGAGAACGAAAAAAATATTTATGACGTGTTGTCGTTTGCCATCCTGATAGCTTACTGTGCTTCTACAGGAAAGACAGTCTGACGACGACGTTACAAAAAAAAAGTGGGTTTGTTTGTATTTTTCAGGTTTTATAAGTGATTTTCTTTTCCGAGCACTCCGGTTCCCCCCCCCCCCGTCAGTACAATGCCAAACAATGCTGCATACTGATATTTCATTCATCATTTTAATAGAATGGTCCAAAAATGGATGGAATGATGAAGCACTATATTATTTAAAGAAATTAAACGTGAAGAACTGGGCATATCTCGTTAAAGACAAAACGGTCTGGTATGAACTAGTGCAGAAGACCAAAACTGACACAGGGTTGTACTGTCAGCAGAAGAAGAAGAAGGTTCTTAATATCATACAGCCTTAATAACTGATTCCGTCTCTAAATAAGACACAAACAAGAGAGGCAATGAACGTACAACGTAGCACTGAGGCCCGCTCGAGTAACCACTGTTGCAGTGCAAAAGCAGTAAGTACTGCATATTCTGAGTGTGTGTCTGTAGCCTTAGTTATCCAACATGCAAACCGCAGGCGCTGTATTATATTGTCATCTGTGGCCTCTCCGGGTCGACTATATTTTTCCACATCATCTCATAAGCGGCACAATTTTAGAAAATAAGTTACTGAACACCAAATGTCTGTTTTGATTTTCTGTACAACCTTTTTCTGAAACAGTTCTCATTCTAAGAAGAACTGAGCGAGATACAGCCAGGAATGTCTATTGGTATTCATGTAAAGCACCTGCTATTCACATTTTAATGAAACGTGAATTTTCTGGACACGTTTTCGAGAAGTCCTCAAATATTAAATTTCATGAAAATCAGTCCAGTAGGAGCCGAGTTGTTTCATGTGGAGAGACGGACGGACGCATAGACAGAGAGACAGACAGACAGACAGACAGATGAAGCCAATAGTTGCTTTTCGCAATTTTGCGAAGGCGTCTAAGAGTAAGTAGCCTCTTTGTATTACAGTCCAGTGTTGGTCGGACTGCTTCTTTTTCTCTTTATATACTTTTCGTAAAACATACCCCAGTTGTTACTTCAACATCATGAGAGTACCAGGAGAGATACAGACATGGACATATCGAAGCACATAAAGCAGAATCCTTCGTAAAGTGCTGATAGGCCTTAATCTTGTCAAGAAATTGAATAAAAAGATTAATTAGCGTTTTGTCAAGAATCTCCCACTAGCAACTTAACCACCACGAATTCCGTGCATTCCCTTCATATGATTTTAAGTCAGTTTTAATACCATCCTCCTATCTATGCCTACATACCACACGCCATTTCTCCCTTTCCGGGTAAAAAAAAATTGTCACAATCCACTCCATGAAGACACACGGGTGGAGGAGAGGTATAGCCCCACCCATTCTTGTGGCTAATATCTCGCTCCGGCCATTTTACCCCAGGGAAAGGAGTCCCCCACAGGCCTTCTGGAAATTTGGGAGAACAGAAAAATATCTCGCGCCCGCCGGGATTCCAACCCTGGCTCGCCCACCCCGTAGCCTAGTCGCTATATCGACTACGCGACAGTGGCTCCCCATAAATGTTACCTTTCCGGATTTCTGACCAAACAGTTCATACAGCGCCTTCACGCAGATGCCTCGTTGTGCATATGACACAGATATTTTTACAAATTTGTAAATTATTTAAACGAGTTTGTAAGTCAGACACATTATTCATCGTGTCTGAGCATTCATACCTCAAACATTAGGAAGGTACGGGAGTCACACACTGGACAATCTGCTCCAGGGAACAACGAAGTGACCTGCTCCAAGTCACGGGATCCTAGGGCGTGCGATCGAAGATCAACTTTTGACATCCCGATGAGTAAACAACGCTTGTTTTAAGAAAGTTTTACCGCTTTTTCAAAAGTGAGCAGTACTTTTGGAAAGGGAACGCTTGGCTATGTGATTTCAAAAACATAAAAATCAGAATACGAGTTAGCTAAAAGAAAACGTATGAAAATGTAACTTCTACGACGAATGTTGCTTTGCATCTCTGAATAAGCGACAGAACAATGCCATAAAACCAGGGCTGTGGAGTCGGTACACAAAGGCTCCGGCTCCGACTCCGACTCCTCGATTTTTAAAACTTCCGACTCCGACTCCTCGATTTTTAAAACTTCCGACTCCGACTCCTCGATTTTTAAAACTTCCGACTCCGACTCCTCGATTTTTAAAAGTCCGCCTCCGACTCCTTCATAGAAGCTCAATATGCATTAATAACGGTAAACCTATAAGACATCTCATCGCCACCACGTGAATTATCGGCTGCTTTCTAGACTTATAACCTATATTTAAGTATAAGTCTAATGGTTACTGTAGCTATCAGAGCTCTGGAGTTGGAGTATCTAGTTAAGATTTTAGACTGAGGCCGGAGTCGGAGTCGGTACATTTTTTCCGACTCCGACTCCACCTAAAAATTCCTTCCGACTCCACCTAAAATTCCTTCCGACTCCGACTCCAGCTCCACAGTCCTGCATAAAACATTCTACATCTCTCATCTCTGGTGTTAAAGTACCAACATTTAGTCAGCCAAAAAAAAAAAACCAATTATCATGCGAAATGTTTAATAGCCTGGAGCTCAGAGTTCAAATCCCTAAATACGATATGGGGTTAAAATACAAATTAATGAATGACAAGGCAATATGTGATCATTTGTAAATTAGGCTGTTCCACTAACAAGGCTAAATTCCGGATAAAATGTGCAGCATCAAAACATATCCAACAACGTATCGTAACACTTGTTTACCAAAGCACACCAGTACGAAGATTAGCTTGTTTGTCTCGTTTGTAAAGGTTCACTTGGTTCGTCTTTATTGCACTGTATTAATTTATTGCTAAGAGCAATGTTGCTGTACTGCTGCACATAACAGAAAATGCCAGACCGCCATGTTTTTGTAGCCTGAACAGTAATTGTAAATAAAAAAAGTAAGACAAAGTATAGAACTTCTGGAAATGTGGTACGGTAGGATCAATGCATAACGCACGTAGGAGTAGCTCAGGCCAAAATATGGTGGACTGAAAGCGGAGGCTCATCTCAAGGCTGTACAGGACTAATCGTGAAGGTTTACCCCAAGAATGTGAAGGACTGAACAGGGAGCTTATCTCAAGAATGTAGAGGACTGAACACGGCAGCTTATCTCAAGAATATGAAGAACTGAACACGTAGGCCTATCTCAAGAATGCAGAGGACTGAACACGGAAGCTTATCTCAAGAATGTGAAGGACTGAACTCGGAGGCTTGTCTCAAGAATACAGACGACTGAACACGGAAGCTTATCTCAAGAATGTGAAGGACTGAACACGGAAGCTTATCTCAAGAATGTGAAGGACTGAACACGGAAGCTTATCTCAAGAATGTGAAGGACTGAACACGGAGGCTTGTCTCACGAATGAAGCATGGAATGGGATGCAATGCCAATACAGCTGCTACCAAAAACGGAAGAAGAGGAAGATTTCGTACTTTCTTCATAGTGTGCAGAACAGGAAAATGACGAGATTGGGGAAATATTCCTTAATGTTACTGATGGACTACGTAGCACTGAAGACGACAATGCTTCGATCCGTTTAACGTCTGCAACTATTAAAAAATCAATAGAACAACGTAACAGAAGACTTGGAACTTTAGCAGCACCGCTGTGAGAAAATCGAATAGCGCAACGTTACTTTAGTCAGCGTCGTCAGTAGAAATTTAACTGTAGCTAGTAGAACACAAACTGAGAGCATCTTTCAGAAGAAATGAGAAAGGACAAAATGCTACTTTTTGTAAGATCGTTGCACAAAAACACTTTGTTACAGCTGTATCATGACTCTCTACTGCACCACTAGTAACTACCTCAGAAAGTACAGTACTTTTCACTGTTGCGAATACCAGCCTATACACCAAGTTGTGTTGACACCTGTGAGTGCTGTTCATACAGTAGGGGGCAAGCATTTGTGTTCTGATTTCTTGAATAAAGACGGAATTTCATTGAAACATGACGCCCATTTCTTTAGTCAACTGAAACTTTTAAAAAAACCTTAAAACAAAATCAAAATTGTAGAGAAATCGGGCAGTTTATTAGCAAATTAAGGTTTTGGGTCTTAACCCATTCCATGTGCCATTTCCTTCCATGGCTAACTCTCATTTCACACGGAATTTTATCAGTGCTTATTCTTCGGTTATTCAAATTACGCTGGTCAATTTGCTCATTAACTCCAGACACGGTACAGTTTATGTACGTCCAGAATCTGCAACATCAAAAATCACTCAAGATCTTCGCTCTTCTGAGATGTTATGCAGTCAAGACTGGTAGTTCGTTACCGACGTTTCAGGACAACCTATCGGTCCTATCTTCAAGGATCAAGCATCAAAGTCACTCGTCCACCTTGCTTTGAACATCCCCAGCTATCCGTAAACTTTATCCTGTTTCATACAAGTATGCTCAGACGAAACGTCGTTCTTCGTAAATTCAACTAGTTTCCACATTCTCTGGCAACTGAAACCTGTTCTTAGACAATTGCTTGTTAGTGCATTCACTGTAATAATGTTACACATCATAGACGAAAGTTGGGGGGTGGGGGCAAGGCAGGCAAATGCCCCTCCCCCCCATATTTTTCCAAACTACGAACAGTTTATTTGGTTACTGAATTGAATAATGGCAAATAGAAAATAGACATAAAAAAGAAAGTGATAAACTTGCGTTTTATGGGACCAATTTGCCCCTCTTTCAAACTTGTTTCCTTTGTCAAAGTTCCTAATACCTAAGGTCAATTTTGTCCCCCCCCCCCCTCCCCTCCACCAGTGTTATTAGGCAAGATACGCTTATGTTACACATGTCAAAGTACTGACACTATTCAGAATAAAAAATAAACAAAAATGAAGGGAGGTTTACATTGTGAGTTTGGTCCATTCTTTTTTTGGTGACACCTTAATTTTGAGGTAAAGCAGTAAAGCATTTAATTCTTTTTATTTTCCCTCGTGTATATATGGGAAGGTCATCAGCTGCTACAACCAAAGTTCAAAAGACATGGAGGTTAAACATGTGTATTTTACAGCAAGTTCTTTCATACACGGATCGAGGTTCTTGCTATGTTAAGCCCAGCCCGGTGCAGAAAGTATTCTGAAGGCAAACATTCTAACAAAGCCGAATCTTGTAAAACACACATTTTGACTTCACTAAGAGCTCAAACAAATACAAACCTTCCCCACGAAGCCAGTTACATAACTCTCCCCTACATATAACAAAACCCCACCAAACTCTACTGTTTAATTTGAACCTACACTCTGAGGACATCAGTCGTTGAAATACCACCGAGAACCGACTATGAGGACCCCTTAACATAATTGTGACTGCACACGTTCTACCGACGGTCACATATAGGCCTAATGTTTAATTTGTAAGCTAACAGAGAACTGTGCAAATAAAATCCACAGGTACGACAACCAAAAATGAGAATATCACTGATGACCAGGTAAGAGTTAGCGCAAAAGAATGTTCACATGCTTTACTATTGGAAACATTAGAGCGTATATGGAGAAGGAAACAGAAACCCTTGACGTACCGAACCTAGAGATAAGCCACCAAAGCCTGAATTTTAGTTTTGTCAATGACTTGAAAAAACTTATAAAGTAGTTTAACCCTTTAAAAACGAAGCGTATCTGTTTTATATAAGGACTCAGTGCGTACCGCGCAGTAAACACGCTCCACTTCGGTTATAAAAACCGATCTCTTAATGTTTTATAAGGCAAAAGTTGCTGTTTGTTCTGAGATCCGTACAAAACACATAAACGCAATGTGGGCACCACGTAGAATTTTTTAATGTTAAACCTGGTGGTATGTAAAGTTACCGCTAGGCTTTAAAAGGTTCAAGACACCATATAATCCACAATGTGAAACGAGGTAGCATAGTCGGTGTAACCACTAGGCTATGAGCTGGACGGGCCAGGGTTCGCATTCCGGAAGGGTAAAGAGATTTTTCTCTTCCCTGGGGCGTACCCAGCTTCCTACTCAGTGGGTAATAGGATTCTTTTACGGCGATAAAGCGGTTGGGGCGTGAAGCTAACCACTCACCTCTATCTAGTACCGACGTTAAGAATGAATGGAGCTACATAGTGCGGCAGAAATAGTGAACTAATTATAAATAAGAATACCGTTTTACTGAAAGTAATTTATACCAATTTTAGCACGTCACAATTTACTATGGTGCTTAACCTTTTTTACACAGTTTCACTTTTTGTGTACAATGTCTTTTAGGTAGCCACCACCCTCTTCAGTGCACAGGTGCATACGAGTTAAGAAGCTGCGCATAACGTCTTGAAGTGTTTCTTCTGAAATTTTGGCGATTTCTTCGCGTATTTTTTGTTTGAGTGCATCTAAGTCTGTAGGGCGAGTACTTTACAATGTACTTTTCAAATAACCCCACAGAAAACAGTCAGGTGCTGTTAGGTCCGGCGAACAAGGAGGCCATGGCACATCACCGAAACTGACGACAAAATTGTAAGCGTACCGCTTTGTCCCCAATCGCTCAAAGAACGCACAATTTGCAGTTTGTATGGGTGTAGGTTCAGGGCAGTATGCAGGAGGCGCCGTACGCTTCTGTCAGACATGCCTAACGCTGGAGCGTGCTTAGGTGCAGATCGCCTCGGACTGCGGCCGACGGACCCAAACACTCCGGCAATATTCTCGGGTGTGCGAACTGCGGACGGCCGACCCGTGGTTTTTTGCACGAGACACAGCCTTCTTCACACCACTGTCTTACCCATCGACAGACTGAATTTGGAGATGGGACATCCCGTTGATTCAATTGACGGCGAAATACGCACTGTCTGGATCCCGTCCGAATAAACAGTTCCACAGCTTGCACAAATTCTCTAACTCCCCAACGCTCCATGTCGACTAAATCGGGAAGTCACTGCTTTTGTTCAAACACCTGTACTCAATGATACCCTAGTGGAGAAGCGCGTAACTAAAGTTTTAAAATGCTTCACTATTTCTGCTGCACCCTGTATAATTCTACTGCCCTTACATGCCTTCATGGCGTGGACAAGAAGAATTTTACCCTTCACATAATACACCATATTATATTTTACATAACGTACTAGGACGCCATGCATTACTTCTCGCATATATTACTCACACAAATTATATTATATTATATTATATTTTATTATATTATATTATATTATATTATTACCGCGGCATATAGTGCCAAGGAAGCAAAAAGTAAGACTCGTTACCAGTTGCACGAAAATACCGTCAAAAACAACCACAACTTTATTGTTTACAACGTGCTCCATGTTCATTAACACGCTTTATATAAAGGTAAGGTAAAGCCATCCCATTACAGGCCTGGACAGGCCCTTAGGGTTCCAGGAGGTCGAGGCTCCCAGATTTCTAGACAATCGGCACATGAAGGTGGTAAGGTTGTCAGCCCTACGCACCGGCCGCCTTTACCCCCCAGAAAATATTCCTGGTACTCATTTCTGTTAGAGGCTGAGTCGACCCCAGGGCCATAGTGCGACCGACAGGATTATGTCAATGAAAAATTCCACTGACACCATCGGGAATCGAACCCGCGACCTGCCGGTTTGTAGCGCAGTGCCTCAACCAACTGCGCCACCGCGTGCCCCTTTATATGAAGGTAAAGATACAAAAAGAAGATAAATCTACTCTTCACTTCGTCAAACCTCTTGGACCGGTAGGTGTAGACGTGGTAAACCTAATTATGTTTTTTCTTACATTAACGTCAATTGGTAAGGGGCGACAAAACTTCTGGTGGTACTTTATAATATCATGCGTGTAAACCGAAGTTCTGTTACAGCGCAAGGCTGTAAATTTGCCTTGAATCTTTCCAAGTTTAGACGAATCCGTCAGTGTTATTGAGTTCAAGGCAGCAGACTTGTCCACGTCCTGCCAGCACTGAAGTGAGGTACAAATCAAGAGGCTGTGGACGTTGCAGAAAAGAAGATGGTCCTGAAGTGCATGCCACAGGAACTTAAAAACTTCGTAAGTGACAGTGATGAAACAGTGTTATAAAATGATACAGTACCTCTTAGTGAAATTGCTATACAACCGATTGGCATACACAGATGAAACTACAAATTTACTAAGCTTCTACAGAAGTAAACCGTAAGAAACGATACCAGCAGTATTGCTTATATCAAACTGAACACAAGCGCTGTAATACGTAATCCCATAACCGTTGTGTCATAGTATATCTATACGTTAATTCAGTAACATCCTGTACAAAATCGGTCTCTTAGGGTATTGTAACAGTGTGGTGGTATTTTCTACACACACACACACACGCGCGCGCGCGCACACACGCACACACACACACACACATATTTAACGTTTCTATCGCATTTTATAGATTTTTATTCATTCCTCAGTATGATTTGATAAATAATAACTTTTAACTCTGAAGACGATGTAAATGGTCGAAATATGACGTTCTGTAAATAAACGGAACGCAGTTGTGTTTGGAGAGATCTTATCTTGATCCTGTTATACACAACACAACGGAATGGCATCAAGTAAAATCAGGATTTCACTTTAACCGAACATGTTGCAGTTTAAACAAACATAATTTAACAAATGCTCTATTCAATTTCAATACTGTTGCTTAACACCTCAACAAATCCCCCGCGTTTACCATATCGAAATCGTCCAAGGCACGGGCTTTGGAAATACGGCGAGAGGTGGAAACTCGATGTGAAATCCCTACTTGCACAAATTCGACCACTTTGTTCTCTGTTTTTAGAAACAGACACTGTGACAGGCTTAAATAGAACGACTCAGGGACGCAGTGGAAAGAATGGGAAAATAAGCCGGTAAGTGACGCAGTGAAAAAGTTAAATCTATAATGGGTAGAGGGTAGTGGGAAAACGGTGGAGTGGGTGACGAGTTAGGAAGTGATATAATAAGAGACTGGAAGAACAAGTGATGACGGACGGAATTAAGGGGTGATGTAATAACAGACCGAAAGAATGAAGTAACGCCTTACGGAGTGAAGCAGTGACGATAAGCAACGGAGTAAGGAAGTGACGTAGTAAGATAATGATAGGATAAGGTAAGGAGTGGAGAATGACGGAGTGAGCGATGAGTTAAGTGATGTAATAAGAGCATGAGAGATTGAAGTAATGAAAAACGGGGCGAAGAAGTACTGTAGTGAAATATTAGAGTAATGATTAGTAGAGTAAAGAAATTATGTACTAAGAGAAGGAGGCAGTAGATGGCAGAGTGTGAAAACACGAATAAAAGGAGCTCAGTTAAATAAATTACATATTTATTTTATTACATGCTACTAAATTTCTCATATTTCAAATAGTAAGTACGTTTTTTCTGTTGTGTATAATTTGCTATTGTCTGTCATTTCAAAACTACATTGAATTTAACCTTTTAAAGCCTAGCGGTAACTTTACGTACCACCAGGTTTAACATTAAAAAATTGTACGTGGTGCCCACATTGCGTTTATGTGTTTTGTACGGATCTCAAAACAAACAGCAACTTTTGCCTTATAAAACATTAAGAGATTGGTTTTTATAACCGAAGTGGAGAGTGTTTACAGCGCGGTACGCACTGAGTCCTTATATAAAACAGATACGCTTTGTCTTTAACCTTTTACAGCCTAGCGGTAGCTTTACATACGGCCAGGTTTCTTATTAAAAAATTCTACGTGGTGCCCACATTGCGTTTATGTGTTTTGTACGGATCTCAGAACAAACAGCAACTCTTGCCTTATAAAACATTAACAGACTGGTTTTTATAACCGAAGCGGAGAGTGTTTACAGCGCGGTACGCACTGAGTCCTTATATAAAACAGATACGCTTCTTCTTTAAAGGGTTAAATAGGCCTTTGTTCTTAAGAACAGGTGCCCAACATCCACACATTACACGTCTTAGAGGGAAAACCACTCCTAGTTACACGCAACTTAAAAAAAAAGTGTATAGAAGAGAATTTGCAAATAAATACAAATGTAACGAGGGTTCCTGCAGTCATCAGTTTGATTTATCCACTCCCGCTTTCCCGTAGCTTTTAAATGAAGCACCGTGGCAATTCAGAGCACGGCCTTCAGTTTACAACTAAACTGGGTACAACGGGGTGGTGAAGCGCGGCAAAGAAAATATCTTGGCGTGTTTTAACGACCTAGTCTCTAGCAACTCGAATTTCCTTCAGTACAGTGAGATCCAAGAACCGCTCACCGTGTGAAATCAGTCCTAATACTCATAGAAAACTAAAGCACGACCAAGCTGAGTTATTTCGGGGGTCGTGGATATTCGCTGGCAATTAACCCTTTAAAGACGAATCGTACCTGTTTTATATAAGGACTCAGTGCGTACCGCGCTGTAAACACTCTCCACTTCGGTTATAAAAACCAGTCTCTTAATGTTTTATAAGGCAGAAGTTGCTGTTTGTTCTGAGATCCGTACAAAACACATAAACGCAATGTGGGCACCACGTAGAATTTTTTAATGTTAAACCTGGTGGTATGTAAAGTTACCGCTAGGTTTTAAAAGGTTAAAGAATTATCTTGCACTTTGTGCAATATAAAATCTCCCTCTTTAGTCGCCTTCAAATCCTCTCAGTTTGTCTACATTCCACCACACACAGTTTAATGAGTTGCTATAAGTTGCAAAATATTGCCACTGCTGTTCCGTCGCTAGGTAACAATAAATACAAATACCAGAGTGCATAAAGAAGTTTTGTTACTTGCATTCAACGAAAAAAAAAAAAGTTTAATGAATACTCCGTAGCTTGTGTGCTTCCAATACCACAGCAATGTCGCTAAATCTAAAGTTGTATTTCCTCGTATCCTAAAGTGGCCGGCACGAAAATAGTCCCTTCAAGGTGACTGCCTATGAACGCAGTGTTGCCATGTCTACGGCAGTCTTTCGACAGACAGTGTGCAACTAAACGGCAAGTTGCGCATCGGGGGCAGATATGGCAACAACGCAGGGCAGCGGGGAGCGCGGGTGTGAGTCGGCCCCTTGACCTTGACGGGACTATTTTTGTGCCGGCAACTCCAGCAACCGCGCTAGTTTCTATTGTCCCCGAGGTATGGGTTCTGTCTAAGCGTTGATCATTTCCTGAGTGTCCCACGAATTCCACAGCAAACAAGTACCGGCCGAAAAATATTGATTTGGACTCGAAACCTACAAAAGTAATGGCCAAATTAACATTTTGTCTACCTAAAATAAATAATTCTTCTACATGTATCCGCTTTCTTCACTAACTCGCGAGACACAGGGCATGACAGATGGCCAGGCAATGAATTATATCCGGCATGTACAAGCCTTACCGCCACTCAACGCCACGGTGGTAAACAGTACAAAAAGTATGTGGCATTAAGCAGCTATTAGTTTTGAGGCGTGTTCACAATATTGCGAAAAGCGAATATTAGCGTCGTCATGTCTGTCCGTCCGCATGGAACAACCCGGATCCCACAGGAGGGATTTTCGTTAAATTTGATATTTGAGGATTTTTCGAAAATCCGTCTACAGAACTCAAGTTTCATTAAAATCTCTCAAAATAATGGGTACTTTAAACGAAGACGTATTGTCATAAACGACCATTGTGTATACAACCATTAGTGGCTCCATGTATTGAATTTACATGTACCCGCCACATTTTCTGCTATAACTGCAATATCCAAACTTTGTTGGAGTCGTACATTAAGCCGGAATTAGTGGATTTGATCAGCTGCCGTCCTCCCCGGTCTGTGGGGAGATTAGCCCACCGTTTTAGCACCATCTGTTTTTGATTCCCTGTTAATGTTAGAACGGACGAGACCCGTGTGGAGCTATGATGTCACCTTGACATGAGGGTCCGAAGGCAAGACTCTGATAGGACAATAATATAAGTTTCGACCAATAGCTTCACACGACCACACCTAAGACCCCTCCATCGTTTCACACGACACCCCCCCAATTCCGGATAAAAACTACTGTAATTGTAGCGCAGACGTACACTCCGGTATATTCTCATCCGGGACACTCCGGTACACTCTTATCCGAGACACTCCAGTATATTCTCATCCGGGACACTCCGGTACACTCTTATCCGAGACACTCCGGTATATTCTCATCCGGGGCACTCCGGTACACTCTTATCCGAGACACTCCAGTATATTCTCATCTGGGACACTCCGGTACACTCTTATCCGAGACACTCCAGTATATTCTCATCCGAGACACTCCGGTCCCTTCGCCTCTGATATTGTCATTTCTGTAACTCTTCAGTCATTCAACTTGTAACTCTTGTGTAATATAGTCTTGTGTCAAACCTTCAAGCAGACTTGGAAGTTATTGCTTAAGCGTCCTAACGGATCCATCAGGTACACTCCGCTCGGTCATCAACAAGAACATCTTACCACCAGGTCCCCAGGATATAAGACTACGTACATTTATATAATATCTCGCTGAATTCTTCTTAAAACCAGAACTGTTTCAGACAAAAGAAATTCTAGAGAAAATCAAAATACACATTTTATATTCAGCAACTTTTTTCCGAAAATCGTGCCGTTTATGAGATAGTGTGAGAAAATATGGTAGAGCCAGCCAGACGGGCCACAGATGGTAATGCGGCGCAGAAAGATGCGATTTGCATGTCGCATAACTACGGCAGGAGTACAGACACACACACATAATATTTTAAGTACTCACTGCTTGTCCACGGCAAGACTTGTTACACGAAGGCGTCTCAATTTTACATTATACGTTGATTCCGTCTCTTGCTAGAAAGTTGATTGAGGATAAATCAGTCAAGTTTATATTTCAGCAAGAAGTTTATTAATGCACTACACTTGCAGCCACACGCACAGCCTGTTGCTACCGATTGCACACATGCGCCTGGGAAGGCAAACAGTTCCTCCAGAGATACTGTGTGAGCGTTTAAGTTTCAGTAGTCGAAGGAAGGAAGGAAGGAAGGAAGGAAGGAAGGAAGGAAGGAAGGACGGAAGGAAGGAAATAAAGAAGGCAGGAAAGAAAGAAGGAAGGAAAGAAAGAAAGAAGGAAAGAAGGAAAGGAAGGAAGGAAGGAAGGAAGGAAGGAAAGAAAGAAGGAAAGAAGGAAGGAAGCAGTACCTCAGGTTCGAGATCCTTATGGCCGAGAACACTATTGCCGTGTCTCCTCTTTCAAGAGGCCTTCTTTCATGATTAGGCCTAACGTCTTCTGAGATGTGATACAGTCCGGTCCCCTCTATAAGACCACACAGCGTCACAAGCTAGAACACCGCCATCTTGATGAAATAGAATACAATAGAATAGAAGAGGACAAATATTTATTACCTGAATCTAACTGTACAAAGGGCTGCGTCAGGTCATAAGGGGTATTTTCATTAATGCAGCCCTGGTATCGCTAATATCAATACCACTATCCTCCTACCCCTCTTACACGTATTAAATTTTTAAAGCCTAGCGGTAACTTTACATACCACCAGGTTTAACATTAAAAAATTCTAAGTGGTGCCCACATTGCGTTTATGTGTTTTGTACGGATCTCAGAACAAACAGCAACTTTTGCCTTATAAAACATTAAGAGACTGGTTTTTATAACGGAAGTGGAGAGTGTTTACAGCGCGGTACGCACTGAGTCCTTATATAAAACAGACACGCTTCGTCTTTAAAGGGTTAAATAACTATACATCCCTTCCCCACTCCCACTACTAGATTCCTAACTATATTTTACCATTTAAATCTAGCAATGAATAATAATTCCCCTAAATTTCTCAAATCTGCGGTATCAGTACACCTGACCATCCCGGTTTACGCCACCTCTTCATTAATATTGTGTCACCTGCTACTCAAGTATCGATTTTTTTTGTTTTCATGGTTCGACAGCCCCTAGTGGGCCAAGGCCCCCTCATGGTTGCGGCTGCATGATAACACTCAGAGACACCACACCTAGTAGACACCTCAGCCCGTCGCACAGACCTGTACCTGACAACATACACAACACTTATAAGAGACATGCATGCCCCCAGCGAGATTCGAACCCGCAATCCCAGCACGCGAGCGGCCGCAGACCCATGCCACAGACCGCGCGACCACTGGAATCGGCAACATCGATTTATACCTCTTCCACTTCTGAACATTTCAAAAGCATGCGACTGTTTGTCTTCCTTTCTACTGAGGGCGCACTGTCATCCTAACGAAGGGTATACTGAAACGGAAGGCAGATGATTATCACTTTACAGCAATTCAGTGCATTTACCATCACACTCAAGCCTGAGGTCTCGTCCAGGTCACCAGAATTCACAGATACCCGCGCATACAACGTAACAATCCAGCGAAATATGCGGGATAACACATACATGCAACATCTCACAGAATTACAACAGTGTAGGGAAAATGTTTAGTTTCGGTAACATCTGCATCACTGGACCTTCAGGATACTATAAGAAACAGTGGCTACGTTTTGCGGCCCCCCCCCCCCCCATCTTGTGACGTTATTCAGTGCCAAAAATGTGCTTCGGAAAGATGCGGCGGCGATCATGTGGAATTGCTGTTTCATCGGTAGTTCGGAAAGCACACACGCTTTGTTTTGCGACGGCTTGCGGTACAAACGTTCTGCTAAATGTCCGCTATGCTTTTATATAAAGCAGACACACACAACCATAATGCAAAGCAAAGCTGACACACGTTCACAGCCCTGCCTGTATCAGCCCGCAAAAGCAGACGAAGAGGAAGAGGAAGATGATGAAGAGGAAGAAGATGAGGAGGAAGATGATGAAGAGGAAGAAGATGAGGAAGAAGATGATGAAGAGGAAGAAGAGGAGGAATATGATGAAGAAGATGATGAAGAGGAAGAAGATGAAAAGAGGAAGATGATGAAGAGGAAAATGACGAGGAAGAAGAGGGAGAAGATGAAGACGAGGAAGAAGAGGAAGAAGATGAAGAGGAGGAAGAGGAGGAAGAGGAGGAGGAGGAGGAAGAAGAAGAAGGCACGGATTGTAAGGTGCACTACATTCGAACTGCCACATTTACTTAATTTAGTACTTCTGTATATAGGATTGGATGACTGGTCTTTTTCATGAACAGATAAGACAGTGTTTTGTTTCAAATATGAACAGTCTGGAATATTGTTTAAATGAACTTCGCACTTCAAAGGGTTAGGAGCTCTAAGTTTGCGAGTTTTCAGTTTTTCGCAGCGGTGTAGCTGAAGTTTCCATTCTTCCGGTAAAAGGCACATCTTCCCTATTGTACTCATCTTCAAGGGTTGATACGACCTGGAAGAAGATTACTTTAACACCTATCGCTTCTTGAATATGGGAATACTACGTGTCATCAAAACGTCGGGATTCCATAATCCACTGAGGAAGCGTCATATCCCAGAACAAAGGAATTCTTATGTCTGTGTTTAATTAGACAGCAAAAATCTAGACAATTAGTCCTTTTCCATCAAACTTCATAGCGGCGTCCCCAAAACACTAACACAGTAAAATACTACAGGCACACACAAGAAGGCGAAGAATTCTGAAATATGTTTTTGTGTCCTAAATCTCAACCCCATCCAAAGACACAGTGATACAGGGAGTTCTTTTTAAGGGCAGATTTATTAGCTCAGCTGATTAAACTTTCTGTATATTATGGTTTCATCAAATTCACTGACGAATTCAGAAGAAAACCCCTCTCTGGACACCATCGTCACCCAGTCGAATCAAATCCACTCATCTTATCTTTTTTTTTTCTGTAAGATAAATTTTAGTATTGTCTTACCGCACAAGTACACGCCCGAGATTTGCCAAAGGAATGAATAAACATAGTAATGTACCATGTGCCTGGCGAGGAAGCTACAGGCCTCGATCTTCACCTTACACAAGATTCTCGTACACAGGTATTTTAAATCCCCTGTATATGTGCACTGTGTGTGAGACCTAAGGTACAAGAAAATTTATGTTCTTGCGTTACTAAGGTATCAGTTCCCATTCACAAGAAGAGTTCGCGTCTGGAACATAATGAGTTTGTAGAAAAATGCATGAAATCGCCCAGGGATGAGCCCATACCTTAAAATTCATGTTCCAGTTAAGTGAGATTCACGCGGCATTATAAATTACAGTGAAACAGACAACCACAAATTGGCCCAGTTTGAGTTTGTTGGAGTAAGAGTTATTTTTCAGAGTTTGATTTCTCGTTTCTCTTACTCACCTTACCAATGATCGCATAAAATACGGCACAGGCACAGAATGAAGTGTCATGCCTGTACAAACACGAAAAGAAATCAGACAGAGGGCCTCCCTTCACGCTACTATTTCACAGAGTCTTATTTGTATTCACTTCACCGAGTGGTTATTCAGTTCAAGTAAACCACGCAAAATCGGAGGTTCCTACAGACTTCTTTCTGAGAATTCAGATCTTCCGGTATATAAGGCTGTGTTGCCGTGTGATTTCCGACAAAATGTAAAAAATATATTTGTGTATTAAATTATAAGAAGAATCCTGTATGTTTCGTTTCTAAATACACAGTCACTGTCAGATATACGGTTCACAAATGTGTTTTCATACTTTACTAATGATCAGTTACATCCAGGCATCCAGTTACATACAGTCCCATTACAGGCCTGGACAGGCCCAGAGGGTTCAAGGAGGTCGAGGCTCCCAGATTTCTAGACAATCGGCACATGAGCGTGGTAGGTTGTCAGCCACACGCACCGGCCGCTTTTACCCCCCCCCCCCCCCCCCCAGGAAATATTCCTGGTACTCATTTGTGTTAGAGGCTGAGTCGAACCCAGGGCCATTGTGCGGCCGACACTGACACCATCGGGAATCGAACCCGCGACCTGCCGGTTTGTAGCGCAGTGCCTCAACCAACTGCGCCACCGCGGCCCCAGTTACATCCAGGTGTAGCACATTTTAACTACACTAAAAAATATAAAAGTGCAATCAACATGTATACCTACTACATGTGAAGGTAATTTATTTTTAGCAAATCTGTAAACCCCACGATCTGATTCGGTACTTAAAATCCAAACATGTTGACTTCTTATAATTGAACAAATAAAGATACTTTGATACGGCTTTCAAATCATCTCCTATCGACTTCTCTCATAGAAGTGAGACTTCTGTTTATTTTATGCGTCGCAGTTATTATATTTAACTAAGTAGAAAGACGCCTACTTGCTAGTTCCAGACCCTAAATTGGTTTCGCCATCTTTTCTTCGGACGCCTACAATTACTTTGACCCCAGAGACTGTGTACCAGCGACTGCTGTGTCCGTACCTGTCGATCCATGTACGTGACACAACAACATCTTTGCGGTACTTCTGAACTCAGTTGTATTGTTAAATCATAAACTAGCAAATTAACACCACAAATAAAGGAAAATAACAGGAGTATATGTAAACTCCTCAGCTTTCACGTAAATTCGTCATCTGATTCAGAAAAATGTCGTCAGCCAGATGCTTCCACCGACTTTACCAACATCAGTGTCTTTTTTTATTTTCTACTCTGCACCATGAAATTATTGGGGTATACACAACAATCGGTGCATCATCATTAATAACTCTCGATCCGGTTTTTTTTAATTTTCGAATTTAAGGCAACCAGATAGTTTGGCTCATCGCTAACGCTCTAGACTTGGATTTGGGAGGTCCTGGGTTCGAATTTAGGTGGGGTCAAGAGCTGATAGGTTCGCCGTTAGCATCAGTTCCTGCCGACACATGAAAGGAAAGAACGTACACGAGACCATGATCTCGTCCGTTTAAGCATGCTTCACCCCGTCACTATCAACCACCTTATTTTTTGACACTATATAGTGTGGAATATGGTCAGCTTCGATAATTAGCCCTCAAAACTAGACAATTCTCTTCATGATGTATGACAATGTTTACAGCAGTCGCTCCCTTTGTAAACCTTATGCTGAGATTTAGAGAACACATGCCTTTAGAGGTCTTCAGAATCTTACAAACTCTCTTTTGCGAACAAATCCACCACTTCCTCGATAAGCATCACTTCTGGATTACCAAAGTCACTTCCAACAAAATCCTGTCTCTTCCACGGTCCTAATTCCCCAGAGATTTATCTCTCCATCATCCACTGGCCACCTACACACCCGGCTTTGGAATGCCCACAGCGTCGCAGCTTTCCGTTTTGGCTAGCTTTCACCACCACCTCTCTTGTGATTGACCCTCCTTTTCGAGTATGCATAATAGTAGTGACATGAGAGGAAAGTGGGGAGGAAGGAGAGGTTGAAACAGTGGTTGTGTCAGGAGATCAATAATACCGTTGACCTCTTGAAATATACAGAGGAAGGCTGACAGAACAACTGAGGAAAAGAGAAAATGTTACAAACGTGAAAGAGACAGAAAGAACAAAAAATAAACTTCTTCGAACTGTTACACGACTGCCAACTGAACACAGTAAATATGTTCAATGTTGAAACACGCCAGGAACGACGTTCAAAGCGACCCGCAAGACAAAACGTGTGCTACCAAATTTATAACGATTTGCCTACATAAACAAAAAGAAACTTTAGAGTGCTTAAGAAGCCAATAAGCCATTCCGTAAACCAGTGACTATCACAGTGCTTGCAGTTCCTTACGGTCCACGAATTGTGGCAAACAGTGTGGTAAAAATATTTGAGAAAACAGATGTTCCCACAGAGCTGTTGTTGAAAATTCTAGTCTTCTGGGATGAAGCCTTGTAGACTGTTAAACGGACAACAACGTTTCAGAAGAATCCGCTGAATCTATCTTCAGAGTAATCTAAGAAAAGTGCGCTGGGCACAAAGAAGTGGAAGTTATGAAGTGGAAGTAGCAGGCTGCTGGGGGTAAGTGTCACACGCACAATGCGTGGGGCTAAAGGTGGAACAGAGAGAAATGATAAAAAAGTGATAAAAGGGTTTTTCGTGTGTATGGGAGATGAAAGGATGTGGAAGAAATCCTGAAGGGCGGAGAGAGAACGACGGCGGATAAGAATTAAAGACAGGCGGTCAGAAAATCGATTCGAGAGATGGAGGCAGAAAATTTATCCCAAACGCCGGCCGGCAGCAGCCCATTCCCACATGGTGTATAAACCACAAACAGAGTCGACACTGACGGTGAATCATCGCGAAAGATTATAAGACAGGAAAAGCACATATAACATAATAGAGGAGCGTTCGCGTAACCATTCTTGCCCTAAAAAAAGCAAAAATATTACATATTCCGAGTGTGTGCCTGTAGCCTTAGTTATCCAGCATGCCAAGCGTATGCGCCGTATTATACTGTCATCTGTGGCCTATATGGCTGTACCATATTTTTCCACATTGTCTCATAAACGGCATTTTTTTTCGGGAAACCCTTACTGAACATAAAATGTGTGTTATGATATTGTCTACCACTTTTCTCTGAAACATTTCGCATTCTAAGAAGAATTCTGCGAGGTACCGTCATAAATGTATACATGTCTTCAGGTTAAGTGCCATCGTTCTTGTCATGTTTTAATGGAACTTGAATTTTCTCGACAGATTTTCGAAACTGATAAAAATTCAAGTTCCTTGCGATGTTACGTCTCGACAGGTACAAAGTTGCTGACGTGTCGAAAAATCGTGTTGCCTCCATTTCAGAATCAAGAAGTAATAATAATCTACGATTCTGGCACCTACCACAAACAAAAACTACCTATAAACAGGTAAGGCAAAGCAGTCCCATTACAGGCCTGGACAGGCCCAGAGGGTTCCAGGAGGTTGAGGCTCCCAGATTTCTAGACAGTTGGCACATGAAGGTGGTAGGTTGTCAGCCATACGCACCGGCCGCGTTTACCCCCCCAGGAAATATTCCTGGTACTCATTTCTGTTAGAGGCTGAATCGGTCCCAGGGCCATAGTGCGACCGACAGGATTATGCCAATGAAAAAATCCACTGACACCATCGGGAATCGAACCCGCGACCTACCGGTTTGTACCGCAGTGCCCTCCTATAAACAGGACAAGTCAAAAATTCTTATCCGAATACTAGAACGTATAATCTGAATAGATTCCTTTCTTAAGGCGTTCCTAAATTCAACTTAGATTTAGTATTCTCTTTCACAAATACTCGAATTTCTTCCCGCCAAGAAACAAAGGAATTTAATATCAGCCAGCTGAACCATTTTTTACGTTACATTCACAATGTAGGTTTAAGCAGCACAACTGCATAGCATAGCCACTGTCAATGCCTACAATTTCAATTAACTGAGCTAAACACATGAGTGACGCGCACGGCGCACTGTGCACGTCCTATACGCCTAGTTATGTTCAGGCCTTACGTAGTGTATGACGGTAGGAGGGCAACGGAAGTTAACGGACATTGCTGGGAGTTTCACAGGCAGAAGAGACTGCCATTTCTTAACCCCATGTCGTTACGCATTATCCTCCGTGGACAAAGCTGAGTCTTGTTCGCAGCTTCCATATTAAATATTCCCGCAGTGAAGGAAAAATAAAAACAGCCGAGGGGAAATTTAAAGCACCTCTCTTGCCACGTTTACTAATTTCAGTTAATTAGGAGCCCACTCTCTGTGTGTTAATATACCAACAGTAGCTGGTGAGGTAGGGAACAATCCTTAGACTTCAAAGCGATGAGCAGGAATTCAATGGCACATTTATCAATAACACGGCTGAAAGCACGTCAAAGTACGGATAACCTGAGGTCTTCGCTCTTCTGCGAAGTTACGCAGCGTTGATTGGTAATTAGTTACCGACGTTTCGGGACACCTTATCGGACCCATGGTCGAAGGCTCAAGCTTGAAGAGGGGACCAATGGGCCGTCGCGAGACGTCGGTATGCAATCAACGCTACGTTACTAACACAGCAAGAAGACCTCATTTACACCGCGGTTGAAGCCTGATATCACGCAACGATAACGAATTTTCCTCAACCAGTTTTCTGACAAAGCTGACACCAGTGGCCGCACGGTCTAAGGCGCGGGCCTTCGGCCGACCGCTTGCTGGGATCGTGGGTCCGAATCCCGCCGGGGGCACGGCTGTTTTTTTCTTGTGGGTGTTTGTGTGTTGTTAGGTAGAGAGGTTTCTGCGACGGACTGTTTACTCGTCCAAAGAAGTCCTACCGAATGTGGTGTGTCTGTGTGTGATCTAGAAACCTCAAACAGGGAGGCGGCTTAGGCCCGATTTGGGCTGTTGCGCCACTGGAAAGAAGAGAAAGAAAGAAAGTTCTGTGACAAAGTTGTTCAGTTGGATAGTAAAATACTTCCAAGACCACGTTCCAGAACTGGAGGGAGGCGTTCCGCTACTGAGATGGAGCAATGGCGATATTTTGTCAAACAACAACAAAAATGCTTTGACGACTAGAATTCTCTGGCATTTACATATATCTCTCTGTCTTCTACATAAAATTCGTCCGCAGCACCCAGCCGGTGACACAACACGTCATATTTCCAGGCAACAATATTACTCACCCTTCGACTTTCGGCGTGAAAAAAAAAATTACATCTTCTTGGGCCTGAACACAGAAAGCCATGACGTCGAGATGGTGTGCGAACTGAAGTTTTGGTTGAACAGTCATTTGGCATAAAACAAGGTGCGTAGCTAGGCGGCGGCGGGGGCGGGGGGGGGGGACAAGTGGTGCGACCGTCCGGTGCAGCAGAGCCAAAGGGGCGGCAAAATGGGTGGAAAAATGGATACAACAAAAGAAAAAAATTCTGCCCTAACAATTTTCCAAGTAAGAAATATCAATAAATAATCGTGTTTTTTTATTTTAAATTTGTAATTCCTGCTAGAGGTGGTCACTGTGATTGCCAGACCCCGGCGCCAAAAAAGGCCCCAGCTATGCCACTGCAGAAAATATATCGCCCTATGAACATGATGATTACTGTATTCTGGAAGGGGCGCCGTGTATTCTGTCACAAATGTACAGACATTTTGGAGGAGCGTGTTGCATCCACCAGTAACGTACCTTGACTACACGGCGTCATACCACGGAAGACAATAGTCATAATCACTGCCGAAAGGGCGATTGAGAAACTACGCCAGAGGCCAGTTTTCTTAACTGAAAACGACAACTCGCTCCACGAAATTGGCACAGGGATTCAAGAAGTGCAACTAAATCCAAGGAGAAAATCCTTCTTGAGAAGCTAACAGATGCTCAGACATTTAAAGAACGTCCCGACTTTATACAGCCTGAAACTTCGTTACCGTTCTTATAAGACTTGACACTGGTGACTGTCATGAGACAATTACAGTACACATCCGCCCATCTACGCCTACGTCTTCCAAGCTCTCTTTCCTTCATTTTTCTCCACCAACACCCTGAATGCGTTTCTTTGTTAAGCGTGCCATTTGCCCCTTACATCTCATCCTCCAAGCGGTGAAAAAGTTGAAATTTTCAGATTACCCCTTTAAAGAAGAAGCGTGTCTGTTTTATATAAGGACTCTGTGCGTACCGCGCTGTAAACACTCTCCACTTCGGTTATAAAAACCGGTCACTTAATGCTGTATAAGGCAATAGTTGCTGTTTATCCACACAAAACAAATAAACGCAATGTGGGCACCACGTAGAATTTTCTAATGTTAAACGTGGCGGTACGTGAAGTTACCGCTAGGCTTTAAAAGGTTAAACCCCTAACAACCTATTTTCCAACTGAATGAATACCAAAATTCCTTTTATTTCCTCAAAATATGTTATAAAGCAATACGTTAATTCTTCAGATTCTCACAGCGGTGTGGTTGAGGATTTCCTCCTCTTAGGATACGACGCAATGTCGTTGCGTACTAGTCTCCCCACGTTTCGAAGAAACATACTGCCTTCACATTCAAGGGTCTAGACGTCTGAAGTGGAGGCACTATGTTCGTTCGAAACGCCGGAGAGTGATTACGCAGTGACGCAGCGTCTTATGTCAGAAGAACCTGTGTATTCAATATTAACACACTTTACACAGTACTGCTTAATTTACTATAACACACAAAACACGTTTTAAGGAGATTTTCAATTTAATTTGAGTGAAAAAACGAAGGAACCCATGTTTAGCAGCTCAGCTCCAATGAACTGATTTATTTCGTCTTATAACAGGCTCTTCAGGCGGTACAGTAGACTTACTTGAGATTGTTCCAGTATTAACCTTTTAAAGCCTAGCGGTAACTCTACGTACCACCAGGTTTAACATTAAAAAATTCTACGTGGTGCCCACATCGCGTTTATGTGTTTTGTACGGATCTCAGAACAAACAGCAACTTTTGCCTTATAAAACATTAAGAGACTGGTTTTTATAACCGAAGTGGAGAATGTTCACAGCGCGGTACGCACTGAGTCCTTATATAAAACAGATACGCTTCGTCTTTAAAGGGTTAATGGATACAAAGTAAAGCGAACACACACACAGACACCAGTTTATCCTCTTAACGACACTTTCTTCATTCATGTTTTAATAATCCCATTCGCCATCTAAGCAACCTAAAAAAATCCTTCGAAATTTTATTTTATTCAAGTAACGCATAAAATATATAAAAATATGTTCCTACAGCGACATAAAAGCAATGTGCCTTGAAAATAGAAGTCGGTTGGACAGTTGCGTCTGTTGAAATGTTAATCAGTATTGATGGGCAGGAAGTTAAGTGACCTACTTTACCCTACCAAGCTATCGCCATGTTGGTGCTTCAGAAATCCTCAGAATATAACATCTTCTTTACACAAAAAAACAGGGTTTTCAGACTTCGTACTACATTTCAATGCTCCTAATTTCGATAATTCACTTCTTCGTAAAAGGGCCAATGGTAGCTACACGTATCACCTTCTGTAGAATTTGCGATATAAGCTTTCTAGCTTGCCTACACGTTGTATTTCCGTGTTTTGTATCAGCCTCATAATAAACACAGATTATCTCCCTGAACATCATTAACCCTTTAAAGACGAAGCGTATCTGTTTTATATAAGGACTCAGTGCGTACCGCGCTGTAAACACTCTCCACTTCGGTTATAAAAACCAGTCTCTTAATGTTTTATAAGGCAAAAGTTGCTGTTTGTTCTGAGATCCGTACAAAACACATAAACGCAATGTGGGCACCACGTAGAATTTTTTAATGTTAAATCTGGTTGTACGTAAAGTTACCGCTAGGCTTTAAAAGGTTAAAGCACTGACATTTGTGGTGAACGGTTTGTTCTCTGTGAGGTACGAACTGACTTTCTACGAGTATATAAAATTAGGCAAATAGTTTCCGTCCTAATAGGATTACTTTATGGTATTCTTTGTCATTTAACGACAAAATAAAGCAATCTCTTCCATATTTTTTATCTTATTTGATTAAACTTGAGCTGCTGCGGCATAAATGAGCGCTGAAATGTCTGTGCATTCAGAAATATACAGCTACGTCTGTTGTTAATAATCTAATTAGGAAGAGACGGATACATTGTATTTCTACGTATTTCACTGCATATTTCAACCCGAAGGTAACATCAGAAGGTAATGTGAGACTTGAGGTAAAATTTTAGGGAGCAATTGTTTCATGATTTTTAACTGACATACAAAGCATTATGTTTTATCTTCCCTTATGTTCTGCGTTGCCTCTCTGTGCTTTGATACTACGTAACTACAAACCAGGGCTGTGGAGCTGGAATCGGAGTCGGAAGGAATTTTAGGTGGAGTCGGAGTCGGTAAAAATGTACCGACTCCGACTCCGACCTCAATCTAAAATCTTAACTAGATACTCCAACTCCAGAGTCCTGATACTTACAGTAACCATTAGACTTATACTTAAATATAGGTTGTAACTCAAAAAGTAGCCTGATGATTCACGTGGTGACGATGAAATGCCTTACAGGTTTACCGTTATTAATGCATATGGAGCTTTTATGAAGGAGTAGGAGTCGGAGCTTTTGTGTACCGACTCCACAGCCCTGCTACAAACTATAAATTTCTGAACATTTCTCTTGTACTTATTTAAATGTAGGGCACGTCATGCAGACATATTCTCAAACAAAATCGACAGTTCTTGATTTGAGCTACTTCACATACCAGGGGTGGCCAGCTAGACGGGCTTCGGGCGACGCTATTTAGGAAGAAAGTTAGGCAAAAACCACGCCTTTGTCCATTCCGTACACACACCGTATTATGTTGGTTGGTTTATTAAATGAATTATTAATACACGGAAATGTGTAACACTATAGTACAGAATTTCTGTATGTTATTTCGGGCAACTCCATATTTCAAAGAGCTAACATGAAATGTCATAGTGAACGCGACTATCACTAAATGAGATGCAAAAAGCGCGTGGAAGCTCTACACACACCAAAAAGACAGGTAATATACTATAAAGTAACATCGCGGCGCGTTCGCATAATTTTCGTACCTCCTCGGCTAATCTAACAACCTGATACCATTTCACTCAAAGAGAGCACTGTTATGGCTATTCACTGTTGCCGGCAACAATGAAACGTACTTAGATGTTCACCTAAAGTGACCAATATTTTTGTGCCATTTTAAACAAATTTGAGATTTCTCAACATATTTTCATAGAAGTCCACACTCACAAACTTTATATTGATCACTGCGTGCATTGTTGACAACCACTTCGCAACAATCAACCAACGAAATGCTCCATGTTTTTCCTTAGATATTTATTTTATAATACTACAATGAATATTGCTATATGTTTCGACCAACAAGGATCATCATCAGGGAACCTACCAAAGCAGTACCACACAAAACCAAATTAGCCACTTTTACAAACAGCTGACATGGTGTAAAAAGTCAAATAGTTAAAATGTATACAATTCTTTGTAGAACAGTTGTATAAGTGCACTGAATTCTAACTTAACTATCTGACTCTTTTACACCATGTAAACTGTGTGTAAAAGTGGCTAATTTGGTTTTATGCAGTACTGCTTTGATTTGGTTCCCTGATGATAATTCCTTGTGGATCGAAACACGTAGGAATACTCAATGTGACATTACAATATAAATATTTATGGAAGAACGTTGTGCATTTTGTTGATTGAATGCTGTGAATTGCTCCCCACTACTAATTTTCACGCAAATCCGTTCTGTAAGAGCCACGCTGATACATGCGGACAGACGCAGAGACACAGACACACAGACAGACGGACATGACGAAGGTAATTGGCGCTCTTCGCGGTCTATGCAACCGCTCCTGAAAATCCTACACCAAACGACTTTTTAACTAATAGCAAATGCTCAAGAATCTCCAAGCCGTCACATGCAATCACAGAGCGTGTGTTTGCTTCATCCAGTTATAACGGCTTCGCGTCTGCAGGATCACAGTGCATTAAATTTTCCTTCCTGTCATGTTAAAGAAAATAAATTCCTGTTAGAGATTTAAACTGGTGTTGAATAATTAACAGCGGCCCGTAGGTCGTACGTGGATAGAAGGATTTTCCAAATGACCCGTGGTTCAAATTTTCGACAAAAAAAAGGCTGAAAATGATACAGTCGTTTGAAGTGTAAAAGAAGGACATTAAAAATGACATTTTCTACACGATATTTGAGGCTGTCACTGTCTATTGCCTTCTTAGACATTAAACCGTATAATTTTATAGACATCAAAGATGCGGAGGGGCGTGCAGTCTCCGCCCCCAAGGTACTATTTATTCGACACTCAAGGTGGAGCCGCACACCTCCACAAATTCCACAACAAATACGGAAGCTGCAGGTTCTTCCGAAACATCGGTAAATACCTACCAGACTACATGATATCAGATCCTACAGGATAGTATCTTCACTTTTCCTACAAACTAGAGCAATTAACTCTAATTTCACAGATAGTCACCTGTGACACGGAAGTAGTAGGGCGCCGCAGCAGACGCTGCGGACGCACCGCAGCCTTCAGGCTTCTTGTGCAACCCTGTGATGAAGATGACGATGATGATTATTTTTTTATCAATTTCCTAGTAATGAAGCACCGGTGGAATGAAATTGACAGGGGAAAACCGAAGTACTCGGGGAAAAAACTGTCCCAGTGCCACTTTATCCACCACAAATCCCACATGGACTGACCCGGGATCGAACCCGGACCTCCGCGGTGTGGGAGGCCGGCGGCTAACCGCCTGAGCCATGGCACGGCCTTGTGCAGGGTTAACGGAAATACAAAATTAGTGATTTCACAGAAGTTACAAAACAAGATTTGCAGGGCGGTCAGTATTCACATTGTGGTCTTTGTAACTTGGTAAGTTGTTAACAGCGTGCTGGGTCAACATACAGTACCCATCTTCCCAGCACACGCATCTACCATAAATGTTGATGTTACATAATGCCCTAAACCACAAAACCACAACACAGAGACTATTTGTTACGATATTTTCATTGTATAAACATAAATCACGTTTGTTAACCAAAAAAAATATCTAAACACTTATTCAATGGAACATAAATGTTATGTTTCAATTCTGCCTGAGGCCAGCAAACAGTAACATCATAACTATATACTGACCACGTGCTACGGACTCCAGTTTTCCATCAAAACACACAGTTGCGTATCATAAAATCCCGACACCGTGTTTTCTCTACGGCTTTCTAGTAAAAAGCACCTGTTTACGGCCTAAGAATATGAAGTGCAGTTCACTGCATTGCAAGTGCCCCGTCTTGCATACAAGCCCGTAGATACGCACGTATCCAGCAAGAGATACACGCGCGGACCGAGCACTCGAGTTTCAGTGGCTACGTTCCGAGCGACAGACATTTACAGGACATGCATCACTGTACTCAGTTCGTGTCCCGTCTTGTGTACCAGTAAGCAGAAAGAATGCCAGACGACTCAGCTTCGAGGCCCTGAAATGGGCAGTTTCTCATCTGACGCCCACGTTGTAATCCGTTGTCAGTCCCAAACACTATCGCATGTCCAAGCGAAATTGGATAACACTGAATTGGAACACAGCGCGTTTCTGACGGTATTCATGTCCATTTAGAGCAAGGATTGGAGCATACAGCGGACGAGCAAGATTTTTACGCACTGTATGAGGAGCAGTGAAAAAAAAAATTGGACACTTTATCTTTCTTGGCATTTAGCCTACAAGTTGTGTCAAATGAACTTTCTTGAACAAAAAATAAGATGGGAAAAAGTTAAATATATGCGGTACCTCAACAACATATCATCACAGACTTTTAGACTCAATTAATGCCTTCCAATTTCATTCCATATGTGTGTGTGTGTGTGTGTGTGTGTGTGTGTGTGTGTGTGTGTGCGCGCGCGCGCGCGCGCTCTATTTTTGCTTTTAGCGTCGCCAGCGATAATAATAACCAAACAAACCGAAAACTCCTTCTTGAGAAACTCACAAGCAAGTTGGTTAAGCAAGTATCCAATTTTTATGGAACCCGGATGTTCATTACTGTTTTCACAATAGCCCACTACTGTACCCTGTCATGACCCAGTTGAATTAAGTCCACGCCTTTTATGTCCGCATTTTATTTCCTAAGTTACAGCAGCGCGTTCCTTCAAGTCAGATGCAGTCTGACACATCGAACGCGGCACCTATTGTTGCGAGGTGTCTGCATTTCGCCTATTGTCCCACAATATGGCGGACTATTCTCCGCGGACTGCCTGCGACTGATCGCTAAACACGTTCGCAGCTGCCCTCCGTTATCTGAAGGCACTCCCCTCCATCTGCAATCCGAGGACTCGCAGGCCTGCTAGCACAGTCACCCACTCAACATGATTGCTCGACATTTTGTAATGGCTTGGTTTTCAATGACCTATCTGTTCATAGGGACAGTAAAATGGGGCCCGAAGAATGCCTTCTCTTGAAACACTGTTTTTTCACAAATTACATTTCCTAATATGAGGTTCGCATTTCCATAATAATTACAGATACAATACCGCCAAATACAAAAGCAATCATTTCACGTAACTTACAGTCCACACAGCACGTAGCCTCTATGTCATTTAACGTCACTGTCTTAGTGCTTGGCCACTTTCATCGCATTATGAAATTACCAAGTTTCTATCATGCTAAATCATGAAATGCTTACACAGGCTTCCCCCGTTTACTTGTGCGAATGCAGATAAAGTAGCCCCCAACTAAAACAGACTGAGATTAGTCCTTTAACATCCATCGAAATCTATCACTTACAGTAATAAAATCATAAAATTTGCCTAAATTGATTTTTACTCTGTTTTTATAGACCCGGGAACACGTGGCAGCCCAATTCGCCTTGACATAACCCAATAATGCAGCTGATTTCAGACCATACTGTGTCTGATTTCATTATTCTGGGTTATCGCAGTGTCGGGGTCATAGTCGTCTAGTTCAAGTTAGAAGTCATTCGTTGCAAGAAAATACAAAGAACAGCATAATAAGTCCCTCATGTTTCGTCTGCAATCTGTTTTGGGCTGGCCTGAAATAATATCATCAGACTGCAAATGTAATTGTATGGAACTGGTTGAGAAATCCACCAGTTACATCTTTGTCAAGGAATGAATAGGGAAGTGGCTACAGCTTGTAAGCTGACTTGCATACATGCTGAACCTCAATATAACAGCTAATTCGACATTATAATTCCTTGATCATTGAATCCTGCAGGGCACCTTACGCTATCTTAAGTTCGTTCAAAACCATACTTGATACATATCAGTACTTCGAAATAAGAAGCAGACGTCATTTGTGACAGGCTCCACTGGAAGTCAAATTGGGATAACAATCATTCTCATCTCACTTGTTCCGGAATAAACTTCCTCAAAGATCCCCCCGCCCCCTTTCAATTACCAAAGTGCATATTACCTTATACCCTACATACACGTCTAACACTTGTACCAAATACTCCCCTTTAACAATAAGAAGTAAATGGCTTATACGCCCACACAGTGTAACGTACAATAATTTGAAGTGTTCTGAATTACAATATTATGGTACAAATTTGCGCTCGTTCCTCCGAAACGTCGGTAAATTTCTACCCCTACAAGGCACCACATATCAGAAGATAGTACCCTTCAGACGCCGCTGTTAGAAACTAAAACCTCATTAGACTATATGTTTTACAATTATTGGTTAGAATTAAGACAGAAAGTTACCACGAAATGCGATGTTCTCATTACTTACAGTATTTGTTCTTCTCCGACGTGACTCTTCCCGCCGAGAGTAGTAGCAGGAGAAGGATGATCCCGAATAGGGCCCATACAGGGGGTCCGGGGCCCCTTGAGACTAGCGCCATGCTAGTTAAAAGGCGCCGACTGTCGCCATATTTATATTATAGTACCATTATATCACCACTGACGTCGTTACCGTCGCTGCTGTCGTTTGAAACAAAAATGAAATTTCACGCTGATCATACGCTGATATACTAACATCATACGGCTCTGACATGTCCAGCAGTCATCTACACACCGTTACTCATTCACTGCCATTAAATTTCATATTATTACAGTAACACAAACAGCACATCAGTTGCGTTGAACTGCGTGTCGATTGGGTACGGTGTCAACCATTACTAAGCGGGTGAAATTCTCCCGGTGTTCCGCAAGATAGTGCTAGTGTAGACGATATATCCTTCCCCGCTTGAGGCAGGAGGGAGCGAAGGGCAGATGGAGAAAGTCACTGTTCGGTTTATCTTTAACTCTTGTAACAGAAACTTCACGTGACGTGTCTTCAGTTTCGGTACACACTCTTTCACACACCGGTAATATCTGTGCAGACAGAGTGCACAGTCTTTATTACACACAACAACAGATATGTTGAAAGTACCGCAGTGTTCAAAACACCAAAGAGACATTCATAGCACACACACATCCCAGTAGCCCTGTACCAGTGTTAACGTATGAAAATGCCCTGTGGAACTAGACGATGACAAACATGTCCAGTCTCCGAGATCGTAACGTTAATACAACACACACACACGCACCTACAAAAGCACTGTAACGTTCGCTGTGGAGGCTATGTCAGATGTGTCGCTGCTTGTGTCATTCCCGTACGGTTAGCTCCAGTCACTTGGTCTATCGATCAGGAACACTGAACTCTGCTGCCGTTCACAGCAGAATGCACAGCACTGCCATCTGCCTGGGCTAGCAGTAATAATACTCCGCCCTCAATCCACCCCCTTCCAACCCCCCGTTGATCCTCCCCCCCCCCCCCCCCCCCCCGAGTATCATGTAAGCAAAATGCGCAAGCTCAATACAACGCACTATTTTTTCAGGTTTGAGATTTTTACTAGAGAAGAATTCTTAACAAATATTCAAATATCTGGCATTTTAAAATATAACTAACATGTACTAAAATTTCCAACTGCTTTTCAACGTAAATAAATGTCAGAGATTACATAAATGTTACATAATAAATATCAGCGGGCATTGTAACCACGCGGTACGCAACATTTCCGAAGTCCGGCCAGGACTTCACGCAGGAGTGTAAAATCCCCGGATCTGTCACAAATCGAACCCCCTGTCATACAGCACGCAGCCTACTCACTATGACGGATGCATTTCGATTGACAGAGTAGACTGATGATGATTCCTTGGGGATAGAAACACGTAGGAATAAAATTACATACAAACACACCAACACGTTCACAAGTTACAATAAAATCTTAGTGAAAGATGTCGGGTTGGAAACTGACACCTTTTACAAAGATTTTATTGTAATTTACGCACGTGTTGGTGCGTTTATGCATACTTTTAGTGACTTTACATGCTCGGTATAGACACCATAAAATTCATGTAGGACTAGTTTATGTGATATGGTAATGTAAATAGCTAAGAAACAATACTGTGCATTTTGTTGGTCTGAGTGTTACGGGTTAGTTACGGACAGTGCACAGAAAGAAAAACATAAAGTTTACATAAGTAATGTTATTATTGCCTTTCCTTTCCTTGGGAAATACAGGAAGTTGAAACAGTCGAGGAATTCATGATTACAAAGACTGCAGCCTATCGACAGAGCCGGAAGCTGGCTGCACCACTGATGTAAAACTAACAGCAGTCAGCTGATTTTTTTTGAACTGGAGAACGGCCCCGCAGCAGACACTACGGGCGCACCGCAGCCTTAAGGTTTCTTGTGCAACCCTATGATGAAGATGAGGATGATGATTATTTTTTATCCTTTTCCAAGTAATGGAGCACCGATGGAATGAAACTGACAGGGGAAAACCGAAGTACTCGCGGAAAAACCGATCCCAGTGCCACTTCGTCCACCACAAATCCCACATGCTCTGACACCGGGATCGAATCCGGGCCTCCGGAAGGCGGGCGACTAACCGCCTGAGCCATGACACGACCTCAATTGTTATCTTTGTATTGCATTTAATTGTTGTTATTCTCTGTGAACCATTCAGTTCCTGCCTTGGAATTAAATAACTCCTACAGTACCTTAGAATGATAAATTTCCAAGCACAGTGACATTGCAACAGGCCTTCTTCACCACCTGACGTAAGCGTGCACTGTGAACGTCATGTTTGTCTGTCCGTCCGAGTGCTTCATCTCTAAGACTTCCCTGACTTCGATGTAATTAGTTACGGGAGACATGAACTGAAGACAGTCCAACGAATTCAAGTTTTCATTTTTATTGGATCTTAAACAACGCTTGCTTTACGTATGAACGTAAATTAACCCTTTAAAAAAGAAGCGTATCTGTTTTATATAAGGACTCAGTGCGTACCGCGATGTAAACACTCTCCACTTCGGTTATAAAAACCAATCTCTTAATGTTTCATAACGCAAAAGTTGCTGTTTGTTCTGAGATCCGTACAAAACACATAAACGCAATGTGGGCATCACGTAGAATTTTTTAATGTTAAACCGGGTGGTACGTAATGTTACCGCTAGGCTTTAAAAGGTTAATGCTTCATTGAGACACACTTCATTATTGTTACGGGTAGTTCCCCATGGACAGTTCAATTTATTACAAACTGACGTATTCTCTTATCACTTAAGTTCTAATCCGTACTTTTGATTAGAAATTAACTTCGATAAAAATAAATCTATTATACTAAAGGACAGTGGAACCCCGTTATAATGACAACGGTTTATACAACACCTCGCCTATAGCGTCAGATATTCTGTGGTACCAATTAATTCGTCACTGTTAACCGTAACATAAACTTCTCGGTTATAACAACACTCGTTTATAACGACACAAAATATTCAGTCCCTTTTACGACGTTATAACCGGATTCGACTGTATTTACAAGTATTAGACACATTATGGATTGTGGCTTGATGTTTCAGTAACGCCGCTCACCTACACACAAACTTCGGATGAAAGTAAATTCTGCCTTAAGTCTCTGGAGTGTTCCCTAAGCACTAACTTTCGGTTTCTAAACCTTAAGTTACAGTAATCTCCAAAACCAGCAATTTCGACTCCTTCCTGCCTCACACCTTGATCACTAAGGGTTATAATGGCGTGGCATGCTATACGCTTTCCCTGAGTCATAATCTTTGTGCTGATGTTACTTATCCTGCATTTTTTATGATTTCGGAGCGAAAAGTTGCAAAAATAAGTCTATGGATTTCACAATGCCAGTCCATCAATAGGCATACAGTAACTTCAGAATTTATGGATATTCAAGTATCGTCAACAGAATTCAAGGTAAAATCACCACACTAACTAACTAACTAACTAACTAACTAACTAACTAACTCTATCGAGAAGAGGCCTTCTTGAGAAGTTAACAGTTTCTCAGCTAGTCAAGAAATACCCCGCATTTTATGGAACCCGGAGGTTCATTACCGCATTCACAAGAGGCCGCCACCTGTCCCTATCCTGAGCCAGCTCAATCCAGTCCATGGTTTCCGTAGCTGGGGTCGTACCAAAGAAACGGTCCAGGTCCGAGGCATTGTGTAATGATTCGTAACATAATAATTTTTTACGGTGAGGAGTTGTTAGCACCTCGCCCAACTCCCAAGCTGGAGGACCACGCCTTGTCGGCTGTCCGCGACTGCTTATTCAATGTATTCGCAGCCACCCTCCATAACTGGAGGCCGTTCCTCCATTTCAACCTGAGGACGTGCCATGCCGTGGTGACAGGGACCCACTTAACACGGAAAATCACCACACAAACTACGTAATATATCCTAGACGACGTCGCAGCGAAGTTCAAATATTTGGGAAGGGCAATAATCAAATCAAATCACACAATGCCAGTCCAACAAATGCACTCTATTGTTCTCAGATATTCTATATGACAGTATCTGTTAATGAATCCTACACGTTTCGATCCCTTAAGGGATCACCATCATCAGGGATTCACATAAAAGTAGCATTACACAAACTTGAACTAGCATTGTATATACGTACTAAAAAGATATAAAAAGACAATAAGTTAAAATGTATATGCATTGCTAGTTTAGTTTTGTGAAACGTTACTTTGATACGAATCCCTAATGAAGATCCCATGAGGGATCGAAGTATGTAGGACTGATTAACAAGCAATTGTAATATAAAATATCTGAAATACAACACAGTGCATTTTGTTGGACTGAATATTGTGTGATTTGATTATCGACAATGCACGGTGTGAAAAATATAAAATTTAAGTTAAAATTACACATACGAATAAATTATGAATATATTACAATGGGGGAAGGCACGCTGTTATTCGGTGCAGAAACTTTTGTCTTCCCTTTCCTGTTTAAAAGCATGGACATTAAAATACAGATAACTATAGTTTCCCTGCTCCTTTATACGGTTGTAAAACTGGGTGTTTCAAATTAACTGAGCAGCATATACCGAGAGCACACAGGGACAGGGAGCGGAGGAGGATATGTAAGCCTAAGAGGAAGAAAGTGAAGGTTAACTGAAGAAAACTGCATAATGGGAAGCTTCGCGATCTGTATTCCTCGCCAGTTATCAACAAAGAAAGGAGAATGAGATGGGTCGGGCATGTTGCAAGTATGGGAAGGACTAGAGATTTTTCTGGGTTATAGTTGAATTTCCTGAAGGAATTCAATGTGATGGAAAGCCATTTTTAGTTACGATGGTTCATAATTTTGTTCCTATTTTATTACAATATAAAAAAAAATTTAAAATTAAGTCTACACAGATGATGGTAAAATAAAACGAGTATTTTTAATAATTAAATGTCAAGCACAGTTGATGTCAGTTACGACCTGATGTCACTGTTTGTGTTTAATATACGAGTCAGTCCATGTTATTTGAATGTGGGTAAAACTGAAGCCAGCAAAATCAATTAAATTACTCATTAAAAACTTTTTTAATCGGTAGTTATTTCTGCCTCAATAAACATTTAACTCTGAAATAAATATCCTTATTAGACATTATATAGTCTCTTACCACACAACATAAGAGCTTATATTTTAGACGTTTCATTTAGAAATACAGAACACTTGCGTACATAAACTGTTTATAACTCTGTCACCTGTACAGGCAATCTGTTTCAGCCGAAAACACATCATCAATACGTCAAACATTCACACAAAAATACAAACATGTTGAGAAACAATAATAACAAATATACGGCAACCTGTTTATATACGTGTAAATACACACGCCATAGCGGCCGGAATAGCGTAGACGGTATAGCGACTCGCTCCGGGTTGCAGGGTCCGGGGTTCGAACTGCGCTGGAGACGATATTTTCGGGGCCCATCCAAACCGGCCCTGATGTCCACCCAACCTCCTGTAACAAAGGGTGGCGGAGCTCTTTCCAGAGGATAAAGCGGCCGAGGCGTGGTGCTGACCACCCACCCTTCTTTTAGCGCCAAGGTTTAGAAAGGGTAAAGCTATACCCCTACCTTTACCTATCTACCCGTATACATGACGGCAAACAACGGGATGTTTCCACAGAAACGAACCCCTTTTACTTTTTGCTTGTTGTGTGACACTTGTTCCCTCGCATCAAGGGAAGAAACTAGACCGATGGTGTTCGAGAATAGGGTGCTGAAGGAATATTTAACCTTTTAAAGCCTATCGGTAAATTTACATACCACCAGGTTTAACATTAAAAAATTCTACGTGGTGCCCACATTGCGTTTATGTGTTTTGTACGGATCTCAGAACAAACAGCAACTTTTGCCTTATAAAACATTAAGAGACTGGTTTTTATAACCGAAGTGGAGAGTGTTTACAGCGCGGTACGCACTGAGTCCTTATATAAAGCACATACACTTCGTCTTTAAAGGGTTAAACACGAGAGGAGCGAAGTGACATGATGCTGCAGAAACCTAAGTAAGGGGCTTCTTGGGCTGTATTCCTCACCAAATATTACTCGGGTGATCAGCTCAATAAGGATCAGATTGGCGGGGCATGTGGCACGTAGTGGGGAGAACAGAAATACATTCATGGTTTTCGTTGTAAAATCTGAAGTAGACAGACCACTCAGAAGACCTAGGCGTAGATGTAAGTATATCATTAAAATTGATTTTAAAGGAATTGGATGAAAGAACGTGGACTGGATCCATTTCTTGCGGATAAGGAGAAGTGGCGAGCTTCTGTGAACACAGTAATAAACCTCCGCTTCCATCAAATGTGGGGAAAAAAATATTAACTATCTGAGGACCTACAAGCTTTCTACGAACGGCTCCGTTTCCCGGGATTATGGGACTTCAATTTGAAACAGATTTCGACAAGACAGATAATGCGTATAAAATCTTAAATAGCAACATATCTAAGTTTTGAACTAGGACCAGATGTCAGCCGCAACACGTGAGTAGGACCTGCCGATATTTGCCATACTACATAGATAATTTGCATGTAAAGGAAATGTGGTGTAATGGTTGACATGAGATTTTCATATCTCCCTGAAGATGAGGCCAAACAAATGTATATTACATTAAAACAGCCAGTAATTTACAAATTGTTTATGCTCAAAATGACGCACATTTGTATGCAGAGCTGTCACCTGTATCAGGAAAGCGACCGGAGCGTGAAACTCACATTATTCACATTTATCTAGTGCCGAGAGTAAGATCGGGTGGAGCTATACTTCCATTCCCCCCATACGCGTCCATAGCCTGGTTCTGAATTCTGTACGGGGGTATTTTCCTTTCCTTTCCTGTGGCGCAACAGCCCAAATAGGTCCTAGGCCGCCTCATTTTGGAGGTTTCTAGATCGCACTCAGACACACCACTCTCGATAGGACTCCTCTGGACGAGGGATCGGCCCGTCGCAGAGACCTCTACCTGAAAACACACAACATTCACAAGAAACAAACATCCATGCCCCCCGGCGGGATTCGAACCCAAGATCCCAGCAAGCGCTCGCCCGAAGGTCTTAGACCGCGTGGCCACGTATTTTCAGGTTTCATAAACCCTTCAACCAGCATAACGATCGTTTTTAGTTTCCCTCAGCACGCCACTCTCCGCTAATTACGAAACCAAAACAAAATTCTGTCAGTCTGGGTTAATAACAACAACAAACTCAGCAATGTCTCAGAAATTCATTCACGCGGTTACGCAACTCTGTTCTTCAGACGTTATCAGAATTCCTTCTCCCGCTCCAATCCCACGCCCTTTACGATATTAGAGTCAAATTTGTCTCCTTTCTGGCAATTCACTCAAGTGGGTATGGCGCACACTGTCACACTGGGTCACTCTAATTAAAACACATCATTGAGCCTGCCATTTGTCGACGCCAAGGCTAATGCCTGGGGCTATATCTCTATTCCTCCACGCGTCTTAATGGAGTGGTACGTACTTAATTAGCTCAGGGCAAACGTTAACTTACCACTTACCAGCTACACTAATATTCAACGGGCACACCAAACAACATGTTTCTATTAAAGTCCACATGTTTCGGCTATGTTAAGCCATACTGAGGCTAAGTACAATCATGTAAAAAGAAGATGTTCAACTGTAAATGTAATATTATAAAAAATTATTAAAATTAACTGCTGATATTATAAAAAATTTAAAGTTTTAATAATATGGCGTGTTTTGTTTATGTTCTATTTTTACACATTTTGATTCAGCCTTACGATAGCGTGACATAGCTGAAACATGTAGCTTAATGTGGGATTTGAACCAATAAATGTTTTGTCAGATGGTTAATTACTGATGTCTATATACATACACAAACACGACGGGTTCAACCGTAAGGGATTAACATCGAACAAGCTGACACAAACGATAAACACTCTGACACACATTCTGGAGGTAACCGTTTCAAACCCCGGCAGGCACATCAACTATCCTCCATGATTACGTGATTTGCCTCAGATACTCGACTCAGATTTCTCAATACTATGTAAATTTATGCCTCAACCGCTTCCTTGCAAAACTTTTACAATTCATTACCATCCAGTCATTCATTGCTCTATATAAAATCTGCTTCATTTACGACATCTTTAAATAAACTTCAAATATCAACAGGCAACTCGACACTGCCCATTCCGCGCACTGTCGGTAACCAGTTCGCAACATTCACCCAACGAAATACACATCTTTAGTTACATGTTTACATTACAATAGCATACTGAATATTCCTAGACCGATCCAGCACACCTATACAACTGTTATACAAAGAACTGTCTACATTTTAACTATTTGACTCTTTTACACCATGTCAACTGTGTATAAAAGTGGCTGATGTGGTTTTATGCGGTATTGCTTTGGATTGATTCCCTGATGATGATCCCTTGTGGGAAGAAACACATAGGAAAATTCAGTGTGGTATTACAATATACATACCTGAAGAACAATATTGTGAACTTCATTGGTTGAATGTTCTGAATTGGCTGTCAACGATAAACTTATGAATTAAGCTTCAAGGTCATAATGGAGATTGCTATCACGGCAAGTTTTCTGAGGAGAGACGCCGTGTAATCTGGTACATAAGTGCTGACGTTTCAGGGAAACCGATTGCCTCAGTCATCATTCACCTACCCTAACGACAGGGGTAACAAATTCATTTGAAACTAAGGTAAATATGTACCAGAGGAGATTGCGTCACATCCCGGAATAAAATTATATTCAGCTATTATATACGCGGCTTCGTGTTGATGCATCTATCATTTGTTTCGAATGTCCATAGACAATGCAGTCCTGGTATAATTTTTCATCTGAACACATCGCACATGTGGCACATGCACAAAATATCATATGTTTTAGTTAATTAACAAGAACATTTTTTTTTACATTCGTGTCGTCTGTACGTGTACACAATAAAACCAAACCACGTTCCTAGTAATGATGAAACCACCCCTCCCCCCAGCTGTCAGCTGACTGCATTGGAGATTAAACGGCTGCAGACTGCAGAATATTAGACTGAAGGCTCGTCCTGCAAGGACTGAAATGTTGCAATGTATCCGTCATGAATATTACAGTTCAGCAGGTTTGACCAAACTTCGCCTGTGCCAGCAAAAACAACGATGTGAACATCATGTACTGATGCACGCTTTGTAGCGTCTCTGTATGCTCCTTTGACTGTCTGTTGTAGCAATAAAAATTCCACGTAAGTACAATTAGTATAGGGTCTCACGGAGCATGCGACAACTAGAGACTGGTCAAGAACTTCCAGGACATTTTAAAGGTAAAGGTCACCCCGTAACAAGCCAGTGCAGGCACAGAGGGGAGGTAGAGGTACAGCTCTCCCCTTTTTCGATCCCATTTTTAAAAGTCAAAGTGTCCAAGACATCTTTATCCTTGAAGATTTAACCTATCCTCTTTCACGAAACGGCGGCAACAAACCAACCTACGCTGCGCAACAACAGAGAATGGATCAAGATCTCTAGGTTAACTTGCGCGACTAGTTAAGAAAGCTGTGGCGCAGTTGGTTGAGGCACTATGCTACAAGCCGGAAATCGCGGGTTCGATTCCCGATCGTATCATTGGAATTTTTCATTGACATAATCCTTCCGGCCGCACTATTGCCCTGGGGTCGACTCAGCCTCCAACAGAAATAAGTACCAGGAATATTTCCTTGGGGGGGGGGGGAGGGGGGGTAAAAGCGGCCGGTGTGTAGGGCTGACAACCTTACCACCGTCATGTGCCAATTTTCTTACAATCTGCGAGCCTCAACCTCCTGCAACCCTCACGGTCTGTCCAGGAATAGCTTTAACTTTACCTGGCTGACAACCATTGTCTCCTCGGCAAGGAAAATGATCCATGGAATTAATAATAATATTAGCCCTTTAAAGACGAAGCGTATCTGTTTTATATAAGAACTCAGTGCGTACCGCGCTGTAACCACTCTCCACTTCGGTTATAAAAACCAATCTCTTAATGTTTTACAAGGCAAAAGTTGCTGTTTTTTCTGAGATCGTACAAAACACATAAACGCAATGTGGGCACTACGTAGAATTTTTTAATGTTAAACCGGGCGGTAGGCTTTAAAAGGTTAACAATAACAGTAAACGAATCTACTCCCGACAAAATTGGCAGCGTCCTCGAACAAGGCACACTTACGAAGAACCCAGCCGTTTGCATTCATGCTTCGTATTAGGCAAAGACTCGGGTTTCGCATCTCCATACGCAAATAGACTATCTTCACTGAATTATTCTGGCTGATTTCTTATATCATTCGACACAACTGTTTTGAAAATAATATAACATGCTGTGACCGTGCCCTTCCATATCGCTTTCAGTTCGTCATTCAGGCGGTGAGCCAAACATTTGATGCTTCTGTTACCTAAACAGCGATAATAAGGTACGTAACTGCGAAATCATTCGATAGATAAGACACTTTGACAGTACCTACCAAACTACCTGCCACATGAGTCTTGGTGAGAAAAAATACATCGCGATGTGAAAATATCGCAAACCGGTTCATGTAAAAATCAGCTGCTTGGAACACAAATTCCACTGTACGAAAACATTTAAAGTACCTTTATTTTTTATATTAAATATATCTACTTGATAAGTGAACAATCTTAGATAGTACAAATATTACTACAGAAATAAATTACACATGCACATACAGCACCTCTGCGAATGGTAAAATTTGCCTCCTGAAATCGAGGCAGTTGCTGTCCCCGTGTTTCCAACGCTAGTGCAGGTAAAATTCATCTACTGGCAGATAACAGAAATGTGATAAGCACGGAATTTATGAAGCGTAATTAAGCCGTATAGATAGCGTGTCTGCAATGGCTCATCGAATACAAGCTTGACTACCAATCCCGTCTAATAAAGCAATGGTACCGTGTTCGAGACCACTGCAGACACTGTGGTTTTATATACTTGTGCTAAACACATTTTTAGTTCCATAAAAATCCGTATATTTACAAACCAAGTTAAAACTAACATCTTGAACTTAAATAAAAAGTTTCTTATTAACTTAAAATAGTGGTAAGAAGTAAGCAGAAACAGCAAAAAGGAAGCTAAACACATTATGTCCCTCTCTTCCAATTCAAATGGACGAGTTCTCAGACTGGAATCATTAACACGGTTTCCTGATAGGCACAACGATAGCGTCTTAACTGAAAACTTACACGGGCTGCAGCATTTTTGCCAGTAGTGTCTGTGGAAGAACCGAAGTCCCACGCATAATTCATAAAGCCCACTCTCCAGTTCCACAGGTTTAAAGTTATACAGCCATTATTATTAGTCCGATTATTATTATTACTTGTCCCCTTTATGCAGGGTATTTACAATTATATAACTGAAACAAACCATGTTTCTAGGATATATAGTGTTGCAGCTATTCTGTGGTTGCAATTTGTGGTACATGTAATGCTATTTCCCATGTTGAGTGTTTTGTACTTTTACATTTGTACCTTCTGAGGTATTTGTGCAGTGCCCAATGTGGCTGTTTTCTGTAGTTCCTTGATTTAGTGCCGTACTCTATATACATTAATGTAACACTGCATTGTGCATAAAAATCTAAAAAGTGTATTTTGCATGAGAGTGTAAGACGTTCTCCCATTAACTCCGATTACTTAATTGAGTGCACTGTGTGATTTTCACTGTTTTTTTTTTGTTTTTGTGTTTGAACATACGTATGTATGTATTTACATATGTGTGTTATATATTTGTATTAGTGCTGATTTTGTAAGTGGCCATTGCCATGTTGAGTCAGCATGTAAATAAAACAATAATTGAATCCAGCTGAAACTATTACGATTCTAAGAGTGGCTACCGTTTGAAATGCATGTATTCCTCAGATGCTTCCTTTGAAATGTCACAGACCTCACTGGACTACTATTACTTGTTGCAGATGTAAATCTTGTAACGGATGATTAAAATACACTCCTCATTAATATCATTAATTGTGTGGTTTTACTCCTTTACATTGCCAAAAAAAAAGTATCTTTGTACTCTACACATGTCCGTTACTTTAATCTGTATTTTGAGAAACCCGTCCCATTGCCATTCCTAAAATGCATCCAGAATTACCGTAACATGTAAATCGAATTATTAGTAATTGAATTCTTAGTTACTGCTGTGGAAGAAACTGTCAATATTTTTCCTAAAGAAAAATAACTTGGTGATAGTACACACATCACTCTTGTGATATGATTAAAGAAGAAGACCAAATGGCTAGTTTTAGATAAACTAATACTTGTTCAGCTAGTCAAAAAAAATCCCCAACTTTATGAAACTCCACATTCTTCACAGCAGTCTGTCCATCGCCCCAGTCCAAAGCGAGGTGAATCCAACCCACGCTGCCACATCTTATTTTATTAAAGATGCATGTTAATATTATCCTCCCATCTATATCTAAGCTTTTTCGAGTGGTTTCTCTCCTTCAGACCTTCGCACTAAAATTATGTATGTATTTACCATTTCCCCACGCGTATACTTTACATAAAAGTTCACGCAGTTGTACAGCATTTTGATATGAAAAACCTGAGTACAAAATTAAAGACAACAGACTTTATAAATTTACGAATTTCAACACAAAACGGTGAGGCAGCATAACTGAATGCTTGCCGGGGGCTAAATGTAATGACTGAGATTGCAACTCCCCCCAATTAAAACGCAGGGCAAGTGACTTGGAAAAGGTCACGACCTGCTCCTTCCACATGCTTCTACCCTTACAGTTACCATGTAACCAACCATTCATAACCTCAACTGTCTATGAAGCGTCATAAAATAACCTACGAATCTTACATCATTCCTTGAAGAGTCCAGTGTTCTGGAATATTACGCCGTGTCGAGTGATACATAGTCATTAACGTTTCGGGAATCGTACCGCCTGAATACGAAGGCATTACGTTCCTCCGAAACGCCGCGATAATCACAAACCTCGCAGTAACCTTCTTTTTTACATAAACTATATTCTGACGACATGAATTATGACGGCTGTTGCACTTCATCTTGTCCTTCCTTTTACTTACAATGTAGGTCGAAGGCCTGTTACATAAGGCAACGCAGTAGGGGGGGGGTTGCTCTGAAAGGAAGCCATAGCAATGAAGCAAATGTTGCTAACAATCGTAGCACAGCAACATATCGTAGTAACAGCCAACTAAATTTCAAATAACAAATAGGAGATACTGCACGTTAGAAACAAAGAAATTAAAATTTCAACAATGACATCGGGAACGGACTGAAGCTGGATGACACCTAACTCCATCTATCAGCAGTCTTCGGTAACTGATAATGAATTCTCACCTCGCCATGGTTGAGAGAGTAATTTAAATGGAAATCAGGCAGAGCAAGAGCGCTATATGACGGTTCTTTGTGGGAATTCACCTGCAGATAATAGCGCGGGAAAACCACAAATAAACAGCGGACATCGCGTCTTGAACAGAGGATATTACAGCTACAATACTACACTTTTTTTACCCATTTCTTAGAAGAACAGTACCAGTATTTCAAAACACAGAAAATCACTGTTCCCCAAGTCATAATTTTCATGGCCCCTCGTTCATCGCTTCCTGCTGTAACAGAACGAATTATACACGAGGATATCAATCAATTTATCCGACCCATGTTCAAACCTTCACTGCTTCAACAACTGATATACAACACTGATGAAAGAATCGCTGAAAAAACAATAATATTAGTTCACAGAATTTGTTTATGTGATTGTGTAACTTCAATTAGAACTACGAAAAATGTATTTTCTGTAACATTAACCCTTTAAAGACGAAGCGTATTTGTTTTATATAAGGACTCAGTGCGTACCGCGCTGTAAACACTCTCCACTTCGGTTATAAAAACCAGTCTCTTAATGTTTAATAAGGCAAAAGTTGTTGTTTGTTCTGAGATCCGTACAAAACACATAAACGCAATGTGGGCACCACGTAGAATTTTTTAATGTTAAACCTGGTCGTATGTAAAATTACCGCTAGGCTTTAAAAGGTTAATGTAAAACGGTTATAAGAACTGGCAAGTGTAAACTGTGGGCTGTAATTAATGCACAGCATATTCATCTAATTAGAGAAAAGCGACATTAGTGACAGAATATCTGAATTGTTGTAGTAATGGGGAAGCGAGGGGAAATAAGTTTAACGGCTGTATAATTCAGGTTTAACTATAATTATTATTATACTGACAGACTGCTTTATTTTAAAAATATCTTGAACGAAAAAAAAAAGTAATCCAACAACATTATCATTCTACTACTGACTCATGAATAATGTTTAATTTTCTAGAACACTGTGCTTTCGTTAGAAAAGTTAAAAGACGGATTACATTCGGGGAATCCCTCCTACCGTTCATGGCAGAATATTTTATAGGCCAGCATCCCGTTAAAAGACAAAGTTTAAAACAAATATAATCAGATATGTTACCTATGGATGTGCAACTCGGTGTCTCAAACTTATGTGAAACCCACTTCGAGGGCATTCCTGACCACTGTGCTGACGAGAAAATGGATACATCAAAGATACAGGAGCACCAGAAGAATGGAGAAAACTACATAAACAGGAGAGTCATAATTTTCAAATTCTTTATAAATATGGGGGGGGGCGAAATATGTAGCACGCAGCGGACATACAATAATTGCACGTAGCTTTTATTTGGACACACTAAAACGTACTAAAATTTACAGGAAGAGGATAATATCAAAATTGAACTTCTAGAAAAAAGGATGTGCCTGGTAAATTTAATTAAATTATGCTACTCATGGGTCTGAGTATGCAAATAGCGACGGTTATGGAATTTTAACCTTTTAAAGCCTAGCGGTAACTTTACACACCACCAGGTTTAACATTAAAAAATTCTACGTGGTGCCCACATTGCGTTTATGTGTTTTGTACGCATCTCAGAACAAACAGCAACTTTTGCCTTATAAAACATTAAGAGACTGGTTTTTATAACCGAAGCGGAGAGTGTTTACAGCGCGGTACGCACTGAGTCCTTATATAAAACAGATACGCTTCGTCTTTAAAGGGTTAACAGAAACCAGAGGCTGCGTCACTCCTGCCTTAGCACAGAACCGTTTGCGTCTATTCGCTTCCTTGGTTAGGATACGAGTAACTGACGTCTAACACCAGCGTAACTCATCCCCAGCCCTTAAATCCAGGCTACGCCACTGAGCAAGATGATAAAACTTGAAATCCCGTCGGGAACACCATCCGTCCGCCGCCCCCCCCCCCCCCCGATTCACAAATGGCGTGAGGAGGAGCCTGAGTTGAAATACATGCTATTACAGGTTGGCCTGCCTTACGTCTAATATCCTGGGAATTCAAGTTTGTATGCATCTAAGCAAATGTAGGCCTGTCACTTCGGTACGGAACGAGCTGACACTGGCACCTGACACTTTGCACTGACAATGACCAGTAAAACACACCATATACCATAACAGAACAGATATATCAGCTGTTAAAAACAAACAGGATGACGCTGGTACAAAATGGCCAGGTGGTCGTGAAATCAGCTTTCAATGCTAACTCTGTAGAACAGAGTTCTTCCTGAGAAGCTAACTGTCGCTCAGCTAGTCACAATGATTCCAAATTTTTAAATAACCCGCATGTTTATTACCGCATTCGCAAGCACCCACCACTCTCTCCTAACCAAATCAATCCATGCAGCAACCTCTCATTACATTTATTTAAGATCCATTTTAATATTATCCTCTCATCAATACCCTATCTTCCACGTGATTCCAGGTTTTTATACCAAAATATTTTATGCAATGCTCATTTTTCGTATACTTTCTACACGTCCCACTCATCTCATATTTCTTGATTTGATCATCCTAGAACTATTCTGTAGACGACGTATATTATGAAGTTCCTCTGTATGTAATTGTCTCCCTCCCTTCCTCTGTCCTTCCCACCCACTTAGTTCACAATAATCTCCTGAGGACATCTGGAAAATACAAATGTACCTTGGCTAGGCTACTTGCACACAGTTTATGTCCTCAAAATAATGTTACATTTGTTATGCATCGCGAAGAAAAGCGCACAGAATTCACAAATACAGCGTCTGACAAAAACTATAACTTGCTAGCTTTGCTCCCAGGGAGTGCGTATATAGCTGCAATCGGCAAGGCGTGGTCGCTACTAGGCTCACCACAGCACGGACAAGTAACGTTGCACGTGTTACAAAAACATTTACTCTGTTGGGAGTACATTTTATGCTTTCCATCCAAATTTCCTTTAACATTGATGAAAATACACCCTCGTCTCCTGCAGTATAGTATTATAGCACTTTCCAGATATTCGATTGTTTAAGACAGAAGAAAAAGTTCTGCTCTTTACACGACAGTGATTTTGTAACGGCTAGGGAGAGCCTCGTACCAGCTGACCAGCTGACATCCTTACCCCTGGTCCCTAAAACACTAGTGTGATAGATAGTTATAAGAAATGTTTTTAATTCCTTCCTCTTCGCAGTAAAACTGAACATAAATGCAAAAAGACCTATGTCTCACATACCGCAAGACCGGGCTAGCCAATATGGCGCGATGTGTGAAATACACACCAGACGCAACGTGGTTCTGATCCACTGACTTGCAAATAAATCGACATTTCGAACGCTCGTATTGCCTTCAAAACGCAACCTCTCATAGAACTTGGTCTTCAAAACGCATACACTCTTAACGGTAACCCATGTGGTACGTAAACACTGTACTTCACAGGGTTGACTACGTTGTGCGACCGGCGTCACGTGCATCACACAGTGGCTTCGCGGAATCGAGTTTTTGTACACGATATTGCCGTTGGTATGCGTTCAGTAGATAACGTTACCCGCTTTGGCTTTTATGGTAATTGGAACAATGGTTCTGTGTATGTTGACGATATTCAACGAAATAGGAAAACATTCGTCCTTTGCAATCATTTGATTTCCTCCGATTTAATAAATGAATTTTCATCAGGCGTTAATAAGCATGCAATAAATGAAATAACTGACATTAGTGTAATCAAAATAATAACACAAGAGAGGAACAATGCATTAATAAACACTAACCTCATTTTACGCAGTGTAATTTACTTTCCTAATATACAGTACTAAACTTTCCTTGAAATTCGTCAGTTGAACTTCGTAAATAAGTCCATGGAGCAGAGTCCTTCTCTAGGAGCTAACATATCCTTATTTAGTCCAAAAATTTACCGCATTTTATGGAACCCGGAGGTTCATTACCACGCTCAAAACAGCCCGCCATCTGTCCCTATCCTTAGCCAGATCAAGCCAGTCCACGCCCCATCCCACTACTTAAAGATCCATTTAATATTATATCCCCATCTACGCCTATGTCTTTCAGGTGGTTCTTTCCGTCAGGTTTCGCCACCAAAATCATTTTTGCACCTCTCCTTTCCCCCATACGTGCTACATGCCCATCCCACCTAATTCTCCTTAGTTAAATTTCCTAGAATATTCTTGAAATCGCATATAGTATGATCCCACAATAGCCCTTGACAGATGGAAGTGACCTTCGTCACTGTGCACATTGCACGCACTTCCCATCAAGAAAATCACCAAGCGCTCCGTGCCAAGGTCATGTAAAGGATTTGCTATGAATAGATCATAACAATACGAGCATCATCAACATTATCTTGCCGATGATAAGTTCTTCATTTCGAAGGCCATTGATAGCCTAGTACGATAACAAGTAGCAATTTTTGACGGCACTCCTTTGAATACGACTTTATCATATTCGCATTCACGTGATTCAGAGAATCGGGAGATAGGGTTATCTGTTTACTGCAAGACGAGCCTACATTGGAACTGGTTTAAACGCAACACCGGACACAACATCGTCAGTTAGCTCGCGTATGGATAAAGCAGCGGAGGCATTCCGGAGTGACGAGTGACGCAGAAGAGTGCAAGCATCGCGGCAGTTCCTCGGATATTCTGAGAAAATACTGTTCGAAGAACCTGACCAGGAGGGCAGCGGCCTAAAAGGTTAAGAATAAAATAATCCCTGATGTACGCTCCGGAACGTTAATTCAGAAACAGATAACCGGAAATTGTAAGAGAATCTTATATGTAATTGCAACATTATTTGACGACTGAATAGGCTAACCAACTGGAGTTAAGCGGGTTCGGGCCTAAGTACTTCAGAAATCAACTAAATTAAATCACTGAGCAAAAGTCATCATTCTGCAGTTTCTCAAGTTTTGTTGGGCAGTTTCAAGCCGCAGGTTACATACCACGTAACGGGTTCCCTATCGCCCATTCTTCTGTATCAGCGAAAAATTTGGATCTCCGAAGCTACAGTGTTATACCCCAAAACTTCAGTATCATACCCCAAAACTCCAGTATCATACCCCAAAACTACAGTATCATACCCCAAAACTTCAGTATCATACCTCAAAACTACAGTATCATACCCCAAAACTTCAATATCATACCCAAAACTACAGTATCATACCCCAAAACTACACTATCATATCCCAAAACTACAGCATCATACCTCAAAACTTCAGTATCATACCCCAAAACTAGAGTATCATACCCCAAAACTACAGTATCATACCCCGACCGTGGCCAGTGGTGAATAATACTAGCAGTTCTCCTTTCTCGACACATAACATTTTGTACTGCTTGGGATATACTAACCAAATTAGTTTTGACGTTTGACATCCCCGTCGGCGTATGCTATCAATTTCTCACATAAAAGTCAGTCAACAGCCAACTGTTTTCTCCTTTCTGTATCAGGAGGTTCAGCGACTAGTTTCGGCCTATCCCAAGGCCATCGTCAGGCTCCTACCAACTATTATACCTACTCTCGTCTTATGGTCGTCTCGTCTTCTATCCTTTATCTTACACACCTGCACACTTATTACACATATATTTTATATTTTACTAACTTCGCCTCTTTTATCTACCTTGTGTAATACATGTACAAATCTGTATATTTTTAAACATATTGTAAAGGAGAAGGCCTTCCCTCTTTTACAGCAGGTAGAGTTCTTATACTCATGTTTTTGTAAAAAAGGAGCCTGGTGATGGCCTTGGCATAGGCCGAAACTTGTCGCTCAGCCTCCTAATAAAGAAAGGATAAAACAGTTGGCTGCTGACTGATTTTTATGTGAAAAATTTCACCAAATTATATTCCTTTATTTTATTAAGAATAAATCATTTCATTATTTTCTGTTTACAAGAATGAGAAGGGGTAGAGGATGTATGTAAGAATTTAGTTTCTAATTTAAAGCCGTCAATACAACACACTAATCAGACGTAGGCTTCTTCAGATTTTATATTCAAGGACTTCGTAACTTTGTGAAACTCTCTTCAAACCATCACATGATAAAGAGGTGGGAAACAATAGAAGATTACAATGACGAACCGAATCCGCAACCTTCTGCTTACAGTCCCGGGATTTAAATGGCCCAAAAACAGAAGATGCTTTTACTCAAGGTTCGGGGACAGACAGAAGTAGGGCTCCAAAAATATTAATGCGCAATCACCACCAAAAAGTTCGCGGATACCGCTGGCGAGGATAGAAGTATTTACCTAAAGCATGGTTGCTTGTATATTGGCGAGTACATTGTCTTAACTGTCTAGTATGTATAACCTTTTAAAGCCTAGCGGTAACTTTACATACGACCAGGTTTAACATTAAAACAATTCTACGTGGTGCCCACATTGCGTTTATGTGTTTTGTACGGATCTCAGAACAAACAGCAACTTTTGCCTTATCAAACATTAAGAGACTGGTTTTTATAACCGAAGTGGAGAGTGTTTACAGTGCGGTACGCACTGAGTCCTTATATAAAACAGATACGCTTCGTCTTTAAAGGGTTAAAGGGTAAGCCAGACTTGAAAATTAAGCTGTTCAAGGGCGGCAATTGTTCGTGTTTCTATAAAATTACCTGCGATATTAAATTAAATTGCTAATAATATATATCCTACGGTAAATAACAGAAGTAGTAAATGAGGTAAGGTATAGCTGTCGCTATTCACGTCATGAAGGCATATATGAGAGTTAACACATAGCTCCACTCATTCTTAACCCCAGCACTATAAGGGGAGAGGTGGCCAGCTTCACTCTCCGGCCGCTTTTACGCCGGGGGGAAGAACCCTGGCACCCGCTGAATAGAAGGCAGGATGGGCCCCAAAGCCAGTTTGGACGTTTTCAAGATAAACCTCTTGCCTCTGCCACCAATCGAACCTCGATTCCTCGGAAGTCCGGCCCGCAGCCTGGTCACTAACCTGGCTCTCATAGTAAATATGTAAAATATTAGTATATAACACGGGAAATGTTTATTTTCATAATATTACATTGATCCTTTCCTTGTCCCACTATCCTTTAACAATAAAATTTCCTCTTTCAACTGCAACATTTCTGAAAGCTTGTAATTTTGTCCCTTTTTTTTTATTTTTATTTTGGATCACAGCAATCTTATACTAGAACCAACAGCTATAGTAGCAATACAGATACTGCGTAAACGTTTGAGATATTGGCGGCTTTAAAAGGCTTTACTTTGAAGAGACAGACAAGTGTAACTTGGCTATTAGTTTAAGAGTCGTTTCACATAAATGGTGAACGTGTTCACTTATTTTTAAAGTCGTTTTAAGCCTACAGTTGCTCTTGTGATTTTTGTGATAATTTCACGGAAGACAAACTGTTTTTGCTGCGAAATATAGTCGAAATGTTTTCTTAGACGGAACATCAATTTATAATATAGTGCGTGACACATATGTAAATTCACTGCTCTTACGTAACTCGTATGTGATTTGTTCCTCGTTGCTAAGCAATCTACGTGAAATAACAAGCAAGAGTCTGCCAGAAACCAAATAAAGGCTCATTTCCTGTGTGGGATTTGACGTACCTTGTTTTCTTGCAGGGGACGACTAGCGACAGGCAGTACACCGAAAGGGAAGTGAAGATTTACGCGTGCGTTTGGAGCAGTTATTGGAGAAGAAGTAATAAAATTGAAAACTGTAAACTCCAAGACTCGATGAAGTCAGTGATCACTTCTGAGTGTAACTAACGTCACCATTAACAGCGTATGTAATATTCATGTGTTCCAGCAATGAACCTACTTTGAGAATTCTGTGTAGCTACGTCAAAGAGCATCACCGAGAGAAATACCGCACACTGTTTTTTTCTGTGAAGTGTTGTAATAATCGAAATTTAAAGAAAATCAGTGTTCTGTGAGAAAACTTGATTGTTACTTTCATAAAAATTACACACGCGTTGTAAAGCATGGAGGTTTCTTTCAGCGTAGCAGAAGTAACGCACAGCCACTGTGCTGGCACAGATGGGGCCCATGTTAACAAGTATTAGTTTGCTCTGCGTTACATTACATTATCCGCTATAAACGAACATTATTATTATTAAGGGATAAGGCTAAAACTGATCAACAGAATTGACTGTTTATTGCACATTTTTATTGTTGGCATTTCAACTCTGAAACACTCAGATAAGATCAAAATGCATTTCTTCACACATGACGAAGCATCGCTAAGGTACGAATGTTTTGGCTGGTGGTTGTCAGACCTGGTTGATATATTAGAGGTAAAAAGAATCCCGAAACCCGATACATCTATTAGTGGTGAATGTCGCCAACAATCACAGCTGGACAGCGAAGGATCCGTAACGTCAAGCGATCAGCTGAACAAAACAGATGTAAATCAAAGAACATTCGACTTTAAAGACAACACAACCCTTGATAAAAACAATGTAAGGGAAGGAAATACTTCATATCAAATAGAGTATAATGCTCGAGTGTCACCAGTCACTGTAAATAGATCCACAACCGGAAACTTGAAGGACATGAACGCGTTTGAGAATTCAGCATGTTCGAAGCAACAGTTGATAACATTAATAAACCTACATTCACCGAATCACAGACGACTGGAGGAACTATTAGATCAGAGATCTCAGAATAAAACTACATTAACAAAGCTTAGACGACAGCTTAAAATATCCAAAGCGTCGAACACAAGTATAAAATGTCTGCCAGACTTAAAAACAAGGCTACAAACTGACTGGACATCTCAAGTGAATGATGATCATACAGGATTGTCTCCTTTTGTGAAATTAGCATTGTCGATTGAACACGACTCAGATCAGGAATTGGACGAGTCTCGGTGTGCACTCCTGCGGGGCTTCCGGGAGTTGGACTCCAGAGTTAGAGCTTTGCAAGAGGGCGCGAGACAATTGCAAGCAGATATCAACAGACTGCAACAAGACTTTCAGGTATGCGATACACATAACATACAAGTACAGTACATTCCCGCCTCTTAATTTTTTTTCCCCCGTTGAGATTTTGAATCAGTGCTGAAAACAGGGGCACATCCAACGGGTGGGCGAAGCTGCCGGGGAGCGACCCCCAACCTCAAAATCGAAATTTTAAGAACGTAGATTGTGTAGACGCAATGATATCAAACGTTCTGCGTGATTTACGCTTCAGCCTAAATCAGCTACTGAAATTGGCTGTTGACTACTACACTGGAATTTGGAAAAATAAAATAAAAAATCTTTGGATGTCTTAGACGAAACTAAATAAGCCAAGATTAGACCTTGTGATTTAACCCTTTGAAGACGAAGCGTATCTGTTTTATATAAGGACTCAGTGCGTACCGCGCTGTAAACACTTTCCACTTCGGTTATAAAAACCAGTATCTTAATGTGTTATAAGGCAGAAGTTGCTGTTTGTTCTGAGATCCGTACAAAACACATAAACGCAATGTGGGCACCACGTAGAATTTTTTAATGTTAAACCTGGTCGTATGTAAAGTTACCGCTAGGCTTTAAAAGGCTAACCTTTTAATCAGGTGAATCATAGAACACGTAATTATACTTGTACGTATATCAACGCAGTTGTCAAAACTGTTATGTTACAGTTATACTTAAGACATAATTTTAATTACATAATTTTTAAAATCAAACATATTATACGTAGCCTCAGAGTCAGCACCCCCCCCCTTCCAACCCCACAAAGGAAAAATTCTGGGTGCGCAACTGGCTGGAAACAAATGATAATCGCTCGGCGTCAAATCTTGGCTCCGCGCGGTATGTTCAAAGGGTCATCAGTTAAGAAATTGGCCTTCAAAATAACAGTACCCTTATAGTGCTGACAGCTTCTGAGATGGGAGTGACATTGGCAACACTTGGATTCGCATATGTTGTGAAGTAATGGCCTTCACAAGATAATGTTACAATTATTACAGGTCACGTGACATGGGGATGTGACTTCTATAAAACAACTTTTAAGGTTGCACGTGACTGTATTAAGGTATCAGGAATTTGTGCTAGGGAGAACTACAGGCCAATAAATTACATGATTATTAATGCACAAGCCGATCCCAGTGGCCGCGCGGTCCAAGGCCTGGGTCTGCGGCCGTTGGCTTGCTGGGAATGCGGGTTCGAATCCCGCCGGCGGCATGGATGTTTTTCTCTTGTGAGTGTTGTGTGTTGTCAGATAGAGGCCTCTGCGTCGGGCTGATCACTCGTCCAGAGGAGTCCTACCGAGTGTGGTGTGTCAGAGTGTGATCGTGAAGCCTCGGGAATGAGGAGGCCCTGGCCCACTAAGGGCTGTTGCGCCATTGGAAAAATTAATTTACAATTTTTGCTAGTCTTCGTACATTTAAGTACTTAAAAGGAACATAAACAGAAAACAACAGTCTAGCACCGTCTATCAATCCACACTAAGAAAGACAAGGCACTAAACTGGGTAACACGATCAGTCCTTCATGACAAGCACATCTCCCACACGTACTAAGTGCTCATCCCATCTCATCCTCCTTGATTTCATTAACCTAATGATACTTGGCGATATACTTTGTCCTACTTCCCTCCGATTTCCTTTATCTCATATCGTAATATCCTTTAACCCTTTAAAGACGAAGCGTATCTGTTTTATATAAGGACTCAGTGCGTACCGCGCTGTAAACACTCTCCACTTCGGTTATAAAAACCAGTCTCTTAATGTTTCATAAGGCAAAAGTTGCTGTTTATTCTGAGATCCGTACAAAACACATAAACGCAACGTGGGCACCACGTAGAATTATTTAATGTTAAACGTGGTGGTACGTAAAGTTACCGCTAGGCTTTAAAAGGTTAACTTTCTCAGTCTATTCTCTTTCCTTAGGGCGACAGAATAACGTCCATAATTTTGAAATAAGACATCCCGTTTCGTTTGTTTTCCCTAATGTGTAAAACTAAGCGACTAATTTTCATACCTTTGCAAATCAACATGCAAAATTATAGTGCTGACCTTTACGTTTTTTGAGTCGGAGACGGAAAGAAAAACTAAATATTCTGAATTTAATTGTAGCAAGCTTTACCCGAATTTAATCTCCTCTTAACTTCTTCGTGAATCCAATTTTTATTTATTGCCGTTTTCGCAATATATTCCAACTTTTACGCAATTCTGAGAAATTTAATTCCTTCGGATTACTACAAGAATTACATTTACTACTCGTAGCATAACGTACAGGGGGATTCACATTACAATTGTGATACCTGCTCTTTTCTCTTATTAAGATTCGAAGACATATTTTTACGAACGCCATCCAGGCTGCGTTGGGTGTGTCGTAAAACCCTTTAAAGATTAAATTAACCTGAATTATATTTTAAGATTCAGCTCGTACCGCGCAGTAAATACTCTTCGTCTGGTTATTAAAACCAACCAGTCAACGCTGTATATAAAAATAATCACTGCTGGTTCTGAGATCCCTACAAGCACAAATTTAGTCTGTTGGTAGAATATAGAACTTGCACATGTTGAATCCGGTGGGATATAAAATAACCCCTAGGGTTTAAAGCGCATCGACGCCCACAAATAACCGTATATTCGGGTTTCAGCTAGCAGCCAACTAAAAGCTCCCCAGCAAGGACTATTCATATAATGGCACTCAATTACGCTACATTATGTTACTTTATTCTGTGACAGGTTGAACTTGAACATGATTTAACTGATCTATTAATTCATCAAAGTTACTGAACTTAATCTGCCCTGTGCCTTATCAGATATATTACTCTATTGTGATTCCAAAATACATGTGGTCAGTAAATACTAAAGTCACGAGCACATGGCATTCCCATTGTCTCCATTAAACAGTGTCATTATGTCATATGCTTAATCCAATTACTAATACTCATACAGTCAAACTGACTGGTATTGACACAAGCTGACACGCAATGCCGATTTACACCCATATTACGCTCCATGACAGAACCTGGTGTTATATAAGTCATACTGAGGTTTCCTGTGTTTCCGTTAAATAATATCACATATTCCATAAAGAATTCAACACGGAATCCTTCTCAGCTGTACTGATCCATAATAAACACTTGTTTAACCTTTTAAAGCCTAGCGGTAACTTTATGTACCACCAGGTTTAACATTAAAAAATTCTACGTGGTGTCCACAATGCGTTTATGTGTTTTGTACGGATCTCAGAACAAACAGCAACTTTTGCCTTATAAAACATTAAGAGATTGGTTTTGTATAACCGAAGTGGAGAGTGTTTACAGCGCGGTACGCACTGAGTCCTTATGTAAAACAGATACGCTTCGTCTTTAAAGGTTAAATATGGCCACATATGCACTTCTTCCTGTATCTCATTCAGCCGTTTCGCATACAAATACATTGTTGAAATTCAATACCGACGACTTCCACTAAAAGCTGTACCTAATTCCCATTTCAGCCACTAAAGCCCAGTATGTATAAAGCTTTTCATGTACCAATAACTCATAAACCCTTCCAAGAGATTTTATTGAAATTTAGTACAGAAAACTTTCAGGAAGTTGCATCTGATTATTCCCATTTTCAACTAAGCTTCAAACGCACGCTGTTGGTAACTTTGTGTGCCATATAACGCCGTACACCCTTTCTACGCCTTCATAAAGGTGTAAACGGAAAACTATGAACATTCCGAAAGTCGACAGGCCAAGAATGCTTGTGGGATATGTGCGTACTGCATTATGGATTGCATCTAATCAGCCTTGTTTAACCCTTTAAAGACAAGCGGTAACTTTACGTACGATCAGGTTTAACATTAAAAAATTCTACGTGGTGCCCACATTGCGTTTATGTGTTTTGTACGGATCTCAGAACAAACAGCAACTTTTGCCTTATAAAACATTAAGAGACTGGTTTTTATAACCGAAGTGGAGAGTGTTTACAGCGCGATACGCATTGAGTCCTTATATAAAACAGACACGTTTCGTCTTTAAAGGGTTAATTTGCACAACACAATGCCAAGCACATACTTAGTAACTTCAAAGATTTAAGACACGAAAGAACAGCATGCTCAAGTTCACGTTAAAGATATTTAAACCCCCTACAGCCATACTCCGCGGCAGAGGTACAACTTGGGAACTGGGGGGCAAACGCCCCTCCAATATTTTTTCTACACTTTTTAGGCTGCCTGAGTTGAATAGACGCAAATAAAAAAAACTTGACTGCGCGTAGGGGAAAGTGGTACATGCATGTTAAGGACTGGTACAAAGCAGTCTTCCCCCGCTTTCTAACTTGACTGCTTCATAAATTAAATTTTGCCTCCCCCCTCCCCCAGTGTTATTAGCCAAGTGACGCTTATTCTCCATGGAATTAATATACAACGAAAGCACACATGTAATGTAATCTTGTGTTTCGGAAGTTTTAAAAATGATCTATGCCATGACAGTCGAACCCACGGCCACATTCGTGAATTATATAATAAAAATTACACAATAATTTCGGCAGGTAGGTGTACCACTTGTCGTGATTTTCCACGTGTGGCCAGCGGACCATCACACAAATAACAGTTGCGGCCCTTTGCCAAAAAAAAAAAAGGTTGCACATCCCTGACCTACATACACAAATGACAAGCTGGAATACAATATCATCCTTGTGGTGACAACCGAAGGATGACCACGCAGTTGCCTTACCTTGTTTTACAGTTGCAGGAAAGTGTTGTGACGCACGTGACTATGCGAACACGGGAAGTGGCGCAAGATGTTCAAGATATCCGATACTTGGATGATCTCATATTCCTGCTGCGGGGCCAACTCGATCGCATCACGTTACGCAAATGGCCGTTCGTCGTGGCGCACGTCTCTCCGCACGCTGATTCCAATCGAGAGTTGAACTTAGTTGTATAACGGCAACCTTCATGAAACAAGTTATGACGCTTTATAACTGCGCTGTCAGCCCTTACGAAACATCATTACTCCTGACACAAAAATCTCTTTTGTCAGATCATAAAGTACATTACCAATATTATCTACCCTGAAGAAGGAGGCACTAGGTTCTTCCAAAATGGACCTCAGATCCCAGACGACGGTATTCTTCATTACCAACTTCACTTAATTACGCTATCTCCCCCTTCACTGCATGGACAGCTCTTCTGTGTCACAGCAAAAGTGATGGCACAGTGTATGCTGGAGAAAACAAGACAAGAAAAGGCATGTAGACAACAAAAGTACGACATAAAAAGTTAAACGAAAGTACAATATAGTGACTACTTAATAAGATTGAAGTTATAGTCTGTATGCTTATAAAATATTTGGACAAAAAAAAGCTGATTGATCTTAATTTCAGTACAAGACATCCCCACTGGTATGCAAATTCATTCTGATTAATTAAACAGTTAGAACCAACACTTCCTTTTTAATGTGTGTTTAGGTTACTAGTTTTGGCTCGTAAGAGCCACCATCAAGCCATACCAGAATCTGCAAGTTGGAAAACTCCATATAAGAGCCATCATCAGGCCATAACAGAATCTATAAATTGGAAAAAAAACCACATGTTTGTAACTGGAAGGGGGGAGATCTTCCACTTACAACATGTACAGAGTTTTCCAACTTACAGCATCTGTTATGGCCTGACAATGGCTCTAAGCAGCCCAAACTAGTAGCCTAAATACACATTACGAAGCAGGTATTGATTCTGTGTAATTAATAACAATATACTTTTTTCACTGATTAAAGTATCTCCAGGAAACATTTTAAACAACTAAGGTTACAGTGTTTCATGTGAGGCACTCAGATGTCACTACCATGTAACTACAAGCAAATGAAAGCTCAGGTTAAGTTGCACCTGACACAAAACATAAATAGACCTACCCAAGGTCACATTAACCAGTGCAGAGCAGCACAGGTGTTCCAGCGTCTTGTGCAACAAAAGAGATAATTCATGCTTATAGACTACCTTTTATATCAGTAACAAATCTTTTTGTATCACACTCATATTCAAATACTCTGCTAAGCCTGTGCATAAAGCAACAATTAGAGCAGGGGCCACCTAAAAACATGTGTACCAGCTGGGCCCTAGGCTACCAGGTGTCAATAACATAATGGTACTACTAAAGTTTTGGTTAATTATATTAAACATCTGAGAATAAAAACACAGAAAATTACAGTTTCATATATTCAGATATTTTTGTTTCCTGAAAGAAGATGAAAATACAAAATATTCTAAAGTGAATGACAGTACATGCTCCCAAAATTTAGTCCACCCTTAATTTAATTGCCAATGTAATTTTCATTTGTTATAGTTGTAGCCAAATAATCAAGCTAGACTCTTATATCAAATTGTGATACTTCTTCCCTGGAACTTGCTACGTCTTCAAGGCCAATTTTATGGCAATTACTGACGTAACACAATGCCTGTTGCTGACAGCATTTAAAAACTTCTGCAATTCGTAGAGACAGTAATCACGTACCTAGCAGTCACAAACCACAAGAATACCAGTATAATAATTGCTTATTCAATCATTTATTTACTTATAAAAAAAACTTGGGCTGTATCGTGCGCTATATGAGCACATTACCACAGAATCTGGAAGTTTCACATTTCTCAAACTTAAATTTTTATTCCACAGCACAGGAAAACACTCTAAATTCCATAACTCTATTTGGTCATGATTCCAGCTGTATCAACTGCAGATGTTCAACCTGTATCATATAACCACACTCATTAGCCCTTAGAAATGACACATGGTTTTCCTGTACAGATATTATTTGTTGTTGTTTTAATAAAATAATTATGAGTTATCACAAATGAGTAAACAATACATTAGTCTGTACAAAGAAAAACAGATAAAAGCCTAACTTATGATTAGTTAAGTGATTTACTGAAAGCTGCCAGTTTCCTTACATTCAAACAATTACATCCATCACAGTGCATAATTACATCATCCTCATTTCTGTACAATAATATTAAAGGTCCCTGCAGACACTAAAGAACGGTTTCAGCACCTTGCACATTATAATTGTGTTTACCAGGTTCTTATTCTCTTTAAAATTGCAAGAGTTATTAACAATTTAATAAAATGATTCTCTTACATAAACTACATACATGTAAAAAAAACTTGTTCTGAAGTCTTAACAACAAAAGAACTATATTTACAGCATCACCACGGGAAGACGAACAGCTGAAATGATGGTTCTACACAATGGATAGGAAGAACATCTTCTATGTAATATTCAAATTTTATAAAACAGACATGACACACATCTCTAACCATATCAAGTTTCTGGACACCCTTCCACCATTCAGCTGCTATCTGCAGAACACTGGCCACCATGACAAGCAATACCATAACCCTTCTATTGCTTTAATGCCCCATACAGCTTACAATACAATCAATTTCATTACTTTTCTGTTTGTCATCTTCTGGGTTACAGCACCATGTAGCCCTCCATATGTGTACCAATGTTATGAGGCAATATGCCGCCTCTCCATCATCAGCGACAAAGTGTGTGCATTCCTCCACAACGCTGGTATCACCTTACAAAACTATACGGTATCAAAACGCAGAAGAATATACAGAGTGTAAAGTAATTCAACTGACAGATTTCTAGGTATGATAGAGATCAAAACAATGTAATTTAGGATAGGTTCCAACATCTGGGAAGACACTTCAGCACAGATTTCATGAAGTAAACGTGGACATCTCTGCCAGTCTCATGATCATCCATCATATTGAGTACTGCCTAATATCTCATCAAATACCTTCACAACTCATCCTTTACATTTAAGCTTAGCATTCATTTGCCTTCATGTCAGTACAAAGACTGGAAAAATTACTTATCTGGAGATCGAGTGTTTGGCTGAGCTTTTGCTTCAAGTAGTCCATGAAGCATGTACCAACCAGACCCAAGGCAGTCAGCAGGCAATGTTTACCAAGTACATGCTGCTTATAATTGCAATATTTGCTTCAATCAGAAGAAGCTTGCTGGAAGATGGTAAAGCACTTCGGTGGTGTGGCAGTTCCAAAAGGCCTGCTTCATCCAGCATTCCAGTCCTCAGAAAGTCTGCTCCAGTTTCTTCCGATAAGACTGTGTCTTCTTCAGTATTCAGCACAAGCAAGGTGCTTTCATCATGTTAATGAATTGCATGAAATTATGAAGACACAGTACTAATGATGCTTTTAATCAACAGACAAACCAGAAAGCATTTCGGCATGCAAATGGTAGGTGAAAAGTGTTCTTACACACCAGCATAACTCGGGGTGGGGGAGGTGGTGCAGCCGCCCTGGGCAACAAAGTCAAAGGGATGGAAAAATGACCATTTTAAAAGGAAAAATATAATTTTCTGCACTCAACAAATTTTAAATTACTCAGCTGAATAAAGGGCATTCAATAAATGTGATTTTTTTTAAAGTACACAATTTCTGTTAGGGTCAGCCATTGTGATTACTTGCCCCACGTACCCAACAAGCCTGGCAATGCCACGGTTCTTATCTTCTATGTGCCTTTACAAGCTGTAACTGAAAAGTCAGCAACTACCACCTGGAAAAAACATACAGTGTGAAATAAATAGTCCTAAATGACCAGTGCGGTGAGTTGGCTTCAAACCAATCATTATGCAGTGTACAATACTGTCCTACACCCAGTACAGGGCTAAACTTGTTATAGCTGAATGACATATTCACACACAGAAGGACTGCATAGAATCTTGGTCCCTTTCCATACCTTAGTTCTTTCAACACAACTCAACAAAATGAAGTTATCAATGTTACTGTGCAAGTTCACCCAGTAACTACAAAACAGCGCCATAAGCAGTCTGACAATAGTCAAGCAGCCCAAAAATTAAAACACATGGCCTTGTGGTAATGTGGATTCCCACACCTCGTAGCCTCAGGCCACCTCCTGCCGCATCCCAGCAGGATTGCCAGGGGTGCGTGTAGGAGCCCTCGCCTCTGCATACAAGCCTGCGCCTCTTAATAAGTCTGTGTGATGCTGTCGAAACATGGGGTCATGTGGTGAAGGCATAGGAGGCAGCATGCACCCCAGGACAGGTGCAGGTTCGCACAAACCAGAACCACCAGGCCGATCTTGTTGTACTTGCTGCTGCTGCTGCTGCTGCTGCTGCTGTTGTTGTTGCTGTTGCTGAAGATCTTCGTGGCGAGGTATTCGTAAAGCCTGTCCATTCTGACACACAGGAGAAAGACCCATGATGGTTGGACCTGCTGACACATGTGTCATCTGTTGTGCAGGCATCACTAAACCAAGACCTGGACTATGAATACTCGTGGCCTGTGACACTGCAGGAGGTGGACTGTGAAGATCTGGTTGTGATAGAGATGAGGGAACTGAAGGTGGAGTTCGAGGAGTGTGAGGTGCAGAAATGTCTTGTCCTGGCTGCCCTGTTTGTTGAGGTTGTGGCTGAGGTTGCTGCTGCTGCTGTTGCTGCTGCTGTTGCTGCTGCTGCTGCACACTGCCTTTCCGTGACCGTACACGGACAGTTGACCTCCCTACACCAAAGTGCAGCAACTCCAAGTGCCGACGCAAGTTGCGAGACTGGCGTAGTGTGGCACCGCACAGTGGACAAGTAGCAGGTTGATCAGATACACTGTTCTTCTTTACGGTTGCTGCAACAAGAACCAACAAACCACTGCAGCATTCTAGTCACTGAATATAACATATCACATACCTACCTGTATGTTTTTATATTTTATCAGTCTGAAATTATTAACTGAAAGGGGAAACACCTGTACATGTACACCAGTACACTGTAAATTAGCTCTGATTTCATAACATAAGAAAAGGACATACAATGATGGTACAACGTTATTACACACATGAATATACAGAAATTAAATATAAGATTCATACAGTGCTCATCTAACTCGAGTCTGCACACATGCAATACTGAAACCCTACATGTGAGAAAATTCATCTTCGAGGATGTGTTGAAACAGAACAGAGGCCAACATTCAACAGCCTGTTTGAAAAGTGCTGTTCCACCAATTCACTGTATTTTTTGAACAAGTATAATCAGTATCAGTCGCAACACAACTATCTTTATTAGACAAAAGAGTCTGTATGTCTAACTAGACGACATGTTTCAACCTAAATTAGGTCATCCTTAGGCTCTTAAACTTTAAAAACGCATCGAGGAAGACAATATAAAATTATACGATCAATCATTGGTCTTTCACGAAGTTTTCAGAAGAGCAGAAGAAAATGAAAGAATGTAAAATGAAATGATATAAAAATAAGACAACATAACATAAAAATGAAAGAATGTAAAATAAAATGATATAAAAACTGAATTAATATAAAATAAGTAGAAGTATACGTCTGGGGACAAACTGGAACTTTTTCCAAGGGGCAGGGTTCTCACGACTTGGATCAAGTGAGGGGGCACAAACGGCCTGTAAAAGGCCCACGTGCATCAGGACCGCAAGGGCTCGACACATTATTTATTAATTTATTCAGTCACACAGTACCAATAAAATATAATATAAAAATAACATAATACAATATAAAAATGAAAGAATGTAAAATGAAATAGTATAAAAACTGAATTTTTATGTTATTTCATTTTACATTCTTCCAGTTTATTCTAGTCTTCGCAAAACTTCATGAAAGGCCAACAATTAATCATATAATTTTATATTGTCTTCCTCAATGTGTTTTTTAAAGTTTAGGAGCCTGAAGATGATCTAATTTAGGTTGAAACATGTCGTCTAGTTAGACATATGGACTCCACTGTCCAATGAAGATAGCTGTGTTGAGACTGATATTGATTTTACTTGTTCATATCATTGACACACAATGGGATGTCACACATGAAAGTCATTGTATTTTTATTATTTACAACATATCATCATCATCATCATCATCATCACCACCACCACCACCACCTCTAATCATCAGCATCATCATCATCATCATCAGGCTGCAGTCCCCTTTGAACAGTCCTTGTTGCAGATTTTGCCTTTCTCAGTCCCATATGTAAATACACCATAGTAACGTACAAGTATGCAGATGGTCTAGGGTTTCGATCTCCTCTTCCAGTTAATTTTTCTAAAATATGGTCATTTGAACTGCCAAAAACCGTATCTTTAAATGCTGGATCTGCACAGGTTATTGCACAGTAAAATTCATACTGAATCCATCAGTTGGCTCGAGCCCCACTTTCCAACACAAATTGTTTGTCGAAGTCTAAATGAACAGTTCCCAAGACACTGAATTGGAACAGCAAATTCAAACCCTCAGCCACCTTGATCTCCAGCAGCTAATCTGCCACCCTTCTACATAGAAGACTACATGCCCCACACACAAACCCCCCCCCCCCCCCCCCGCACCAAAAAGTGGCACTGTAACAGACCACCTGAAGCAATAAGAGAAATGTAAGGGTGTACATCTACAGATCTTCTCACTTGCATGTAGTAAGAGCCGTACTGCTGACAAAAACTGTGTACAGCGACATATCTGCCTCATGCTGAATTTCACGGACGCGGGCAAACTTGCAGTTCCCTTCAGATTTTGGGTCTCACTCGTGTCTCTTGCGCTAAGTGTTGGAGGATACCAAAATCTCAGAACTGCACATTAATTTATGAACACACTACACTTACCAACATCAAAATATGTCCCCTCATGCAAAAAAGAACAGTCACGCAGAAACCTTTACACTGTCTATTAATTACATTGGGCATTAGTTAATAATTTCACAAACATAACCACATTAGGCCATGTGTATGAAATATTCAAAGCTATAATTTTACCTGTCATTTTGTAATGGTGTGCAACAGAGACTGAGGCTGTTTGGGAACGCAATGCTGGCGAAAATATTTGAAGCTAAAAGTGGAGACGTAATAGAGGGCTGGGGACAGTGAACTTTACAATTTGGCCCTTCAACAAATGTTATTAGGATCATCAAATTAAGATGAGTAACACTGTGGCATGTAGCGCACACTGCACAAATATGAAATGCACACAAAATCGCAGCAAGGAAATCTGAAGTGAACAGGCTTCTTGGCACAGATAGAAAAATAATATTAAGGTGGATAAGACGGATTTTAAAGAAATTGGATATGGGAGAGTAGGCTGGTTTCCTCTGGCTCAGGACAGGCACACAGTAATAAATCTTCAAGTTCCATAAAAGGCAGGGGCATCTTGACTAGCTAAGCTGTTTTAAAGACTACCCCATGGAATTTTTTGGTGGATGAGGTGCACATTACCAAAATGGCAGAAACACATCCTGAAATGTACTAAAATTAGTTTATTTTGTATATAAAACAACTAAAGCGCAAAGATGACTTTCTGAGTTCAGGATAAGACTACACAGAAACTCCATTCCCATCCTCCGAATCATGAATCAAACACAGATTCACTTCCACAGCAGAGCAGTATTCTAGCTGACACAACAATGTACAATTCCTCTGCAGCCTCTTCAACAGGTTTTACCACCAGAACTAGTCCAGATGCCAGCTTCCATGGACTTATGCTGAAGTAATCCACTGCAGTTGATCCCAAGTCTACAGGCACAATGAGAAAACTCTCTCAAGAAGAAGGCATGAAGTTTGTCTGACACGCTGGTAATTAGTTACCACACCACCCAGTGTCACATCCCAGAAGATCACAATCTTTACACCCACTTGAGTACCTGAAATCTCACATATTTATGTGAAAACTCTCAGGTTCACGACTCGAAAACAATGCTCAAATCAAGATTCAGGTTTTTATTAATTTGGTCTTGAAAATGCCTGTATCAAATATTGTTCAAACAATAATTACTGAAGCTGTTGCTTATTTGACACGTATTTCTCAATAGTTGTAGTCACAATATCTAACACAATAGGAACATTAAATGAACACAATACACAGGCTGGTATAAAAACTGCCCCCCCCCCCCCCCCCCCCAGTATAATTTTTGGCAAAGTTACTCCCATACATCTCAGAGTACTGCCTTCCATCAGTAAAACAGAATCCAGTCTCAAAAAACCCACAACAAATTTTAGTATTCTGTATATGTGCATGCCCTCCCCGCCCCCTCTTCAGCACCACAGGATCAGCCAGTGCCTTGTCTACACCACTAGAGACAGATAAATAACAATTATCAAGAAAGATTTTGGCACTAAAAGCAAACATAAATTACGGTATATATGTTAAGATTTCAGAAGGGTGACCTGGTTGCAGACTCCCACAGTATTTTGGCTAGGTGGAGGAATCATTTCTCCCAGCTGTTGAATATACACGGGGTTAATGATGTTAGGCAGATTGAAGTACACACAGCAGAGCCACTAGTGCCTGAGCCCAGTGCCTTTGAGGTTGAGATGGCTATTGGAAAACTAAAAAGCCACAAATCACCAGGTATTGATCAGATTCCAGCAGAATTGATTAAAGCAGGGGGTAGGATTATTCGGTCTGAAATCCATAAACTTATTATTTCTATTTGGAATAAGGAGGAATTGCCTGAGGAATGGAAGGAGTCGGTCATTGTGCCTATTTATAAAAAGGGTGATAAGACAGATTGCAATAACTATCGAGGCATATCACTTTTGCCGACTACGTACAAAATTCTATCCAACATCCTTTTGTCAAGGTTAACTCCATATGCAGAGGAAATTATTGGGGATCATCAGTGTGGATTTCGACGTAACAGGTCAACCACTGATCATATATTCAGCATTCGTCAAATACTTGAGAAAAAATGGGAATACAATGAGGCAGTTCATCAGCTATTTATAGACTTCAAGAAAGCCTATGATTCAGTTAGGCGGGAGGTCTTGTATAATATTCTCATTGAGTTCGGTATCCCCATTAAACTAGTAAGGTTAATAAAAATGTGCCTAAGTGAAACATATAGCAGAGTTCGGGTAGGCAAACATCTGTCTGACACGTTCCCTATTAAGAATGGCTTGAAACAAGGGGATGCTCTGTCGCCATTGCTTTTCAACTTTGCTTTAGAATATGCCATTAGGAGGGTTCAGGCAAACCAGGAGGGCTTGAAATTGAATGGTACACATCAGCTTCTGGTTTATGCTGATGATGTTAATATATTGGGCGGAAGCGTACATAGCATAAAGAAAAATGCAGGAGATTTAATTATTGCTAGTAAGGAGATTGGTCTAGAAGTAAATGCTGAGAAAACTAAGTACATGGTCATGTCTCGAAATCAGAATGCAGGACACAATCACAACATAAATATAGATAATAAATCCTTTGAAAGGGTGGAAGAATTCAAATATTTGGGAGCAACCCTAACGAATCGAAACTCCATTCATGAAGAAATTAAGAGCAGATTGAAGTCGGGGAATGCTTGCTATCATTCGGTGCAGAATCTTTTGTCCTCCAGGTTGCTATCCAAAAACACAAAGATTAGGGTATACAGAACTATAATTTTACCTGTTGTTCTGTATGGATGCGAAACTTGGTCTCTCACACTGAGGGAGGAACAAAGACTGAGGGTGTTCGAGAATAGGGTGCTGAGGAGGATATTTGGGCCTAAGAGGGACGAGGCGACAGGGGAGTGGAGAAGACTACATAACGAGGAACTTAATGACCTGTACTCATCACCAAATATTATTCGGGTAATCAAATCGAGAAGACTGAGATGGGCGGGGCATGTGGCACGTATGGGGGAGGAGAGAGGTGCATACCGGATTTTGGTGGGGAGACCCGAGGGAAGGCGACCACTTGGGAGACCCAGGCGTAGATGGGAGGATAATATTAAGATGGACATTCGGGAAGTGGGATGGGAGGACATGAACTGGATTGATCTGGCTCAGGATAGGGACAGGTGGCGGGCTCTTGTGAATGCGGTAATGAACCTTCGGGTTCCATAAAATGCGGGGAATTTCTTGACTAGCTGATAAACTGTTAGCTTCTCAAGAAGGCCTCTGCTCCATGGAGTTAGTTAGTTAGTTAGTTAGTTATGTTAAGATTTCACTGATGTAGAACTGAATAACAAAATGAAAAACACTCCAGATAAATGAGCTTTATAATTAAAAATAACAAAATCAAACAAACTGTACCTCTTGACAAATTTTAGCTCACACAATTAGCACTGCAATATTTATGCGCTTCAATAACTACAAAATATATTTAATAATAAATGAAACACAATATGCATATATAACCTCAGACATAGTGGAAATCAGTGTCAACTCATGCATACACTAAGACAACTGCAGAATATAAAATCACCATTAAATAAACCCACAACATCACGAGTCCCAAGTACACGAGTTATTTCCTGCAGAAAAGTTTATGTACCGTGAATTGTATACTATGAAACCCAGAGATCTTGCCAATACCTAACTTACATCCCGTGGGTTTCAGAGCTCTCTGACAGCTGGAAATGCGTAACAGCTTCGTTGCTTTTGTGTCAGGTCAAAGACCTAAGAGTAGGACCTGGAAAAGGCATGGCAGGAAGAAATAACCTTCTCACAGTTCACTGTTTATAACATGGATACATTGGCATACCAAGTATCAGTTTATACCAACTGTCATGGTGTAGCATTTAACACTTATGCCTTGTAATTGAAGATCCAAGTTTGAATTTTGGTACAGAAGATCATAGTAGTAAACCTTGAAGACGGTGCTGTGAAATTTGGCAGATAGGTACCAATATTTTGCAAAAACTTAATGCCAACATCTTCAGGGTTACCTTGACACCACTGTGAGAACGTCACAACTCGGTGGAACAATTCCATAACTGCTGAGAAAGATCAAAAATAACTATTAGTGCTTATGTCCAGCTTCTGTACAGAGGTCATAACATGAGTGGTCTCTCTTAACACTCCCCTCTATAAGAAATTCAAAGCTATCTTGTCATAACAGAATGAAAGGTGCTGTATTTCAGTTTTATACTTAAATATGATGACGCAATTCAGAGCTGTAGAATCCTTTACAACACACTCAGTCACACATATCACAGTCCAGAAGACTGTTAATACAAAGAAAATCTGACACACCTGAGCAAAGGGCAAATCAAGCACACACACACAACAGAATGAACTACACTGTTTGCTAATAACAGACAAACCACGTTAAGAACACATGTTTCTGCAAAAATTTATAACATTCAATTTTCCTTAAGATGATTAACTCTACAATGCTAGCAAGACGTATGAATTATTATACAGTTCAGCAATCAAGTTCTTTGAATTATTTCCTTTTGCATACACATTCCAACAATTAAATAACCAGACTGATGTTTCATGAAGCGCCTGCCAACATAGGCGAGTTGGCAAATGCGGGTTAATGTACTTATATGAAGCTGACAGATAATTCACTGGTGTGCCACTGGAGGTTGTGGCTGTGGTGGTGGTGGTGGCGGCGGCGGTGGTGGTGGCGGCGGTGGTGGTGGTGGTGGTGGTGGTGGTGGTGGTGGTGGTGGCGGCGGCGGCGGCAGCGGCGGCAGTGGTGATGAAGTTACTGTGCTACAGCTAGGTGAAATTATGTTACTACAAGATGGCACAGGTGAAGGCAGTGGTGAAGGCAAAGGAGAAACTTTACATACAATCTGTTCACACGTTTGATTCCCTGAACTGTGCAAGACAATTGGAGATGACACAAAACTGAGGGGCTGCAAAGGCACAAGGCGTGCATCAGATGGACTACTGTTAGCAGGCGGTGTTGCAGCACCCATCATACGATATTTGCAGCTGGTCAGCAGGTGTCGTCGCAGATTGCGAGCTTGACGCAACATGGAACCGCAGAGTGGACACACACCAGGCTGGTCCGATGCACCCCGCACCTTCCCCCCCGCCCGCGCCTGAACCCGCCACCAGCAGCAGTGGCGATGCTGCCAGCAGACACAAACACAAAAGTCACCACCTGGCAGCTGGCTCTTACAGACACAATAAAACTACATACTGCAAATTAAGCAGAAAGCAATGGCACTATTATCCTCAAACAGACTGAGATACTAAATATCTTAGCCAGAGCAGTTCAACCAGGCGATGGTTGTGCTTGTGTCAAAACTAAACTCTGTACACACTACATGCTCATTGTGTTGACTGTTTATATGACATATTTTAAGATATATGAAGTATTATCACACCGCATTTTCTACACATTTTTAAAACGGTCCAATAAAGTATAGTAGTAATTTTAATGTACACAGATTCAGGAAGGAAGAAGAAGGAAAAAGCAGGAGAGACAGACCAACAGTCTTGCAAGAATGAGGATCTCACAAGAGTGTTGCTGAAGGTTCAAGTCTTCTTGATGTTACATTATGTCAACTGGTAAACAGTTTGCAGTGTTTTAGAGGATCACGGTGCCTTCAAAATGTTCACAACTATTTACCAGTTGACATAGCATAAGGTCCCAGAAGATGTGAATCTTCACTAATAGTCTTATTATGCAATATACATTGCAGAGTTTTTTAAATCAGTCACAGAGTTCTGCATTGACTGCCTGTCATTATGATGATGATGATGATGATAATGATGATGATGATGATGATGATGATGTCTTCTGACATGATGGTATGACACAAGATAGTGATGTTTTATTTAAATTTTTTGCCTTGACTTTACATGTGATATAATAATTGAACCTGTCACTCGTAAAATAATGTAGTATGACTATCTGATACTACTTACCTATGGAGCTCACCTTAACAAAATATTTCACCCAACACCATAATCATCAGCTATCAGACACTGAAAACTACCCTAACTCAAGTTCACCCACTTCCACATTTCTGAGTGTTGAACCCATTGTTAACTAAAACCATCTCCACGATGTGGTCGCGGGTTCCATGCAGATGGCCATACTACATCTCCAAGACGTTTCAAACAGTGTTCTTTGACTGTGCCAGTACTTCATCATGTCATCAACAGACAGCAGCCTTATGCTTTTCTGTGGTATTTTTTTAATCACAGAAAACTTAAAATAGCCATTGTTTAACAGCCTCAGCTTCCATTAACTTACAGTGTTACAATAAAATTACGTACTGCCAGAAATGACAGTATCCAGGACTGTAACTAAAGTGTAGCAATGGCATGCTGCACGTGCTTTTTAATATAGCAACAGACGGCAGAAAATAAAATTTCTAACTTTGTCACAAACAAGAATTTACACATGCATAAAAGGACTGTTTACAATGTAATTTTGCAAATCTAAAGCATGATCATGTCACACTTCTAATTCTACAACTTACCTAATAACACAAAATTAGTAGTGTGTGCGTGCGCACGCGTGCATGTGTGTGTAAGTGCACACATTGGTTTATCATTAAAGTCACATCTTACTAATAAGTTTTACATATGTATGCAATCAACAAAATCAATCAAATTTGTGTTCAATTGAAGAACTCTAACCGAAACTTGGATGGGAGTTAATTCCTGAAACTCTTGGAATAACTAAACCAGGTGGCAGAGCCTAGCTTCAGAAAAATACAGAGCAGTTGTTCAGCTGATGCACAACTTGTCTGCCTTCTACAGGGGCACTCAATCCATCACCATGTTCAAAAAATCCCACCAGCAATCTTATTCCAGGCCACTTAAATTGGCTCCACACTCTCATGCCCTATTTCTTTGATATCTTCAGTTTTATCCTCCCAAGTCAACCCCCTTTCTTCACCATTTTTGACATTTTATATTGACTTCAAGCTGCCTTCTGCATGCCACTCATCTCCCTCAGCTTAATTACCCTCATATTGGTGAATGCCACAAATTATTCCGCCATTCATTATGTAATTATCTCCACCCTTTTATCACTTCTCCTAGATCCAAGAATTTTCCTCACCAATTTGTTCCCAAACACTGTCAGTATTCTTGCTTTATAGTCAGGGAGCCTGTTTCACAGCTACACAGACCATGAGGTATTATATGACGTACAAAAATTTATTCAAATTTCACATACATGTTGCATTCACAAATCTATGCATAATCTAGCTTAAATTCTGCAGTCACAAAACAGCAAGACAGAAATGCTTACCTTCATCAAGGTTATTCAACAAAAAAGCGGCGCTTTTGTGAAGCAGGCAGCAATTCTTTTGTTACACTGTTCCATTTCACAATTACAATAAAACATTTGCACATCCTTCTTTTATAGGAGACCAGAGAATGATTTGAATGTAGATAGTTAAATGGAACATTTCTAGTAAAAGTAATCACCATAAAAATACATTGCTCAAAACCTACGTGTAATACTTTGTGCGAAGTTCCAATTTTCTTCAGTGATTACCAATCCTTATCAACTTCACAACTGAACATAACATTTAATTTCAGACACCATTCACATTGCAACACTATGTAAGTGTGCGGATAAACGTCCTCTAATGGAGCACACATTTCTTGAATAGAATTGTTGTTAATGTTCATGCAAGGCATCCCACTGCATGAAATACTATATACTGAGATTAGTTTCTCATTTACACAAATCTATACTGCTGTATCAATCTTATGGGGATGCCATGTTTCAGGCAGCAGTCAACAGGTTATCAAAAGGCCACACACCTGAAGAAGATACATGTGAGAGCATCCATAGACTTCTACCAGACAACACACAGAAAACAGAGGACATATACATGTCCAATAACAATGAAGTTTTAACTACACCATGAATTATAATGACATTTTATACCTACTTTTTAACTTCATTCTAACAAACAAGTATTTTATATCCCAGATACAAAACATAGAAGTCAACATGAATCTTGTGCTATACAAGAATTTAACCAGGTACTTCCACACTGGAACACAATCTTAAAAACAGTTCTCTGAAGACAAAAATTGTAAATGCAATCAGATCTCACTACTGGCAAATAAGGGTCAGCAACTAAAGACACTTACAATATTGCATTATTTACATAATGTGTGACCTGATGAAGGCCAGATGACTTCCAGGCTAACATGTCACTGCAAGGCTGATAGAGCAATAAAGAGAGTTGTGTAAATGCAAAACCAAGTTCAATATACAGTAATTATTATTTCACACACCCCATCTTTTCATATACTGGAGACACAAATCTATCATTGCAAAGCCACATCATGCTGCACACAGTCACAAAATATTTTTCCTTATATTTCATCAAATAATCATGTCACCCAAAAATCTTCAAATGAAAATTGTACAGCTTAAGTCACTCTCTTTTTACAGCAGATGCCAACCTTTTCTACAGCAAGCCACACTGAGAAAATCAAGTAAGTTTGATCAGAGTTTAAAGTAATGCAACGGGTTGTACATACACAAACAAAATTTAATTCATCTAATAAACTTCAATGTAGACCATCAAACACCAGGCTGAATTAAATCTGTTTAGTGGTTCTGAAGATGAAACATGCTGACAAATGGGGAGACACATGCAACCTCCTGAGTACTAACTACAGGCACTCTGTGCAAGCAAAACAGCACAAGAAGTAGCCCATAACATAACTGAAGCAAGGTCCTTAGGAGTAGAAAATTACAATACAGGACTTCCAGTACTGTGTACATCACAGTAGCTATCATCATGCATTTGTACTTGCTGCTGTAGGTGGAAGCTGTGCCACATCATCTTGTAATATGCTAAATGTTGGTGGCAACAGCTGTTTCATTACACTAGTATTATGTTCAACTTTGTTCACCGAGTTATATTTGATACATTCAACATTTCAACAACGGCTGTTCTCCTGTCCAATGACTGACAAGCTTTAAACTGACATATTCTGTGTCATGCTTTTTATTTTAGTACATGCCAAGCTAGACATGATAAAGAAAACTGCCTTAATAGCAGAGCCACACTCAAACATACTGTGTATATCAAATATATGACAACCAGGACAGAGCAGCCAATATAGCGACCACACTACTGTCTGGATGACCAGGGTTCAAATCCTGGCACAAGCAAGACATTTTTCTCCCTCTTAAATGTTCAGACCAACTCTGGAGCCAAACCAGCCTCCTATTCAATGGGTACCAAGGTTCTTGCCTGGGGTAAAGTAAAAGTGGCACAAAGTTGGCATCTCACCTCCATCTAGCACCTACATTAAGAATGAGTACAGCTATACCTCTAGGCCCCATACATGCCTTCATGGCATGGACAGGAGTAACTTTACCTTACCTTTTTAGACAAACAGAAGATGTTCAACATAATAATGATGCAATAATCTAGCAGGATATGAACAGTACACAAAAGCAGTGCCTTGTTTCAACCAGTATGCACCAGCCTGCATACCAGAAAGCATGTTGTGTAGTGACAAACCTGTTCAAAGTGAGACATTTGCTGGTGCAGTGTATGTTTCAGCACAATGGCTAAAACTGAGCACAGTACCGGCAAATACTGTTTCGGTGGGGGACGGGGGTTATAAGTAAATAGCTCAGCGTAGAAATACAACTACCAATTCACTAAATGGCATATTCAACACAGCACACAATCAGCAATAAGTTCCAGATGACTGGCAAGGTTTACAGCAAGACAAAACCTCTATTTGAAATAATTATCCATATACAGCCATGCTAGCAAAATTATTCATATTGTGCATTTACCTGTATCTTCTCCAGTCTGTGTGTGACTTTCATTATCTTCAGTTTTGCGTGGCACATCAGGAATAGTGAGGACATCTTGCTCTGGTGGCATTGAAACCCCACCTCCTCCTCCAGCATTCTGATGTTCTACAGGCCTGTTCTCTGCATCTGCTGCCATATTATCCTGGCGTGCCCACTTTCCACCTGAACCTGTTCATACCAAAGTTAAAGTCTGGATTTGTGCCCAATATGTAGCACCTGATAAGCACACATACAAGGTGGAACACAGCACCTGCCTGGGATAACTGTGGGACATTACAGACAAAATGTGGGCTTAGATTCAAGCCTGGTGCCTCCCAAATACAGAACAGCATTGCCAACAACTCATCCATTGTGTTTTGGGAATGGATATGGATGCTATGACTCATGGCATAACTGCTAGCATATTCACCCAAAACAAGTACATTTTCAGCTAACCTGACGAATTCCTTCGCTTGGTACGCTTCCGCCTTCGTATTGGTAGGAATGAATTTATCACATCTCTTGTTAGAGCCTCATGAGCAGATGGCAGCGTATTCATCTCTTCTGGTTTCTGTAAAATGTGAATAACAGATCAACACAAAATTCGCTTAGATACAGCAATAAAGCTACAAGATAACACAACCTTCTTTAACAAGAAGTTAACACTAAATGGATGATGATGGATTGATTTACTTTTGGTCTGTTTAATGACTTCTCACCAACTTCAGTGGCCGTGTGACACCCATTTGCAGAATAACTGTAAATGCTGAAATCGTAAAGATTTGGAATGATGCAGCTCTGTTCCATCCAACAATAACAATCCAATATTTACCTGCATGGATTCAGTAAATGTAAAGATATGCACTACTATGGTGCAAACATATCTGAGATTCCCAAATGAGTGTTGTTGACGGTTCAAGCATTCTGCAGTGTTATGCTGTGTCAACTAGCAAAGTGTTACTGACATTTTGAAAAGTCATGGTGCCTTCATCTTCTGCTTAAGTGGGTCAAGCAGTTCTTCTCTGTGGAATGCTTAACCCTGAAGACAAAAGCCTTCAAATCCTTCAAAATATCAGCAACTGGTCACCAGTCAACACAGCATAACATGCCAGAAGATGTGAATTTTCAATACACCTCTACATCAATCACATTTGTTCAAACACTCCTGCTGTGTTTGTTTTAACTACTCTGCATGTATGTATACAAATACAAATGTGTGTTTTTGATATAATATTCTCCAGGAACTTTCCCAACAGTAAACAGCAAACCTATGCTACTGCTTACCTCACCACCAATTGCGCCTGGTGCCAGCCCTTGAATACTGAGGCAATGTGCAGCCTGCAGCAGTGATGGAAGCTGGTTAGGGTCGACACTCACCTCCCCACGGTATACAAATTCAAGCAAAGCCTCCAAATCAGAAGCTGTAACTCCTGCTAGCATTACCACAGGGTGTTGACAAGGAGTGCTCTGAAGGAATCAAGCAATGTCACTTCCTTATTTAACAGTAAAGTGAAGGCAATCCCTGTACAGGCCTGGACAGGCCCTTACGGTTCCGGGAGGTCAAGACCCCCAGAATTTCTAGACAACTGGCACATGAAGGTGGTAAGGTTGTCAGCCCTATGCACTGGCCGCCTTTACCCCCCAGGAAATACTCCTGGTACTCATTTTTGCTAGAGGCTGAGTTGACCCCAGGACCATAGTGCAACCGAAAGGATTATGTCAATGAAATTTTCCAATTACACCATTGGGAATCAAACCTGCAACATTCCGGCTTGTAGCGCAGTGCCACAATAAACTATGCCACCTCATGCCCCCTTCTTTACCAGTGCAACATCCCAAATTCAGCTACAATCACAATGACAATCACGTGCACATTACGGGGAATGTTAATATTGACAATATTCAGGTATACTTCTTTTAAGAACAAGCACAAAACAACACTAGCATTCTTCAAATATGCAAGAAAATCTGCAGCCATCAGGATGGACATGGCACACAGATGAACCTCTTTCATTGCAAACAACTGTACTACTGTACATGCAATACACTCAGAATATTTCCCACTCAAACATGAAAATCAAATGACAGCATATCAAAAGTGGACGTAGTAAGTATAAAGTTAAATACAGGACACTTGTCGCAGTGGCTTAATATGGAAATAACTGTGGTGATACAGTTAAATTATGATGGTCTTTTGGATCTTCACATCATGTAGTCACAGCGTATTCCAACATTATAGAGCGAACATCTACTACGGACTATGAGAACCCCAAAAACAAAAACAACAATCGCAAATGAAAACCAGAAAACCTATAATTATAGTCAGCTGGCAATTGGTAATGACAACAGTCTTCCTGAAAATAATTTAGTTATTACCAGAAGTGTGTTTACACACAACATGGCATAAGTCTTGAGGTTTCCACTATTCTGGTATATGGACCCATATCATTAGGTAAATCATTATTCAATTTCATCTCTACAGCATTAACTACCTATAAAAAATCTTCCAAACTACTCTACATGTATGAGTATCTCTCTAGAATAAACAACAGTAATTACATGCTTACCATAGAACAGTTGTTACACTATGACTTTCCTCAGCATAACAGGTCTTTGACAGAAAACACATTCACTAACAGAAAACACTGTCATATCAAAAAATGCAATTGTTTGAAGTGAATACATTATCTCCTTAAAGGATGCACACAGAGGATCTGTATGCACTTTACTTTACATCACTTATAAAATAAACAAGGAACTACATGCTAAGAACGTTGCAAGACTTTGCTGCAGTTTTTAACTGGTCATGATTTCAATTGCTTATGTTCAGAGTGTCTTCCATACAGTGCCAGTGAGAATGAAATGAGTTAAGCACATATCTGAACACCTTCTAACTAAATTAAAGAAGCACCAATGACATATCCATACAGAATCTTCCACAGTTCATGAACCATCTTTCTTACCTTCAAAAGATTAAGCAGGAAAGGACTTGCAGCGCACAATACAATCTTGTGAGCAGGAAAACTTCGCCCCCCTGCTGCCAAGGTGACATCCACCAGATCACCATGGCAGCGCAGTAACTGAACTGCTGAGACTAAGGATGTCCCAAATTCTCCCCAAGTCAAGCTGTACAGCTGATTACTGCCCATTGTTAGCTTGCGTTCAACTTCGAATTCAGTACCGGTATTCTACAATAGAAAATTACATACTTTTAAATTTGCAACCTACTTTGCATAAGACACTGATCATTATTTCAAAAATGACATCGAATGTAAACAGGAAATACATATTCTTACCATGCATTTAACTTGCATCTCAGATTAACACTCCATAATCTAACATGCAAGAAAACTACACATCCAGTTCTATGCAGAAATTTGTACACACCGCATATATAACTTACCCGTTTCCAAACTGACCCCTAGAACACCTAATCCGCTGTAATCCTGTACGTATTACGTCGCGTCCGGTCCGAATACATTTGTGTTTATTGCTTTCTGTCCCTATGACACTCAACAAACACACCAAACACTAAAACACAACTCATTCAATACACTCTCACTGCCGCACAAATTAACTGGGAATAAAGGATAAAAAACTGTGTATGTTTGGTGACGGTGTTCATATTTACTACTTTATTTACACTTGTCAACACACTACAGCTCCAATTCATTTACACGATCGAATAAATCGATCAGAATCCTAACAAAGAAGACATCACAATATCAACGACGACAATCTGCCGGAAAATTTCACACAACAGGATGCGCTGTATTGCGTTCACTTTTGCTGCTAGAACGTGTGTGCCAACAGCAGTACAGACTGTTGCCAATACAACCATAACACTTCCCCCAAATAATACGAAAACTTTACAATACCTCACACCATACATATAAACCCGGTGAACGATACCTCACTTACACGCACTACAGCTTTTAAAATTATATAATATCCTACTAGACCATTTGCGCTTTTACTGCGGGTGCTTGACCTGTTACATCATTTCAGATAGCAAGCACATGAGAAGATGTTCTTGCCTTACCCTCACTGTGAACGTAAACCCCGCAACCGTGAACGCGCAGTGCGTGATGAGTGTGTAATTACGCCATTCGGGATGCTGGCTTTTAACAGATGTGCCTCGTGTCTGTGTGTCACAACGTCGTTTTCATTACACAGATTTTCGACAAGCCTCATTCGATTCCAGGCTTCTGAATTGAGCAGAAGAGGAAGACAAAAGCTATGTATTTAGGCACGTCGTCACTTCAACAGCAAAGATGGCTAGGGTTCGACTGCCTCACAGAACAGTCCCATGATTTTTCCCAACTATTACACAGTAGGAAGCATTCTCACTAAATGAATTAAATTTTTCAGCCATATCATGAAAGGATTTGTGTTCCATTGCCAAAAATCAAAGCCTTTGCACAGCCGGCTACGCGTGGCACGCAGCAGTCAACTGCGTGGGCAGGGGCGGGGAGGAGCGTGGCACGGATCAGTGCTACGGCATGAATGATCACGTAATAATCACGCGCGTCGTTTTAACAATCCACAATCATATAGCACCAACCAGGCAACTTGTTCTCGATCTCGGTATAACGCACCACGCTTGTCGCATTTACGGATGTGGGGTTCTCAAAAACCAAGGTTTAACATCAAGGTTCAGCACTACACAGTGTGCTTGTAGCGCGTTCCGTTCTTAACATACATCAGATTAGTCTCGACACTGGTTTAATTTGTCAAACTCGTGAATATGTGCGAACGTGGATGTAACAGAAACGGTAAGGAGTACACTTAAATTAGTCACACAATAAATAAACTGTATTGACATCTTTCTTTGTGCCGTATTTCTTCGAGATAATTCAGACTACGGTTGGGGATTTATACTGTTCCATAAACTCCGTTACTGCTAATTTAGCCAATGGTTGCTGCTGTCGGCCGTCATTGTTGGTACAGTTATTTTGCGTCTGTTGTGTGTGCGCTTCCACAGTTTTGGTGTCCGTTCGTAATTCATGCACTTGTCGGAGCTGTTGGAGCGCTTCATCATACGTTGGTAGTCCTGACACTACGGTATAACTCGGTAATGACTCAACGTCACCACCAGAGGCGCCACCTGCTGCCGCTGACTGCGCGCGAGATTCCAATACTGTCATAGAAAAGAAAAGCATTAATTTCGGAGACAAAAAAAATAACCTGTGACCTAAAGATGGAGATAAGGCCACTTCATAAAACAATGTGTGCATCAAATATATCTCAGACAATGGACAGCGTACAATATAACTGTGATGTAAAAACTAAACCGCTATCAAAAATATCTAGAGTATCTGCCAGGTATGCTCCTTTATATGTAAACCGAGTCTTAATGTAATCTCTTTGTACAGTACGACTCAGCCTCCTGTTAGAGGTATACGACAATCACAGAAAGTACCCACAGGAAAATTACAATTTTGTTACACTCTACGTGCCCGTGTTCAATAATTTACCATTAGGCAGTGCCTTCAAAACAAGGCGGTAATCTCGCCTAGTTTTTTTTTAATTTACATCCTGCCTACACTAAAGACTAGCGTCCTTCAAATTCATTCATTTGTAACTTACATAAGACCCTCGAAAGCCACGTAAGCGAAGTAACTTTTAACAAACACCAACAGTTGCTGATGTTATGCCTACATCAGCTTAAGGCAGCGTCTTACCGACTGTTATATCCAAATGAAACCAAACACTAACCAAGGTATTCCATGTTAACAAGTCTCATTTTCTATGGAAGCTTTCTAAATTATTTTCCAGGTATAGGGCAAGTTTATGTAGGAATACACAAAATAAATTTGATACTACATTTTACGCTGCACAGACCTGATCCGACGAGCATCAACCGTAAAACAGCAGTGTTTTGTACACGTCACATTAACGGAACCTGAATTTATGTTACTGATATTTATGAGGGATTGGAGAAAATTTCATAATAAGGAGCTTTGTAATTTTTATTCCCCATGAAATATTATTTTGGTGAAGACTTCAACCCCTCAGTGATGCTGCGGTTTAAATTCCAACTACTGCCAAGGACAGACGGGTTTTTAATGCGGGTTCGCACAGTACATCCGTCTCCCTTTCTGTCCGCCCCCACGTATGATTGCGGTTCCCACGTGACGAGTTTACACGAAGTTTTATATTGGGGACTTTTAAGAGAATCTGTTGAGAAAATTCAAATTTGGTTAAATTCGAACAAAAATACCAGGCACTTTACATGAAGACCTAAGTATGTTTTATGGTTGCCGACGATATTAAATCACCATAAAAGCATTGTTGTGCAACCCTTCCTATTTTTATTTTGTTGTGTTCATTTTTGACAGTGACCTGTAGCTTAACAATACACACATAATTCATTGCTGCATTTCCACTGCAACAGCGGTCACTCGTACACGTACACTGCCTATCTCTTAAATTTGTAAAAAGGTAAAGCAGTCCCATTACAGGCCTGGACAGGTCCTTAGGGTTCCAGGAGGTTGAGGCTCCTAGATTTCTAGACAGTTGGCACTTGTCAGCCCTACGCACCGGCCGCGTTTACCCCCCAGGAAATATTCCTGGTACCCATTTCTGTTAGAGGCTGAGTCAACCCCAGGGCCATAGTGCGACCGAAAGGTTTATGCCAATGACACCATCGGGAATCGAACCCGCGACCTTCCGGTTTGTGGTGCAGTGCCTCAACCAACTGCGCCATCGCGGTCCCCTCTTTTAAATTTGTGGTACCCTTAAATGCATTCACGACAATACGGTAAACCGAGACCGGCAGCATATGACAAATTATAGTCTGTACAGTGCACCGAGGACGGCAAGGAAGGGTTAATAGGGGAAAGGAAATAGCATACGGAGTTTCGGTTTGAAAGTATGAAGGAAAGAGACCGGTTCGAAGAAATAAATGTAGATATGTTGATAATATTAATTTAATTTTAATAAAGGACACCCAGTTGTGTTTTTAAAAGATTAATTCGTAAAATTATTTTTTGACGGAAGTTTTATTAATTAATAGGATAATATTAAAGATGATCTCAAAGAATATGATGGAAGGGAGTGGACTTGCTTCATCTGGCCCAGTACAGGGAGAAGGAGCGGGATTTTGTGAACGTTCAAGGTGCCAATAAATGCGGCGTATTTCTTGACTACCTGAGGTCATGTTAGCTTTTGACGGACTATTTATCCGTACAGATTGTTAGATATTTACAAAGACTATCACATCAGTTGTAACCCTAACGAATCGAAACTCCATTCATGAAGAAATTAAGACTGAAGTCGAGGAATGCTTGCTATCATTCGGTGCAGAATCTTTTGTCTTCCAGGTTGCTATCCAAAAACACAAAGATTAGGGTATACAGAACTGTAGTTTTACCTGTTGTTTTGTATGGGTGTGAAACTTGGTCTCTCACACTGAGGGAGGAACAAAGACTGAGGATGTTCGAGAATAGGGTGCTGAGGAGGATATTTGGGCCTAAGAGGGACGAGGCGACAGGGGAGTGGAGAAGACTACATAACGAGGAACTTACTGACCTGTACTCATCACCAAATATTATTCGGGTAATCAAATCAAGAAGATTTAAATGGGCGGGGCATGTTGCACGTATGGGGGAAAAGAGCGGTGCATACAGGATTTTGGTGGGGAGACCTAATGGAAGGCGACCACTTGAGAGACCCAGGCGTAGATGGGAGGATAATATTAAAATGGATCTTCAAGACGTGGGATGGGGGACATGGACTGGAATGAGCTGGCTCAGGATAGGGACAGGTGGCTGGCTGTTGTGAATGCGGTAATGGACCTCCGGCTTCCATAAAATGCGGGGAATTTCTTGACTAGCTGAGAAACTGTTAGCTTCTCAATAAGGCCTCTTCTCCATGGAGTTAGTTAGTTAGTTAGTTAGTTAGTTCGCTGGTTGGTTGGTTGGTTGGTTGGTTGGTTGGTTGGTTAGTTAGTTAGTTGGTTAGTTAGTTAGTTGGTTAGTTAGTTGGTTGGTTGGTTAGTTAGTTAGTTAGTTAGTTAGTTAGTTAGTTAGTTAGTTAGTTAGTTGGTTGGTTGGTTGGTTGGTTGGTTGGTTGGTTGGTTGGTTGGTTGGTTAGTTAGTTAGTTAGTTAGTTAGTTAGTTAGTTAGTTATGTTCAACATGTTTCCGCTTCTAGAAAAAAGTTTGTGCATCCCTGTAAGACACGCCTATACAAGACACACAAGTATAATCCCTGTTTTCTCTGATATGTCTAGGAACGTTCTGCATTCGTTGTTTTATGAAGAAAGAATGCAAACACAATGATACAGCATATCAGCTATTTATAGATTAAAAAAAACATGACTCATATCCAATAATAGACAGGCAACATTGTTAAACACTCGCTGAATCTTGCATAACCACGAAACTCAATCTGAATTATATGTAAAGATGCAGTTATCAAATTAGGCCTCAAACTACGGAGGATGAGATGTACGACACATGCAGCACACATTAAACAGACACAAAATGCGTAACATGCTTTAGCCGGAAGACCTTAAGGGACGAGAGCATTCGGGAGAACTGAAAGTAAATGAAAGCATAATATTAAAATGGATCATAAAACAAATAGGGCGTGGAGGTGTGGACCGGATTCAAGTGAATCAGCCAGGCATCGGGCTCTTACGAACAGAGGAAACAAATTTTGGTTTCAATGAGAGGTGAGGAATTTGTTGACCAAATAAGTGACTGTGAACTGCTCAAACAAGATTTATCTCCATAGAGTTAATCACATTGTGTCAAGTGTCGAGGCTGTGGCACCTTGCACTGATATATTGGCCGAACCATGGGACACAACGACACTGAAATAAATTTGACTCGTGTTGTGGGCATTTACCAAAAACAGAATCACTGGTGACAGTAACTCTTTCCCAAGGGCCCAACACAGTCGGTTCTTTCAGCTCCTCCCCCCACCCCCACACCCCCAACCGAACATGAAAAGAGATACAGCCTTCGAAAAGTTATATTTTTCATAAATTTGGACGATGGGTGATGTCCTAAATACAGTCGAACCCGGTTATAACGACATCGTTTAATGCGACACCTCGTCTATAGCGTCAGATATTCCGTGGTAGAGTGCAGTTAAGATTAGATGGCACACGCGCAGAAACCAGATTTCATCTTTCGGCGAAACGGACGAGTCCATATGACTCGGCGGGGGCGACAGTTCCTTCGACTACTGGCAGACAACGTGTGCGGGTCAGCTAGTAGCATTTGTACTGTGCTGGAAAGGCTATGCTCCGCGGTCTTGCGAGGCATGCTGGATACCAACTCCATTCTCTTGTTGCCCTTTCATTTCACCTCCCACGCATCGCCGTGTGCCATGTCATTTTAATCGCACTCTACCAATTAATTCCTAGCTATTAACCATAACATTATACTCCTCGGTTAGAACAACACTCGTTTATAACGACAAAAAGTATCCATTCCCTTTCATGGCATTATAACCTAGTTCGACAGTATTAGTCAGGTTTATGAAAATATACCACTGCCAGAATCTTGAGAATGCATTTAAACAAGACTGTTAAATTTCACAGGACACATTTATAAAGCCACCTTTGATAATTCGAACGTAAGTCCTGCCGATAACGCCTTATGTGTGCAGAGAATATGGTGATTTTGAAGTAGGAAGTTTCGGCTGATTAGTTGTCTTTAACATTCGGTACAAGGTCAGGTACAGTTAATCACCGATCCAAAACGTTTTCGGATACGGATCAGTGATTCATAAGGCAAACGCTGCATGACGCACAGACAGAAAGTTTCCGTGTCACCTCTTATACTTCATGGTAAGGAACTTAAAATGCTGGGAGAGGTCAAGTATTTGGGAGTGATCTTAGACTCCAGACTTACCTGGAACCAACATTTGCAGAAAACAATTAGAAAAGCACAAACCACCTTTGCGGTGGTTAAACGCATGTGTGGGGGAAAAAAAATGGGGTCTCAGACCTAATATGGTGCACTGGATCTATACTAGGGTAATTAGACCATCCATACTTTAGGCTGCCTTGGTTTGGTGGCCCAAGGTCACGCAAAAAACCACTAAGGTTCAATTACGCAGGATTCAAAGAATGGCCTGTCTAGCCACTAGGGGGCTATGAAATCAACCCCTACTGCAGCAATGGAGGTGCTTTTGAATCTGACTCCGCTCGATCTGTTGGTGGCGCAGGCGAGGATGGCACTCTATAGGCTGCAGATACTAAAGCAACCAACTGTTCCTAAAAGAGTATCAGGGTTGCTATCCATCTGGAAAAATGTGGGTGACCCTATATTGGATATGCAGTCGGATTACATCATTCCAGTTTACTATCACTTCAAAAACTTCAGTGTCATTATAGACCGGGATTATTGGAAAAACAAAGACCCAGTATTCCCTGAGGATGCTCTGATCTGGTTTACTGACGGCTCAAGGACTGACTCAGGGACAGGGTCTGGTATTTTTGGCATGAGACCAAATAGAAGTTTTAGCTTCCCTTTGGGTAAATACGCCACGGTCTTTCAAACTGAAATATATGCCATTCTTCAATGTGCATGTGAGAATACAAGAAGGGCTTATAAACATAAGCGGATTCTTATTTTTTCTGACAGCCAGGCTGCGCCTAGGGCGCTTAGTAGCCCGAAAGTTACTTCGGGACTGGTTGCACAATGCCTAGATACCCTCTCCGCACTGGCTTGCCTGAATGACGTAACCCTCATTTGGGTGCCGGGGCACTGTGGCCTTCCTGGTAATGAGGAAGCTGATAAGCTTGCTAGACAAGCGTCAGCTATATCGTTATTTGGTCCAGAGCCGGCTCTGGGAATACCTAGGTGTTCTGCAAGAGAAGCAGTTAAGAACTGGACCGAGCGCCAACATTACAATGCCTGGAGAAACTTGCAAGGTCATAGACATGGCAAACTTTTCATAGGAAGACCATGTAAGAGAAGAGCTGATGGCCTCCTCAAATTGAATAGGCATCAACTAAAAACGGCAGTTGCGGTCCTCACGGGACACGCTCCTGTGAGGAGACACCTGTATACTATGGGCCTGTTTGATGGGGATCCAACCTGCAGATTCTGAAACAGTGCAACATATTATTTGCTGCTGCGAAGCTTTGGCATGTCAGCGCTATAATGTCTTTGGGAAGCTGCTTGCTGAACCAAAAGAAATAAGCACAGCTTCAATAAGGGGACCTTTGCCTCTATATAAGAGGCATAGGGTTACTGAACCTGTGCTGAATGGAGTGTTTAGGGCTGCACAATAAGCCTAAGGCTAAGGTGCATCCGGGACATAAGCTGACGGGCCCTAAAGCAGGAGAAGGAGAAGGAGAAGGAGAAGGAGAAGGAGAAGGAGAAGAAGAAGGAGGAGGAGGAGGAGGAGGAGGAGGAGGAGGAGGAGGAGGAGAAGAAGAAGAAGAAGAAGAAGAAGAAGAAGAAGAAGAAGAAGAAGTTTCCGTGCCGCCGCGTATACATCCTGATATGGTCGTAATTGTCACGTAAAACACCGGAGTAATGAAACAGCAGCAATATAACCGGACCCAAACTCTTGCCAAGCTCAGCAGTGGCCACGTGCCTATGTACTGCAACGCCTTATTTCTTTTGTTGTGGTGCAGCAGCTCCACTCGGGCCTAGACAGCCTCATTGTTGAGGTTTCTAGATCACACACACGCGCGCACGCGCACACGCACACACACTCAGAAACACCACACTCGGTATGCCTCCTCCAGACGAGGGATCGGCAGGAAGCAATGACCTCTATCTGACAATACACAACACTCACCAGAGACAGACAGGTGCCCATGCCCCTGGACAGCTTTCGAACCTGCAATCCCAGCAAGCGAGCGGCCGCAGACCTATGCCTTAGATCGCGCGGCCACTGGGATCGGTGCACCGCCTGATTTAACCTTTAATAAGTTGGCATTTTGACCACCCTTAAAATAAACGGCAATCATTTCCCGATGCGTTAAACCGTTATTCTAGGTAATGGGGAATGTTTGCTGAGAGAAACAAATTTCTACAAACTAGTTGCCTCGCAGTACTGGTCCCTGTCTCAGTGAAAAAGTTTTGGAGATCATTAAGCGAAATGAAATTCGAATATACAAATTACTCAACACATTTTACAATAGTCCAGGTCTAAGTTTACTAATTAGTAAATTCTCGAGAAAATACTAAAAAAAAAATCTTACGTGCTTTTAGGATTGGTTGATTTTTCTACTAAGCATAATAATTCTGAGTGCACGTCGAAGAATTTAAACAAGAAAACAGACATGTTAATAACTTCTTCTTCGTGAGCCATTGACATGATGCAGGGTAATTACACTGCGCAAGAAGGACGACCTTAACCTTTTAAAGCCTAGCGGTAACTTTACATACGACCAGGTTTAACATTAAAAAATTCTACGTGGTGCCCACATTGCGTTTATGTGTTTTGTACGGATCTCAGAACAAACAGCAACTTTTGCCTTATAAAACATTAAGAGACTGGTTTTTATAACCGAAGTGGAGAGTGTTTACAGCGCGGTACGCACTGAGTCCTTATATAAAACAGGCACGCTTCGTCTTTAAAGGGTTAATGTGGACGTGGTATCTTTTGGCACATACGAGTATACGAAATTAGTTGATATTTGTCCGAATAATTTTTTGAATGTTAACGCACTCTTAAATTCAATTTGTAGAAGATGTCAGTGTCCCAAAAAATTCAGAATTCTGTCTCGGACACAATTAGGTACGACTGTCACTGCTAAAACAAAAGACATTCTCCTTATTGAAACAGAAAGTCGAATGCCGACACGTCATAACATAAACACTAAATTTGCATTTGTTTGCTTACAGGCTAGTATGTCACGTGATCGCTTACGTTGAACATTCCGAGGTAATGACTAGTAGTCAGCAGCATGTCCGAAATAAGTGAAATCTAGAAAAACAAGTTTTATCGTTAGTTTACAACGAATTGCTTGTTCTGAGAAAGCTAATTAGGATTCAAAGTTAAAATTTTCTGGAAGAAAAACGTTCCCAATTCTAGCGTGACTTTTACTTTACATCCAGGGAATTTCTCGATCAAGTGAGTTACTGCCAAATCCTCAAGCAAAGGTCGATGTTTCACTTATGAGCCAAGGGTGCACGGATTCCAAGCGACTACATTTTGTACTGTGGCGCCTATATTTGTGGGCCCTCAGTACGAAATTTGCTTAACCTTTTAAAGCCTAGCGGTAACTTTACGTACAACCAGGTTTAACATTAAAGAATTCTGCGTGGTGCCCACATTGCGTTTATGTGTTTTGTACGGATCTCAGAACAAACAGCAACTTTTGCCTTATAAAACATTAAGAGACTGGTTTTTATAACCGAAGTGGAGAGTATTTACAGCGCGGTACGCACTGAGTCCTTATATAAAACAGATACGCTTCGTCTTTAAAGGGTTAATGTCACCATTCTGCCGCCTAGAATTTTGAGGTTGCTGCTAGATTTTTAGAAAAAGTATGTACCCTGCTCTAGGCTCCTTACTTGCTCTGTCTTCTAGGCCTTTTAATGTGACCTTCATTTACGTAATTTGTTATAAAAACTTGCGCTGGCACTTCTTATTTCTTCAGCAAATTCCATGAAAAGTTCTTATTTTTTAATATTCAAGTCTTCTGAGATACGATGCCAAGTAGACTGGTAACTTGTTCCCAATGTTTCAGGGAAGCTTGCTGCTTCCATTTTCAGGGAGTGACAAGTTCTTGGACTGCTTAGACCCTGAAGACAGAAGCAGAAATCTGCTCCACGTCAGTAGCGTTCCATAAGCGACACGGCGTCATATATCAGAATACGTGAATATTCATAAACGCCTCTGTTGGAACACTAAATCTCGTTTTGACACTACTTTGACACTACTTGTTCCGTATTTTGACTTAAATGTTCTTTCATGACACTAACAAATGCACCTATGATACGTACAATTACAGTCTTATATTGCTGCTACATGTTTCGGCATCATTTACACCATCCTTTACTTTACCTTACTTTACTTTACTTGCACACTTTATTTATTAACGCCGCGTACAAGTCAACAATTTGCTGTTGGCGTACCAGCAGTGGTAAGCATAACATAGCGCGAGAAACCATGCCTTTGTGGGAAAAAACGGAGTCGCCTTATCTTCGGACTTACAATGGGAATTCCCCCCCCCCCCCAACTGCAAGCTCGCAAATACCTTGCAAAGTGTTATAAATGGCAAATGTTTAACATTATAGCTACTGCGTTAATTCCCTATAACAGCCTCGTAAAACCAAAACGCAAAGATCATCATTTCGTATAAAGAATTGTCCTTGCCTTAAGTTGTACCAGCAGGACAACTTCAAATCTCTGAAGGCCAAGAGGCTATTGAAACTCGGTATATATAATGCAGATGACATACCGACACTTAAACAGCTCTGAATTGAACATTTTGCAGTGGTCCTAAACTGAATTGCATGTATTTAAAAGTCAACAAACACTACCTACAGATGACCTTGAGTTTTCTGTACGTTCGTGAAATTGCAAATTGCGCTCAACAAGTATCCACCAGTCATCTGTTTACAACGTGCGCCGCTGTAAGACATGACTCAAGAATGCTAAAAAGTTGTTCCCTTGACGCCCCACGCCATGAAGACGCACAGGTTAGTGGAAGTACAGCTCCACGCAGCCCATTTGTTACCCAGAAATATAAAGTTTAAAATATATAGAATTATAATTTTGCCTCCTGTTTTGTATGGGTGTGAAACTTGGTCTCTCACATTGAGGGAGCATCATAGGCGGAGGGTGTTTGAGAATAGGGTGCTCAGAAAGATATTTGGGTCTAAGAAGGACGAGGGGGCAGGGGAGAGGAGAAGACTACATAACGAGTAGCTTCATGGCCTGTGTTCCTCACCAAATATTATTCCGTTGATTAAATAAAGAATAATGAGATGGGTGAGGCATGTGGCACGTATGTGGGAAAAGAAAAGTGCATGCAGAATTTTGGTAGGTAAACCTGAACGAAAGAGAGCACTTGAAAGACCTAGGCTGAGATGGATCTTCACGAAATATGAAGGGGAAGTGGAGTGGATTAATCTGGCTCAGGATAAAGACAAGTTGCGGGCTCTTGTGAAAGCGGTAATGAACCTTCGGGCCCCATAAAATTTGGGGAATTTCTTGGCTAGCTGAGGAACTATTGGCTTCTCAAGAATAACTCTCCTCTATGGCGTTAGACAGTCAGTCAGTCAGTCAGTCAGTCAGTCAGCTAGCTGACTAGCTCCATGCAACGTTACCCTCAGCATCAAGTTGGAACTCAGAGGAAAGCTCCATTCTGAGGCCACATTTGTCTCCGCACTCTTCAAACGGCAACCCGAATGGGCCTAGGGCAGGCATGCAGACTATGGCTGAGATCCGCACTCTTCTGCGACATTACGCAGCATTGAGTGGTAGTTCTGTACCGACGTTTCGGGACAACCTATCGATCCCATCCTCAGGAGTCTTCAAGAGACTTCTTGACCCTTGAAGATGGGACCGATAGTTCGCCCCGAAACGTCGGTACAGAACTACCACTCAACGCTGTATAATACCCCAGAAGAGCGCAGAGCTGAACTACATGGCGGCAGAAGCCTAAACACGCAGACTGTGGCTAATTCCTTGCCCTGCCGAGGAATGAATCGCGGTCATCTACCCCATCACCAGTGACAACAGCAACTGCGGCAGCACATTTATCTTACAAAAGTAGAGGCGGCCAATGGCTGCACAGCCAATTGCAACGACAACACGCCTTGGTAGCCTTCAGTACTTAATATCCTACAATATAAACTGCAATTAAATGCTTTAAATTTCGTTTTTCTTCTCGGGAGAGTAAATTGCGATGAATTCAGCGAGCTGATTTTGTTTAGTAACGGTCAAGAAACGGACGTCAGATAAATAACTCCAAGAAGTACAGTCCCCTTGAGAAGCTGACAGTTCCCCAGGTAGTTTAACTGTCCGCATTTGATGGAACCCATTCACAGTTACATAAATTCACTCCACGCCCCACCGCATCCCGTTCCTTGGAAGATCTACTTCAACGTCGTCCACCCATCTAACGTCTAGTTCTTCCAAGTAGCCTCTTTACTTCCGTTGTCCCCATCAAAACACTCAATGCACTTCGCTTCCCGCCCATGCATGCCACATGCCACGCCAGCGTATTCTCCTGCATTTTATCACCCGAATAATATTTTGTAAGGGACACGAATCATGAAACTCTATTACTTCTTCCCTCATTCTTGAACACCATCAGCCTTTAACCTTTTAAAGCCTAGCGGTAACTTTACATACCACCAGGTTTAACATTAAAAAATTCTACGTGATGCCCACATTGCGTTTATGTGTTTTGTACGGATCTCAGAACAAACAGCAACTTTTGCCTTATAAAACATTAAGAGATTGGTTTTTATAACCGAAGTGGAGAGTGTTTACAGCGCGGTATGCACTGAGTCCTTACATAAAACAGATACGCTTCGTCATTAAAGGGTGAATACGACAGACCAATTTTCACACCCACATATAACAACAGGCAAAACTATATTTCTGCACATTTAGATAGCAAGAATACAAAAGATTCTGCACCAAATGGTAGCAGGCATTCCCTGAAATTAATCTTCCCCTAATTTCTTATTTCCAGCAATTCTGCGAGTTTTCTTATGTTTTCGCAGCAGTGCAGTTTAGGTGTACGTTATCCTGTGGTATGGCGAAGCGTCACTGGGTGATTGTTGCCCGACGTTTCGAAACAACCGTGTGTTCACATCTTCAAGGGTTGGAAGACATTAATAAGGTCTACCTCCTATTTTAACCAGAAATTAATCGTATCAACACGGTTTAGTAAAAACCTCCAATAACAATTTTCATGAAAATCCGTCTTCTGGGAGTCGAGTTCTTCCATGCTGACAGACATGAAGAAGCTAGTAACCCCTCTTCGCAATTACTTTGTGGAGGCGCCTCAATGCCACCGATACGTTCCTCAAGCACGGGAATTGCCGTCTTGTGCAATGTCACCATAATTTGCAAACTAGTACCTCTAATTTTACGAAGTGCGTGTTAACTGTACGGATAAATAAAGCGGACTTCATTCTTTTTAATCACTAAATGCTAATTTAACGAATTACTTGTTGGTTAATTTAAGGTACCAGCCGGTTGCTGGAAGTGGTCATATTCATTAAACATGCGCACAAAATATTTAATCGCGGTGCTAAACTCGACAATACTGCATGTTGACTTGATTCAGTTGCTTTATACAGGATGTATCAAAATACTCAAACAAACGCCGTTTCGTTTCGTAGCCCTTCGCTCTTCTACCTACAGTAAAATCTGCGATATCCGGCACCTCGTGACCAACATTTTGCCGGATATCGCAGTTTTCCGGATATCAGAATATTATACTTAAAATGTTTCTTAGTGCACCTAGCAACCCCATGAACAGACTTAACCGTTTAACTTGCCACTTGAAATCCTGTCCTGTTTTCCATGCTGTACTTTTTAGTCGTTTTCACCACTGCTTACATAACAAGGGACAGCGGCATTTGCGCAACATAACACAGTAAGTCACTCCTTACTTAACTTAAAACTCTTTGTCAATTTGCCGGTTAACAGAGATTTCCGGATAATCCAATACCGGATATCGCATATTTTACTTACTTGTTCACAGTAGGTGTAGAGGGTTTTTATTTTCACTTCGTCACACTCAGACACACACCACAGTCGGTAGGACTCCTCTGGACGAGGTAACGGCCCGTCGCAGAGATCTCTACCTGACAACACAAACACTGTACAACAGACAAACATCCATGCCCCAAATGGGATTCGAACCCACAATCCCAGCAAGCGCTCGGCCGCAGACCTACTCCTTAGACTGCGCGGCCACTGAGATTGGCTTAAACGAACTTTAGGAGTGATTTCCCCACATCAAAACAAGTGAAAAATTCATATCAATATATGTCCGCGAACACTTATGTTTTAGAGGTACAACCGAAAAACGTGTTGACCTCAGTCCTTTAGATTTTTATCTGTGGGGACAATTAGACACCCTACTGCATTCAGCTTCAACAGAAAATTAAGACACCTCACCAGAGCGTTTTTTCTGCCTGTCAATCCATTCGAAACCACCGGGGGAACTTCCAAAGAGTGCGACTGTCCATGATCATGTGTGTCTATGCGTGTTTTGATTCAGGTGGAAGACACTTTGAGCATTTGTTGTGAATTGTGTCTTGACAAACAATTAGAATTGAACAGCTGTTGTGATAATCATAACGTGTACTCTAAATGTATTGTCAGTAGTAAGTAAAATATTGTACAGTTAAGGTACTTGTTGTCGAATGTGATCCTTCAATTAAATTCAAAAACCACTCATGTCCGGACACATTTTTATGTGTAACGTTTTCTTTGTTTTGATGTGAAGGACTTACTCTTGAAGAGTGTCCAAGCATTGTAGATACTCCCTGTATAAACAGACTTAAAAGCATTAAAATGCGCCACATCGAATAGGAAGCATACAATGGATTTTCAAGGTCGCACGAGCCCCACTGATCACGTCACACACTCAAAAGCGACGTAAAGATAAGAAAATTAACGTCAGGTAACAAGTTTTCAAACCTGATTTAACAGGCATACAGCCTCCTCAGGCCGGACTCGTATGTTATTTTTTAAACACAACAAACTTAATTCCCCCTACTTCCCCCCCAGTATCCAAATAAGGAAGTACAATTTGTAGATAATTATCTTTATTATATCTTATATTTTTATCTGCCGATCCTAGTGGCCGTGTGGTCTGAGGCATGGATCTGCGGTCGCTCGCTTGCTGAGATTGCGGGTTCGAATCCCGCTGGGGGCACGGATGTTCGTCTCTTGTGAGTGTTGTGTGTCATCAGGTACAGGTCTCTGCTTCGGGCTGATCACTCGTCCAGAGGAGTCCTACCGAGTGTGGTATGTCTGAGTGCGATTGTGAAACCTCGATAATGACGACGCCCTGGTCCAATAGGGGCTGTTGCACCATTGGAAAAACAAATTTATCTAAATAAATTTATGTTATTTACATCAAAAGCCACAGCATTTCAAAGCTGAATATCATAACAAGTGTCTAAATCTCAAAAGGATTATATAAATATATGACACGGGTTGCAGCCTAACAAAGCCGTACTTCACTTACACATGACTGCAAATGGCGTAGTATAGACCCTACTGTGGCGTTATTCACTACAGAAGTGTCAAAGTGTTTCAACGTACACCCACAAACGTAATTTCATTCACTCCCTAAGACAGGTACGGCCTTCCGCGCCAATGTCTTCACAAAGCCCTCAGCTCCTCAACGGCATAAAGCTGAGGTCCTCTACACCAAGTTTCATCCAAATCGGTCGCGAAATTTGCAAAACAGGGGTATAAATTCATATACGCCCTTATGTAAAGAACGACTGTCATAAAGGCGATTGTCACGTAAATCATGTTTGTTGGAGAAGCGCTAGGTCACAACAGACAGACAGACGGACGGGTAGATGGATATACGGCTCCAGAGGCAGACAGACAGACGGGCGTACGGGGGTGGTTCCCATATCAGCTTTCTTTTTTTTTACTTCTTAAACACCAAATGAAATAATTTTCACTTTTTTTGTTCCTTGCGTTGCTGTGAAATCAGTCATTATTTCATTATATCACACCAACCTAACGCACTTTCACTATTCATCCAAACTCATATCCTACTCCAACATGTTTCGGCGTTACTACGCCATCTTCAGGTAGCACACCAGTTTGAAGTTATCTGCCAGGGGACCTGTCGCTTCAATTGTTGTTCAACTTCATTTGCGCGTTGATCTCTTTGTACAGGGCATCTGTGAATTGTTCGTATTGGCGTTGATAAAATTCGTACACTTGACACTAATAACACTACAACACGAAACGTTGATAAAATGTGGTTAAAATTTCTCTTGTAAGCAGATCGCTTGTTCTTCGTAGTTATTGTGCAGACCTAGCCAAGTGCCATTATTCGATTTCGGCTGAAATTTAGCCCCTGTTACGTGTTGTTATGTGCGTGGTGTTCTGTTGCAGTAGGCTATATAGATGAATAGCGAAAGTGTATTTGGATGGTGTGTTATAGTGAAATAATGACTGATCAAATGAAACATTTGCGCCATATGTCACGACGTACGGAACAAACAGTTCTTTCAAACAGGAGTCAAGTTAAGATAATAGTCTTCTTCTTCTAGCGGCTCTACAACTCTACGTGAGTTTTGGCCTGTTCAAGTATCCTTTTCCATTTATTTCTAGCTTGTGCGAGTTTCTTCCAGTTTTGGACCTTCATCGCTTTTAAGCCGTTCCTGACGTCTTCCTCCCACCTTAGTTTTGGTCTTCCGATGTGTCTTGGAGCTATAGGTTTCCAATTTGTTATTTTTTTTCACCGTCCTGTCATCAGGCATTCTTTCAATGTGGCCTAGTCAACTGATTCTTTGGGCTTTGACGTATCTCACTATATTAGCATGGTTAACAAGAATATCCAATTCATCATTTGTTCTAATTCTCCATCTATCTTCGCTCACTTTAACATTTTAAAGCCTAGCGGTAGCGTTACGCACCACTAGGTTTAACATTAAAAAATTCTACGTGGTGCCCACATCGCGTTTATGTGTTTTGTACGGATCTCAGAACAAACAGCAACTTTTGCCTTATAAAACATGAAGACACTGGTTTTTATAACCGAAGCGGAGAGTGTTTACAGCGCGGTACGCACTGAGTCCTTATATAAAACAGATACGTTCCGTCTTTAAAGGGTTAATTGGTCCAAATATTTTCCTTAATATTTTCCTTCCGAACACCATCAGTTTTGGTTCAATTTTGTCTTTAAGTCCAAGTTTCACATGCATATGTATCTAGTGGTCTGATTATTGTTCTATAGAGCTTTAATTTGACCTTGTTGAGATGATAGTAGCGTCTCATAAAGGACGGTGCCTAATGGCCTTCCTCCTAGTTGCCCTTCATTGGTCTCAAGGGCAGTAAATCGTCTCCAAGCTCTGAGCTTCATGCTTCAATGCAACAAAGCCGCAAAACAGGTTTCGTAAGGCACCGAGCCTATCTATATATTTTAACGTGTTCATATTTATATCTAAACACATAGATACAGAACCGGTTCACCTTAAGTTATGCAAATTATCAGTCGGTTTCTGTGTCACACAGAAAGGCCCTGAACAAGATGGGCAACGCACGCATAACGTAACATTGTGGCGCTTTCTTATCTTTGCGCTCTTGAACGCAAGTTTCAGTCAAGACATTTTGCTTTAAATAATTTTGGCAGCGAAACGACAGACGAATATTAAAAGAGTTGCAATGTAAAGGCAAGAGTGAATTCTGTTTTGTAATTTTGAGCTACGTATGTCAGTGTCAAAAATGTTAAAAGTTCTCATGTCTTCATGTCCAGTGCTTAACCTTTTAAAGCCTAGCGGTAACTTTACGTACCACCAGGTTTAACATTAAAAAATTCTACGTGGTGCCCACATTGCGTTTATGTGTTTTGTACGGATCTCAGAACAAACAGCAACTTTTGCCTTATAAAACAGTAAGAGACTGGTTTTTATAACCGAAGTGGAGAGTGTTTACAGCGCGGTACGCACTGAGTCCTTATATAAAACAGATACGCTTCGTCTTTAAAGGGTTAATGATACTTGTAAGATTTTCAACAAAATTAAACTTTCCTTTCAGATTGTAACATAAGTCACCCATACAAAATTTCACGAAAATCCGTCCAGTGGGAGTCGAATTGTTCCACGCAGAGTGACTGACGGACGGATGGACAGACGTGACAAAGCTACAAGTCGCTTTTCTGTCAGATAGAAACAAAGTTTTTAAATATTGTTTCGATAAATTTCAGATCTCAAAGAGTGGAAAAGTGACCAAAAAAAAGCAGTGTCGTCGTTCCGCTGTTTGGTAAACAACTTCGAGGTTTTATTTCGCAATGGCGAACTGGTTGCTCGTCAGTTCGTACGAACATAAGTACCACTCGGCACGGAATGTATGGGCAGAGACGAGGAAGCGGAATAATCCTCTATTCATAGCTCTGAGTTACATCGGTTATATGTATGCAATTCGCGTTAGACACCGTCTTTTGTGTGTCATACAAACGCAGAAACTTAAAAACGACTCTTCAATGCTGTTTCTTTCTGTGATCAAGTGGCCTTCACAAACACCGGACACGGAAACTGCAAGTATGAGTATAACATTCACGGTCGAATTTATGGTCCATAACGGAACTCTACGGTACAGTAAGGCTTTATTCTACGTGACAAGACGTGCAACAGGGGTTCACAACTTTTTTCCATTATGAGGACCCCCTTCTTGGCGTCGACAAAATATTTCGTGAAGCAACACACGCTAATACCTGTGTTTCATTATACAGAGCGTCTCTTTTATCGCTGGCCTGAGCACCGCATTTGTCACGTTATGCCTCGGCAGATGCACGCTTCGTATGCGGTTAAGCTGCCGTGCTCGACGGGACAGTGAAAGAGAAAAAAATCCCATAACGCTGCGTCATCCCAGCAAGCGTTGAACTAGGCATAGCGGGCCCGCTTTTACAAACATGACTCACAGCGTCATAATTTGAAACCCTTGTATTTGTACTCTTATGCTCCGTTAACTGTTAAAATAAGCAGTGGCAAAAAACTGATACAAATTCAGTACCGTTCGTCAATGAATTAACATTTTACTCATCACAACAAAAAAGAAAGCACTAACAGAAAAATAGTAGCATATGTGCGACACATATTACAGTTGAACCCAGCTATAACGACATCGGCTTAAGCGACACCTCGTATATAACGTCACATGTTCTGCGGTACCAATTAATTCCTCAGTGTTAACCATAACATTATACTCCTCGGTTATAACAACACTCGTTTGTAAAAACACAAAATATTCAGTCCCTTTCATGCCGTTATAACCGAGTTCGAGTTTACAGTATACATGACGCCAGACCCCATGGAATAAATCTCGAGGCCCCCCGCCCCCGGCGGGGGCCCCCCCCCCCTCCAACATGGTACTTCTATAAACAGGAAAGAAAAAAATTCGTACCACGATAGGAGAAATGTCTGGACTGTGGAGGGACTAGAGGGAAGGCTGTGGGATGGCCGTAACATGCAATATGAACTGCCGAAGCCAAAACATGTGCATTTTAAACTTATTTTTTAACAGACCCACGTGCGATACATCCTGTACGCACAGTGATCTTCTGCATAATCACTAACATTCTGAGGAATTATTTTAAAGTTTGGTGGTAACTATATGTACCACCCACTGTAACAGTAGGAAATTGCACTGTGCCCACAAAGCCTGTTTACCTTTCTTATGATTCACACAACGAACACAGACTATCTTCCCAAGTGCCTTAACCGACTGTTCTTTGTAACGCACACAAGATGTGTTCTCTGTTAGGTAGGACCTAAATTTATCTATGTAATTTAGAATAAGCCTTCATTCTTGAACTGCTCAAATTACGGTTTGCACCAGGCGCGTGGCCAGAATTTTTTTCTGGATGCGGGGGGGGGGGGGCGTTGACCCTGGTGCTATATATAATTTATGTTTGATTTTACAAATTATGTTATAAAAGTCACGTCATAAGTAGATGTTTGCAACTGCATCTATACACATACAAATACAACACGCACCATGACTCAATCATCTGGTTTAAGTCACATGGTCTAATCGTCTTGGGTCTTTTTAATTTCACCTAAGACCTGTGAAGTTTTTTATTTTATTTTTCAAAATTCCAATGTACTAGTCATCAGCCGATTTCAGTAGCTGATTTCGGCTGAAAGGTAAATCGCATAAAAAATCGCATAAAACGTTTGATATCACCGCGTCTACAAGACCTGTTTTTTTCTAAATTTCGATTTGCCCCCCCCCCCCCCCGGGGTACGCTCCTGGTTTACACTTTTCAACACCTTTGCACCTTTCCTCGAAACAAAATACTTCACAAATGCTAGTCCATGTGCCAAAAAGTAACGAATATTTAAAAATTGCTCGAGTCTATGGTTTGAATTCAACATTCATACATATTAAACACGGTACCCCACTGTCACGAATTTCCTCCCCCATCCAACCCTCCAGGACGCTGTCTACACTTTAACCTTTTAAAGCCTAGCGGTAACTTTATGTACCACCAGGTTTAACATTAAAAAATTCTACGTGGTGCCCACATTGCGTTTATGTGTTTTGTACGGATCTCAAAACACACAGCAACTTTTGCCTTATAAAACATTAACTGACTGGTTTTTATAACAGAGGTGGAGAGTATTTACAGCGCGGTAAGCACTGAGTCCTTATATCAAACAGATACTTCCGTCTTTAAAGGGTTAATTGGCAGCGCATAAGCCCCGAGTGCCCGGTCGATTCACAATAAACACTCACCACTCCTCTTCCATTGCTGGAACCGGTGGTACAGCAGGCATGAACACACACAGCAAACACAGCTGAGAACCAGCAGCGTGAGCACAACGCCAACCCAGACGTCCGCCAAGAACCTCTCGTATTCCTCTTGTTCCCTGTACCTCGCTCCTGTATCAGGTACTACCGCCACATCATCCACCTCTGTCACAAGCAGCGTGAAGTTGCGATGTGCCGAATTCATAGCACTCGCCATTGTTCCGTTGCCACCTATATATAATATCACCAGGTGAACCAATAATATCGAACTCTGCCCCTTGTGTAATGTTCCCGTTATCTGTTGTTTCCTGTTAACACATTTACACAATAAAATCTTGCTTCAAGGAATTAATTACGCATCTTCACTTCCAGTTGCTTACTAACTACCACATTCTGTCACAAACATTCATTATTCGAAGGTTTTAACTTGTTTTCGGAGTGTCGTTCGTATTTCTATGCATCACAACAGTCGACACCCAACATCTACTGCTCACACACGTGTTCCATCACTTATTGCACATAGACAAGCGCTCAGCAACGCACAATAACGGCAGATACGGTTATGACGGGCTCAACACGTTCACTCCAAGTAAGCTTGAAGTTCCCTGTACTGCTTCTATTTGTCACGCTGGCTGTAAGGCTTCGTAGACGCGGGCACTTAGCGTTGAATAAACACATAAACCATCTCTGTAGTTACAAGCAGTTGCTTCGCCTATCATGTGATACCACTTATAACTAAGGCATTGTATCGATGTGTAAAAATTCCTCCGCCCAGTGTAATAAAAAGCAGGCTGACTCAGATAACACGCAGAATTCAACGTAATGCTTCGCGGTAAATGAACTGCTCTGTCAACAACTGCACGGATCTAGGTAACTGTGAGCTTGGAAGGTGGTTTTAAAAGAAGAAGATAAACGTTCCTTCACACCTGACGCAAGAGACTGTTCATTAAACAGCTGATTAAAGTTTCACAACAATGGTGCAACTTGTTCCCACAACAATGCGTAGTTAACGGCCACCACCAGTTGGTACTGCCGTACGTGCAAAGCGACACCTCCAGCGTAGTTCCTTACCGCAACTGTCCGGCTGGGGAAACTCCCCGTTTTATAAACGTGTCACTTCATTTGTAGGTAGGAAAGTAGGAAGCGAGCTGGCGGCCGTATATTCACTATCAGTTGTCAGCTGCTTCTCCGCTAACCACTGTTTCTCTGTTAATTTGTCAGTTGCTTGCACTGGGGGGGGGGGGGGGGGGGGGGGGGGGGGGGGGGGGGGGGGGGGGGGGGGGGGGGGGG
>BLKM01000971.1:715157-826462 GCA_013340265.1 Coptotermes formosanus
CTTATACTAGACGCTCTTCCGATCTCCTCCACTCCTTTGCACCTTCCAAGCACGTACAATTACAGGCTGTGTTGACGGACTTCCCGAACGGTAACGCTGGCCTTGCGGCTGCACCATGTGCCTGACATTTTACCTTACAACGACCTCTTGTTTTAAATGTGCGAGATAAATTGTACTTATCTATGAACAGTTTATAACAACACACAATCATACAAAATATCGTTGGTTGAAGACGAAAAATTGTATTCATTTTGTAGAACGTCGGCGGATTTTTTCTGTCGGTCAATGACTTCTGGTAGGCTAATTTATTTAGAACTGTTTTCACATATTACAGCACGGCGCAGAGATAAAAATGCTGCGCGTTATAAGATTAAACACGCAGAAAGATAGAAATATAGCCATACTTGCCCATTTTAGCTCATTTTATGCACTTTTTGCATAGAATGCATAAAATCAGACGTCGGTATAACCAGGTAAATGTTAAAGACATTTTTCGAACTATCCAGTGGTTACACTAAAATGACTTTGTCAGATCATCGGGTAAGTAGCATTTGCTCCGAACCTATGCAATCACGAGTACAGTCAACTTCATGTCCAAAAAGCAGCTGGAATGTAAGTGGATAAAATCTAATTTACTTGCATGAACTCACAGCTTAATCATGCAACTGTCACAAATTCGACTCCCTTCACCGCCAAAATTTCCTGATTGTCAGATATAATTTATCTATGTCATATGTGTTGGCTCAACTGTTTCTCAGTGGGGATATGAACCCGTAACTCCGCTAATTGCAGCCCGTTGACAGTTACATTAAATCTTTAAATTACACCAAGGCCTTGATTTGCGCCCTATTTGTGTTCCTAACAAAGTGCGCGTAAATCAAAAAGATCTAAACCAAAAATTATTTCCCACAAAAAAAAGACATAAATAAATTGAAATAAACCAGACAAAGAGCATTAAATCGAAAATGAGATGGCGTAAATAAGTCGCGTAATTTAGTAACGAGCGTTAGAGCAAATATGCGTAAAACAAACGGGCGTAAAACAAGGACTCATTGTATAGTGTTCAGCACGTGTACTGCTAGCTTATCAGACACAAGACAGGCAAAGTACGCATAACGTGACACTGAGGCAGGCTCGAGTAAGCACTGTTGCCGTGGAAAAGCAATAAGTACTGCATATTCTCAGTGTGTGTCTGTAGCCTTGGTTATCCAACATGCAAAGAGCATGCGCCGTATTATATTGTCTGTCGTCTGTGGCCCGTCTGGCTCTACCATATTTTTCCACGAAGTCCAGGAAGACTTGGACTTCTTGACCCTTGAAGATGGGACCGATACTTTGTCCCGAAACGTCGGTGCAGGCTTACCACTCTACGCTGCGTAATATCCCAAAAGAGCGAAGACCTCATCCACATCGCAGCAGAAGCCTGAAATCACGCAAGTTAACGAAACTTTTCTCGCCATGCTTTTTGACCCGCTGTCACTTCGAAATTGAACCTTTAGCCTCTCAGTTAGAAAATAAACGACCACCCCTGTTTGGACATTTGGTACGACTACTTTCACAGGGAATCGAACAATATTTGCAACTTATTAGCTCTGCACTTTGTCCACTGGTGTGCACGGATCTCCAAAGAGACCATCTTGGTCTTGACAGTACATGAATCATACAAGGAACACTTCGCCACTTCGCTGTGTCCTTGGTGGTCACCTAACGAATAGTAAAAAGAATGAAGGCCTGCCATCAAGGCAGTTGACCGCTGAGCTAGACTGAATGTCAGACTACTCGCATATTCTGTCGAAAGAAGGGCTTGTCGTCTGAAATTTGGTCACCCAGAAGTCGTAAGTAAGCTGTCTTGCTTTGGGCGACTTACGCGAAATACCATAGTTCATGTAGCTACAGTTGATCCCAGGTGCGGAGCCAAGATTTTTCCTTGGGGGGGGGCGGACCCTAAAGCTATATATAATTTATGTTTTATTTTGAAGATTATGTTATAAAAATCATGTTGTAAGTACAACATAACACTGCTTGCAACTGCATTTATATACACATGAACATAACTACACGTTCCATGACCCAATCACAGTGTCCCATCCTATTGCTTTTTTTAGTTTTATTAATTTATTTTTCAAAATTCTGATGTACTAGTCATCAGCCAACTTAAATGTCTGATATCGGCTGAAGGGTAAATCACGCGAAACTTTTGATATCACAATATCTACAAAATCTGTGTCTTTTTAATTTCGGTTTTGGGGGTTTGGGGGGGGGGCTGCAGGCCGGCAGCCCCCCCCCCCGGCTGGGTGCGCCACTGATTAATCCTGTAAAGTCGTTACTACAACTGCGGGAACATTATTTTATCTGGCAACTCGTCTCACTCGTCACTTCGACCACTTCGCAAGACGGCACGCAGCGCAGCCTTCGCCGCTGTTCCAGTCTGCCCCTGAGTCGTGTTCTACTCGCTTTGGTTCAGCGTTTCGCAAGTCATATTAAGTTTTTACTTGCAGTATTCGAAGAAGGGCCCGCAATGCTTCCGTTCGGTTCGCACACAAACGTCATGTTCCACAAACACGCTCTTTATTGAACGTCGAGGTTTCGTAAGTTATGCGAGCCGAAGGGAAGTGACTGGTGAAAATTGTCAGATAAAATACACGTGATGTCATTATATAATATCCAGTCAGATAAATACTGCCACGGATGAGTAGATAACGATCTGAAAGGAGACGGTCGCATTCTCCAGGGGATTCTGTTGAAACTCATACAGTGTCTGGCCGCCATCCTCAGCCTCGTCCATCCACTTCCCAGTTTTACACCCATGACATAAAACCCGATTTGAACAAAGATTGGAAGAAGCACAAATGACATTTTTAAGACATTTATTAGGAATTACTAAGTTAGGCAGGAAAAGAAATCAATCCGTCCGCGAGAAACTTGGAGTACAGAACATTGTTTTGGAAATAAAACAATACGAACGAGAGTGGCTACAGCACGTAGAGAGAATGCACAGAGACAGGTTACCCAAACAGGCATTAGAATATAAGCCAAAAGGGAAGAGAAACATAGGACGCCCAAGGAAAAGATGGAAGAACCAGCTTCATCTCGAGGGATAAAGAAAAAGCACTACGCCTAATGCCTAATACTTCACAGCTCATGATGATGATGATGATGATGATGATGATGATGATGATGATGATGTTCCAAGGCCCATTTTAACATCATCCTCCAACCTCATTCTTACCCTTCCAAATAACGTCTCCTAAGATGTTTCCCCACCAAATTTCTGTATACATTCTTCGTTTTTCCATCCCAGTTACATGTCCACCCCATCACAGCTTCCTTAATTTCACTGTCCAATGCTGTGTGACACATGGTTGCTTATTTTTAGCTGATTTTATGATTCTCTCAGTAACTCAGACTACTTGGCGTCGTCACATAGAATGGTAGCGCATAATAAACTGAAACAGATATGGGACGAAGTGGTCGTGGCCTATTACGGAATTCGCCTCTAGGGAATGAGGAGAACAGGGCAGGCGCTGTCGCGGTCAAGAGTCGAACTAAATACTTCCAGAAGAACAGTCGGAAAAGTCACAGCTTAAGTCAACTTATTCGATAGATGACATACATACACGGAAAGGACTTCGTCGTTAAAAATGCCCTATATTCATCACTTACTTCACCAACAATCTTTAATGGATATTTAATTTACAATAAAGAAATAGGCTTATCCCTTCTACCTAACTCCTTACTGAAACGTCATCACGGTCTATTGGAGTATGTGAGACCCTGAATTCGCAATTCACTTTAATGAACAAGTTGAAACATATTATCACACTTAAAATGTTTGAAAAGATCCTTACAAACATCACCTCGCAATTTACCCATTTCACGTCGTATGAGTTGCTTTAATGGAACGAATAACAACGCATAAAAGATTCATAAGGAAGATAAGCAGAGGAGAAAAACATAAACCCATTTGCTGTTCTCACCTTGAAGCTAAATCAGGAGAACTAAGTTTTCCTCTCTATTCAGCCATTTTCATTTCACTAAAGTCGCTTATGAAAAACTGCAAAACAGAGTCCTTCGCTTTTTATGTTGTCGTAAATATGGTCTCGTTAATTATAAACAAGCACACTATATAAACAAATTGTCTGCCTCCGTCAGTTACAGAGGACGTAGTTACAGTCAGTGTCTGAGAGATGGCGTTAATCGCCAGTGACATCTACATGCACATCCTGCAAGAGGCTCTCCATTGAAACTACACCTGGCTTTCTTCCACTAAATAATTTGTTGAACACTCTCACAGACCTTCCTGTTCTTTCTTGTCTTCTGGGATATGAAACGTTAGGCTTGTAGGTGATTACTGACATCAAGAAAAAGCCTGCTACCTACACCTCCAGAGTGTAAATTTCGTGAAAACGGAAGCAGCATGTTCCTCCGAAATGCCGGCGTCCGTCTGCAAAAGTATAGTTTATCCATATACAGAAAAATTTTTACAGACGTTTTCCGAGCTATAAAAATATTGAATCAAATATTATCCATTCTCTTTTAGACTTAAAATTTCATTACAAGGTTCGAGTTTAAACTTACAGATTCGTGCAAAGGCAAGCTTTATGTTTGCAGCTTAAAAAGTGTAAACGTTCAACCTACTGCATCGAATATTACTCGATAACCGTCATAATATTTTCGGCTTATGTCACCTTAGGTTATATATATATACGCGCGAATGGTAGGATTACTCATGAACTGGAAAGGAACGGTCGTGGCCTATTTAAGGAATCTCTAAGCATTTGATTGGAGGGACTGAGGAAGACAACTAATATCTACGTGCAGGATATCAGGTGTTTTGGCTGGGATCCAAACTGTGTACTTCCAGAACAAAGTCAAAAAAGTTACCGCTGCTATAGCTCATTGGGTTTAACAATAATAACAATTATTTGCTTATTTACACTTCTACTAGAGGAAAAAACATCACGCCCAAGTCGAGACAAATCTTTACATAAATTTTTTAAACATTATTTTGATAAACGTTTGTCTTCGGTGTTCGACCAGTGTTCAAACTGGCAACATGGCATACAGAATCCATTATTGCAGCTTTAGAAAGAAGAACTGTTCTGGCGCTGACAAAAAATACAATCGAAATCCGTCATAAGGTCACGAAAGGGACTGAATATTTTGTGTCGTCATAAACGAGTGTCGTTCTAACCGAGTAGTGCAATGTTATGGTCAACAGTGAGGAATGAATTGGCACCACAGAACATCTGTTGTTATAGACGAGATGTCACATAAACCGCTTTCATTTTAAACGGGTTCGACTGTATATGTCGTTATCTACCGCATAACAGGAGGGCCAAATTTCATCTTTACAGACACAGAATCTATGCGTGTGCCCTAATTTTCGTTCTTATGTCATTCAATTAATGTATCATAGATACGAAACTGTAACACTCTAAAGCGTAGGCGTCCGACCTTTTTATGGCAAAGAGAGACACCCGTCATTGTGGAGTGGTTCACGGGCCGCACGTGGAAGAATAACAGTTAAGTCCTATACCTAACTGCCTAAATTATTGCGTCATTTTTATATAACATGTACATAATTTAGAAACGTCGCCGCGGGCCGCGGTTTGGAGACCCACGTAGCTTCGTTTGTGGCAAGCCGTCAACATGCTTGGCACAACATACAGCAAGGCGCTACAAGAGTTTGACGTGAAGGTCTGCGTCATTGGTGATTTGTGTCGTGACGCAGTCTGATACATGCTTACCAACACGTCGGAAGAATCTGGTGCCTTCTCTGAAGGGTAAAGTTGGTAATTACTGTAATGTCTGAATCCTGAAGGTGGATGGTGTTAACAGTGGGCAAACGGGACTTTGTAGTCAGTTTTCATATTTCACGGAGTATATGTCCTTCTTGACAAGTTAACAGATCCTAGGTAAAACTAGAGGAACCTGAAGCATGCTTTCAGTACCTAGACAGTAACCGATCCCAGTGGCCGCGCGGTCTAAGGCGTAGGTCTGCAGTCGAGCGCTTGCTGGAATTGTGGGTTCGAATCCCACCAGGGGCATGGATGTTCATCTATTGTACAGTGTTTGTGGTGTCAGGCGACAGGCCGATCCCTCGTCCAGAGGAGTCCTACCGACTGTGGTGTGTGTCTGAGAGTGATGAAGTGAAAATAAAAACCCTCGACTCCTACTGTGAACAAGCAGGCAGAAGAGGGAAGGGCTACGAAACGACACTTAGATAACAGCAAAGTGCACAATCTCCAAACGCAAATGACAACAAATCAAACAAGAAGTTCCAAGCTGTGCAATTTTCTAGTTCCCTTTCTATTACTCCATCAAATTTAATTACCCTCCTAATACCTTGCTGTCCTCGTAATAAAATTTGCAGTGGTGTTGTTGATCAGACGTGTTCATTACACAACTAAAATGTAAAAATACACTTAATAACGATGGTTAATAAATATGACCTGCAAGTTCCCATATGTTAATTACATATTAATATTATTTAACAAATGTGCAGTGTCATTAAGTACGCTATAATATGCACTAACGTCACAGAAGGCCTTGGTGCGACTTTCAGCATGTTACGCCGTCGTACCAACTGGGTACAATCCACGGCAATCTATTGCCGCCAAGTTCATATGGCTTTACAGTACCGCAGTATTAGCCTGGTGTACGTCAGGATGAGACCCGAAGGGCCCTAACAGACCCCTGCTTCGAGGCTGTCCACCTGACTGCATTCAGTCGCGTCTTCGGTCAGTTGATAACGTTCCGCGAATGGCTCAGGTCGTAACCTGTCATGATATAAGGGGAAATTAAAGATTTATATCTTAAAAGGTGTGATGCCGTGTATTCGAGCCAGTCCCTATGGGGATTATGGTGGACAAAGTGGCAGCTGGAAAGATTTATCTATGAGAACTTTCACTTTTCCCTGTGAATATCATCCCACCAATGGCCCACACCCATATTTTGCATTCTTCTACCCTTTACCGCGGGGCCACGCGGTGGCGCAGTTGGTTCAGGCACTGCGCTACAAGCCGAAAGGTCGCGGGTTCGATTCTCGATGGTGTCATGGAAATTTTTCATTGACATATTTCTTCCGGCCGCATTATGGCCCTGGGGTCGAACCACCCTCTAACAGGAATGAGTACCAGGAATATTTCCTGAGTGGTAAAGGCGGCCGGTGCGTAGAGTTGACAACCTTATCACCTTCATGTGCCGATTTTCTAGAAGTTCTGGAAGCCTCAATCTCCTGGAATACCTTCAGGGCCTGAACAGGGATTGCTTTAGCATTTTACCATCTAAGATAACTTCGCAACTGACGGCGTCATTAAATAAAACACTTCTTTCACTTAACCTTTTAAGGCCTAGCGGTAACTTTACATACGACCAGGTTTAACATTAAAAAATTCTACGTGGTGCCCACATTGCGTTTATGTGTTTTGTACGGATCTCAGAACAAACAGCAACTTTTGCCTTATAAAAACATTAAGAGACTGGTTTTTATAACCGAAGTGGAGAGTGTTTACAGCGCGGTACGCACTGAGTTCTTATATAAAACAGATAAGCTTCGTCTTTAAAGGGTTAATCTCTCTTTCTCTATGAATACGGATCCTTCTCCATGATTCAGTGACGCACACACTCGTCAAATTACAACGTGTAGGCTGCGCGGCTAACACACACAGCTCCGTCAGCGAATACAAATTTCCATTTCCGTCACCCCCGATGAGAGCTTCAGTCGACGGTTTGCTCCTAATTCAGGCAGTACTCCTACGTTACAATGGCTCTCCTTCAAGTGCCGGCCTGTCGCCAGTTCACTGTCATTAATACTGCCAATGCTAAACACCTGACACTCGCTAACTGCATGCTACAAGGTCATGCACGTGACGATTATTACTGTCCATCTCTTCAGGGAATTCTTTGTTATTACGGACAGCCAGCACAATAGACAACCAAAATATTCCTTCACCAGCCAGTTCAGACCAGTCTACATTTACGAACTCATACCTCTGGGTCTGTGTTAATGTAGACCATATTATCTTCAGAATGGCGTGTTTGTATGCCAAGTTAACATTTCCTGATATTTCTGAACCGTTCGTAGGCAGTTCCTGGTTTACTTTGCTTGTTGCGTGTGTCCCGTGCAACTGGAAATTTCTGATTAAACCAAAACAGTTCTAACACGATAAAGAACACAAATTTGGCACTTATCTCTGATATTCCGTCATTTCCCACCTGTCGATACCACTAGGCGCGAACCCAGAATTTTTCCGTGGGGGGGGCCCCCCTGACCCTGAGGCTAAATATAATTTATGTTTGATTTTAAAATTTACGTTATAAAAATCATGTAAGTACAACATAACACTGCCTACAACTAAATTTATACACTTACGAATATAACTACATGTTCCGTGTCTCAATCACAGTGTCGTATCTTCGCCTTTTTTTAATTTTATTAATGTATTTTTCGAAATTCTAACGTACTAGTCATCAGCCGCTTTCAGTGGCTGATTTCGGCTAAAGGGAAATCACGTAAAACTTTTGATATCATAATATCTACAAAATCTGTTTTTTTTTTAATTTCGGTTTTGGGGGTTTGGGGGGGCTGCCGGGCTGCAGCCCCCCTCCTTCGGTGCGCCCTTGGGTACCACTGTTCTTGTGAGCATCTGTTCTATAAAGCAGTCTGTTTGAAACAGTTCGTCGCAACATGCAATACGACCCATCTAAACTGAACTCTACTACTGTACAGGAGGCAGGGTGGACCTTAGGGGCGGTCTGGAGGGGTGTGGAGAAGACAGTCTTTTGTACCCACCGAGATTCGAGCCCCGGACCGTCCATCCCGGAGCTAGTCGCAATCCCAGTCCTCCCTCTTCGAATACGGTTATGACTCTATATTGAAATATCCTCCCAACAGTGATGTAAGGACAATGAAGAATAATGGACAGGTGGTCATTTCGAACTGGTGTTAAACGATTCGTACCAACGCAGAATCTTGCAGAAAAAGCGGAAATGTCAGAGCCCACAGCGACTTCCTCGGTGTCCCAGATCTTTAAGTCCTAAGATCAACACGTACGTAAAAAAAGAACAATACAACATTATTAAATATTTACTTTTCAAAGTTTAATGACTAACATAACCTACATACCGTTTGGTGTAGTTCTTGCATGTGACCAAATGTTTGCATTAGGTATATCCGCCATCTTACTGTCTCAGCCGTTTACTGCGAATTCTAGCGCGCTGTCGAGTCGTTCTTATCGAATCAAAACGTGCTCGAACGCATTCTTCACAGTTCCGGACATGCCCCCCCGCGATGTAAATGAGGTCTGTGCTCTTTTGGGATTTTACGCAGCATAGAGTGGTAGCTCCGTAACGACGTTTCGGGATAACCAATTTGTCCCATTTTTAAGGGCCAGTCACAGTTCCATGTTTCCTCTCCTAACCACCGCCATGAGCAGGGTCCTTCTTGCAAATCTACAATAATTCCTCAGATAGTCAACAAACCCCCGCAATTTATGAAACCCAAAGTTTCACTACCGCCTTCAAAAAAAAAGCCTGCCACTTCTACCTACCCTGGGTCACAAGAGTTAAGTCCACGCCCTCCCAACCGATTTAACATCCATTTTAACATTACCCTTTCATCTACGCCTAAGTCGTCCAACTGGTCTCTTTCCCTCCGGTTTCCCCACTAAAACCCTGTATGCACCACTCCTCCACACTTGCCACATGCCCTTCCCATCTCATTCTTCTTGATGTGATCATCGGGATAATAATATTTGGTAAGGAGCACGGATCACTTCAGAGGATCCTGATCCGTCCGTCTTTAGAGTTGAATTTCACCCCTGAAGATGGAAGCAGTACGTTCCTACGAAGCGGTGATAACCACGACAAACGTGGTACAACTGGTAGCCAGACTGCGTGTTTATTCTTAAGTTGCTTCCGTCGACGCGCCTGTTGCCGATGGAAAACAAAGCACTGTCCGTATCGGCCTAAGTAGGCCATGCGTCACATGGCATAGCAGCTGTGTTTCCGCATGTCAGGTCGTTTCTTTGTACATACCATGCGAGTTTAACGTGAAGTACTAATCACGGTGAAGTCCTTGAATGGAACTTGGTTGTTCCACAGTACATTCAACTCCAACAAGCATTTATGCATTATTTTGACAATTATGTGAAACTTGTGTAAACGGCGCATCGGCCAGGAAAGGGCACCTTCACACAACGTGGCAGATTCGTTTACAGATTTGCCTACTGGCGCATGGATATTTTACATCGCCTGCTACGTTGATTCGTTCCGTCTCTTCCTTTAGTTTACTCGCTTCCCCTTTGGCTTCTTTCAAGACGAATAATTGCAAGACAACTTACCCTACCCTATTTCCCCCCAACTCAGTGTGATGGGCCGCCATATTTATTCGACCTAAACTGGATTCTTTGGTTTAAACAATTCTGAACGCTGCTTTGCCTAAGATCAGAAATTAAATCTTGTTACTGACACCCTTCATAAAATATTACTGGGGTAAGCACATTAATAAAGTTGTGATGGGCAAGCAAAGTAGCACACACGGATAAGTTAAGAAATATGTACAAAATTTTAGTCTGACAACTTTAAGGGATTACATACTTCAGAGACCAAGGGGTAGATAGTAAGTTTTCAAGTTACTATGCTGTGAACATGCTGGTAGAAGTGAGCCGGCATGGGCTAGTTGAACGCTTACAACAGGCTTACATAGCATCATATAATGGAAACTGTGTATTATGTGGATCTTAAGAAGATATATTGCATTCATCTGCCTCAGGGTACAGGAGAGTTAAGGGCTGTTATAAACCCAGAATGAACTTTGGGTTGGACAGGTAGCATGCCATTTCTTGAGCAAAAATCAGGTCCCTGCTTCACAGCAATGGGCTAGAACACCCTTGTCAGTAACACAGTGACAGAATGTCTTACCTTCCGTACTATGATTAATAATTACAAAAAATTAGGGTACACCAGTGACAGAAGACTAACAATACTTTCTTCCTTTCTCTTACTCGTTTTGCTCCTTACCTTACAGCCTACATTCCTTTCCCATCCCTTTTTATCGTCCACCCTATGATCATTGATCCCCCTTCCTTCCTTCACCTCCTCCATATTACAAGTCCCCACACTCCTGTTCATCTATTTCTTTAGCCACTTCACACCTTAACTCCTTCGCTCCATTGCCCTGCATTTCTTTCCCATACCATTTCCTTGCCAATCCTATCTTCTTCACTATGCCCACATCCTAGGAATGGTGCAGCGTGTTACACCTGGGTGTGACAATAACTGCCTATTTTTTACATTCAGCTTAACAAAATATTCAGATACTGTACATGTCCTTGAGAGAATACCAAACACTTTCAGAGTATCTTAAAAAGTTATTCATGCCAAGGATATCCAAAGTCATCAGTGATAAGACATGAGCCTGAAGGGCCAAGTATGATTGCACTGAGAAGTCATGGGTGTCCATAAGAAGCATGTTAGCCACTGAGTTGATGCACAGAACACTGCAAAAACAACTGAAGAAGCCATAACGTACATCAGATTACAACCAGAAGTCAACTATTCTACACACTTCCATTTAGTGTGGGCATTTCTCTCACCCTGTGACATGACAGAGTTTACAATAACTGGCTTGCAGTAAGAACAAGATTACCGTAATGAATGTCACAGACAACAATATTAACCCTTTAAAGACGAAACGTATCTGTTTCATATAAGGACTCAGTGCGTACCGCGCAGTAAACACTCTCCACTTCGGCTATAAAAACCAGTCTCTTAATGTTTTATAAGGCAAAAGTTGCTGTTTGTTCTGAGATCCGTACAAAACACATACACGCAATGTGGGCACCACGTAGAATTTTTTAATGTTAAACCTGGTCGTATGTAAAGTTANGCATTTCTCTCACCCTGTGACATGACAGAGTTTACAATAACTGGCTTGCAGTAAGAACAAGATTACCGTAATGAATGTCACAGACAACAATATTAACCCTTTAAAGACGAAACGTATCTGTTTCATATAAGGACTCAGTGCGTACCGCGCAGTAAACACTCTCCACTTCGGCTATAAAAACCAGTCTCTTAATGTTTTATAAGGCAAAAGTTGCTGTTTGTTCTGAGATCCGTACAAAACACATAAACGCAATGTGGGCACCACGTAGAATTTTTTAATGTTAAACCTGGTCGTATGTAAAGTTACCGCTAGGCTTTAAAAGATTAATTCTTCTTCTTTAGCAGTACAGCCCTATAAGTTTGGCCTTGGCTTCCCTCATGACAGATGCCTATTCTATTCTGCCCAAAGCCTTTCTTTGGGTTTCTCAACATTATCATTTTTTACAGAATGAGGTTTTCAGCCTCATGCCCAAATCCCAACTGGAGGACCAGGCTTTGATTTTGGGGTTTGCTCCCTTGGGCAGGTTGGCAAACTCCTACAGAGCCCTCCCTACCCCCTCATTGTCAGACACTGTCCATCTTGGCTGACCCTATAGGCAGCTACATGACCACCAGCATGGCTCCCAGCTTCACTGGAGCATGCAGTCCCCTAGACTGGTTTAACATACACCTTCAAAAACGTGGTGTCCCCTCCAAGGAGGTGATTAATACTACTGTAATTAATTAATTAAATAAATAAAAATAATGGTCAGCAAATAAACTGGAATACGAACCATGTTTGAATATAGAACACTGATGATGGATTATTCCATTGGCACACCCAGAGCAAAATTTAAAAAAATGAAAGATTTTGTAGACACGATGTTATCAAAGGTTGTACGTGATCTACACTTCAGCTTAAATCAGTCACTGAAATCGGATAATGACTAGTGTACTGGAATATTGAACAATATAAATAAAACTTACAAATACATCGCTTATTTCGTTTTTCAGTTAGTTTTAATTTTCCCTGTAACCTAACTAGATGTCGGCTCTGAGATTTTGACATCATTTTCATAATGTAGAGTTTAAAATCAGACATAAAATATATATAGCCCCAGGGTTAGTCCCCTTGAAAGGAAAATATGGGGTGTGTCTATGGATTACTCCTTGTATGGAAATAGGAGTGGAGATGATGGTCTAATGCAGATACACTTGTGACACATTTATTATTACCACACAATATTGGAACACTTACATTTATCAATATGTGGTCCAAAACATTACCAGTACAGAACCCACAGCATCATCTACCATACACAATCAATTATACACTCACACCTATGGTAGTGTGCAGTACACACAACTGAAACCACACACCGCCATATGTAACATAACCTTACTTACAAATTCAAATAATATGATACAGAAACAACACAAGTACTAGAACAGACATGGGCACAGGCCATGTAACTCATTTCTAACACAAGGCTGCTACATACACAGCCTCCTGAAATTATATACATAAAATTTATATTTCCAAAAGGTAAATGAATGACTTCCAAGGGAAATACACATTGAAGATTCCTACAATTTGATATACACTGAAACCCTGTTATGAAAATTTTGAAAATTCCAAGAAAATTCTACTTCTTAAGCGGGAAATTTCTTAAAAGGGTAATTTTAATGAAATGGGAGAATTTTGGTGCTTTTTTATCCTGACTTCTTAGGCGGGAAATTTTCTTAACCCGGTTTTTCTTAAGCGAGTTTCGCTGTATTACCAAAACTGGACTGGATAAGGGTTGCCATGTTCCAGTTCTAACAAGTCAGGAAATGAATGAGCATTTGTTTCTCTACAAATCCTATTAATGGTGCTAGAACTGATTCACACTTATCATTAAATTTGAGTGCTGCAAAGTTGCAAGGATATGTGGAAAAGAAGCTTTATAGATGACAAGATGTACGTGCTTGGCACAAGGCATTTAAAAAGGACAATGCCTCCTTTTAATTCCCTAATATGCACACGGATTCAGAATGTGACACAAACTGTGTATGTGTACAGCAAGAACACAGTCTCCGATTCAAACTAAAAATGTACAGTGAAACCCTGTTAACAAAATTTTGAAAATTCCAAGAAAATCCTACTTCTTAAGCAGAAAATTTCTAAAAGGGTAATTTTAATGAAATGGGAGAATTCTGGTGCTTTTTTATCCTGACTTCTTAGGCAGGAAATTTTCTTAACCGGGTTTTTCTTAAGTGAGTTTCACTGTATGTCAGTTTTCCAATATAAACAAAAACAGAAACAGCTCAACTTTTTTTTAAATGTCCAATATCAAAATTCATGAAAACCTGCCAACCATCCTCAGGTTCTTAAGTGTATACAGACAGATAGACAAATATCTCCAAAAAATGGACAATGCAAGTATTCATTAAAAATATGTTAGACAAAAAATTTATGGAAGCATTAAATGAAAGGAGGAAACTAAAATTTCTCACGCCCAGAAAGAAGACTTTCTTAATATTCAACTAAGAGTTGAAAAAATCAAGTTTAATTTTTATGAGTTACAAACTCATTACGACAATAAAAATTAAACCACACTGCATAACAAACTGCACAGTAATGAACACAGCACAATTTTTTAAGTATGTTATTTAACAACAAAGAGAATTGCTAAGACTATATAGCATTTGTGATAGATGTCTGAATGAGTATGGAGCACTGGCAGAATGACACTGACAGGGAAAGAGTGAAGCAGTTGGAGAAAAACCTGTCTCAGTGCCATTCTTGTCCACCACCACGCCTCTGTGGTTAGAGGCCAGCACAATTTTGTAAAAGTAAGCTGTCTGAAATGCCAACCAAGTACCATTATCCTGAAACTGTTACCAAGAGTGCAAGCTGCCCATTCACTTTTAGTCTGTTTTCAGTTATTCACTGTTTGGCATAAAATAAGCAAATACCATCTAATTTCTTTAACAAGATTTACACCATTCATGAACACCCAGCCCCAAAGAAGAAGGGGGGGGGGTGTTACAAGAAAATGTACACTACAACACACAACATCACTCTCTCATTTGTGACAGCGGAATGACAATACCCAGACAAAAAAACCTTATACTTTACAAATTTGTACAAATGTCTTGGAACATACAAAAACAGTAACGTCTAGTTACTACAAAAAGTCAATGACATATTAACATGAACTGCATTCATGATAATGGCCTGTACCTGGCTTAGTAAGCTCCCTGCTATACCTTTCACAGAAATAAAAAGCATGCACACAAAATATATGCAACTGTTACTTATATTATGCACAGAAAATTATCACCAGTGAAGTCAAAATCTACCCATATTTACCCAAATCATCTGCCAAAACTCCCTGCAATGCTAAAGAAAAGCCACAAACAGTGTGTTACACTACATATCAGCTGTGCTCAGAACATGATTACTGCACCAAAGTTAAAACAGTCTGGACTATGTACGGTATCAATCTTCTAAGAACAGTACAACTGAAAGATCCGTGGTGAGGGTCTATGGCCCATTTCAAAGTTTGGGCAGCACCATTCACAACACACCATTCATACTCCATTTCTACTGACACACTGCTTTACACATATGTACAAAAATGGAATGTGAGAACAATGAAAGGTATTTTCCAGTTCCAGGGGTAGGTTATGTGAAGGCTGAAATAAAAATGGTTAAAAAGAATTAACGCAGTCACACAATATCTACTTTCTCTCCATAATCCTTGTGAACTTACATGCCATATCTTTCGGACACAATGCAGATCATGAGAACAATAACACTTTATGAATACAATATGTTTCCTGTATCTGTTGGTCTTCGAAGAAGACGTATCTAGTTGTACCATACCCTAAATATACACAGACCAACTGACAAAACTGTTGAGATTACACTCTTTGAAATGTGATGCCATGTAGTCCAGAGGATAACAATTTGGAGGAACCACCACCACCACCAACTACCATCAACTATCAACCACCACCACCACCACCGCCATCACCACGCCTCCTCCTACCCTAAAGATGGAGTAAACACATTCCTCCTACACATTGGTACCTCCCTATCGGTCCATACAAAGTCCTATCCCAGCAGCCCGCAATCGTAACAAAAACCACCATGAAAAACTCAAATGTCATACACTGATTAACATTCATTCTAAATGGAAAGTGTTTCAAACCATATGCAGAAAAACACAGAAAACAAGGTAAAATGCAGTCATATCACAGGAACTACACCACTTAATGATGTTTATATCAATGAAGTTATTACTGTCACACACCATTTGAAAATACAGTGTCATGAGGTGCAGCAGACTGGTTGGCAGGAATATGAGACACAAATACAACAGCAGGGAAAACAGCTCACAAAAACTGATCTTCAAGAATATTTAAAAATATTTACAATACAAATAAAACATTTTCTTTCTCCACTTACACATGCTTATGCTTTGTTCAGTATTTTGCCTCCTAGCGTCTACACCTGCATGAAAATAGCAGGCATCATTCATTGAAATCCACATGAGTTTGTAGAGAAAAGATAGACAAAATACAGCAGTCTTTGTGTTTATGATTAACAAAGACCAATAAAACCATCACTAACATCAGAATCCATTTTCAATGTAAAACACCTGTTTGGTTCCAAGAACTTATGACATAATAGTAACAAAACAGGAAATAGCCTCAAAAGTGCAGAATGTATGGCAGTATATTTTTATACAAACATTTTTTGGAAGAATAAAATACATTAAATAATTGACAGGCACTCTCATTCCATAAAGCAAGAAAGCAATAACCCTCACTTCATGAAAGACCGAGATCAACAGAACCAAGAGTGATCTGCACGGTAGCAAGAGACTGGGGGGAAGACAATCTGACTGGCATGTGGTGTCATCCCGATCTGTCACAACCAGCCACAAAAAGTAGCAACACTGGTACTGAAATGGGTGATTGCAAGAAGTTGAGACTTCAAAAACTGACGTTCAAAAACATTCACACACCTTGTTCCTAAAAACATGCAACTGAAACGAACCTTGTAAGAAAAAATGAACTGGTAACCCCAAGTATGAGCAACTCCAGGATTATAAAGGAAGATTTGCTTCCAAAGCAGGACAGGTTAAAATATCACGGAAAATGTGTCCTCATGCCACAAAGACTAGAATCATATGCAACCAATGGAATGCACCAGCATACAGCACACCAAGCAGTACAGACATGAACTGCAAAGAGAAAATACTCTTCCATTTTATTTTTTTGTAATAATTTAGCTGCCACGGTGAAGGGCAAGGGCAGACCAGGTTTAATCATCTTGACATGCACACATCAGCAGCTCAACACACATCCCACCCAATACACAACTTCAGTGTCAACCAAACATCAACTGATGCTTCAACCCTGCACTAAATTACAAGAACCAGTACTCCAAAAATCTTCCAAATAACATGTATTACATTTACAAAATCAACACTTTTAATACAGTTGAACCTCATTACAAAGCACATAAAAACATGACTTTCACTTCAGTAACACTAGCTTTGGGTCCTGATTCCCATAATTTTAAAATTTTCAGTGCATAACACTGCTGCTTACAACATGTCCATTTCAGCCTCTTGTGGTCCATTATAATGGCTTACTACTCACACAATGCCACAGCTGGTTTCACCTTGAAATACATCTCATTAATTAAATTAGTTACAGAGTTACTAGATGCAATTTTAAATTACAAACTAGAAGAGGTAGAGGATATGGAAAACTAGAATAAAGAGAAACTTGTGTGTGTGACTTCTTACCGATTCATTCAACCAACATATTTCATTTTGTAAGACCCTGTATAAAAACAGAACATGTTTAACAAGGAATTCTACATTAACTAATATTACAGAAATCAAGCAGTTGGAAGTAACCTTTAATCAGACATGCTTGTTCCAAGTTAGTAAGAACTACTTCATGCACTTTACATGCAACCAGGTTTTTATGCTCTTCAACATTCTAATTATGCACACTTTAAAATATCTGATCAACAATGATGACACACATCGTGGCTCCGCTGTGGAAAACTGCTAATACATGTTTATAACCTGTGACCACAAAGCTAAAACAAACTACTTTCTCATTTTCACCTCTGGATTGTTACTGTACAACGATACGACAAATCAGCAACCACTGACAACAGATTTCCACACATGAATGTATAATTTCATTCATAACCTACTTGGCGGTGAAACAGCACAGTGTATACTAGAAACCAGAAATGATTCTGATTACCTCTGAGATGGGAGGAACAATCATCTTCTATGGATTGTAATGGAGTGGGGAGCAAGACTCAACACAGTAAAACATATGTACAGATAACAAGACTCTGAAAATTACATGTAAAGATATCTGACTAACAAGGGTGGGCAGATGCTTACAGCTTAAACCCACACATGCTACACTACCACTGAACCACTCATAACACAAAACTTTTAACACAGTTTATCAATGGTCATATTTACTGCAGGGCATACTCAAAGACCAGGAAACACCCCAAATGGGCCTGTATGAGAAGCAGTTTTTGCCCAGTAGGCCCAACTGAGTAGGTTTTAAGCTCATTTTTTACCTAATGCCTAGGACTGATCCTGTCCCCAAAATATGAAGTAAATGATTCCAAATGTGACACACTATCATCAGAATCCTATACAACTGATGTATCTTGTTCTGTGGTGCATAGGTCCTATTTAAAATTGCTCTAGTTATCGCCTACCACCACCAGCAGTCTCACTTATCACGCAGGCAGCAGAGTTTACAACTGCTGCACAGTGTAAATCCCAGCTGGAGAGAGTGTGATCATGGATTAATGCACAGAACAGATCCTTATTCAGGGACTGCAGTTAAAAGAGTTCAAGGTATATAATCAACAAATTTTACACCTTTTTTATGTCCAACAGATACGAGTGTTACAGAAGAGGAAAAGACTGTGAAATCTTTTTAGTACACAACATAATTACTAACACCATTTGGATCTCATTAGGAGACGAGACAGCTCACTCCATATGGTAACTGGTTACAAAGAGCAGAACCAGGGTTTATTCCCGGCTGCAGTACAGTTGTCTACTTAATGCATCTGAAACAGCTCCAGACACACCTAGCCTCCTACCCGTCAGGTAGTAGGGACACTAAAGCAGCTGCAGAGTGAATCTGACCACTCACCTACATCAAGTGCCATGGTTAAGAAGGTGTGAAACTACACCTCCACTTTCCCGCATATATTCAGGTCATGGTGATCAGGCACAGAGACAACTTTACCTTTATATTGGATGTCATCACAGTGAAAAATTCAAATGAACAGACCATCACAAAAGCATTTTACTGTACAATAAAATGTACAGATAACAGTATGCCCACATCACTCATGACCAATTTCTGACAAAAATGGAAAATTAAAATGCTCCTATGTTCTAAGATGCTCTGTTACAGCTTAAAGATGTAAAAATCTGGTACAGAATCTGGAACCTCATTGATCTCAAAAACAATCAATTTTAAACATCCCCTAGTCCAACAGATTTTGACATACTGAATGTGTTAAAAATTGATTGGTAAGACGTTTGTCTCAGTGCATTATACTGCATACATCACGTAACAGAAATGGCTGCAGGCTTGTGTTTCTGTATTCTACTAAAACCTGGGTTCCACAAGATGTTTTGAAATGTTCTGTGAATTAGTTTTCCATATGCAACTCTCTTCTCTCCCATGCGTGCTACATGTCCCATACTACAGCACTTGATCATCCCCATCATACTTGGCGCCTCATTACAAAGTTCTCTACAGTCTCCTGTCGCTTTCTCCCTCTTAGCTCCAAAGAGTCTACTTAGCATGCTTAGCTCAAACAGCCTCAGCCTACATTCTTAGCTCACTGTAAGAGACAAAGTGTCATGCCCATACAAAACAACAGACAAAATTATAGGTTTGTATGTTTTCATCTTTACATTTTTAGGCAGCAGATGGGAAGAAACAGATTTCTGAACTGAATGCTATTAATCTGCTTTTATATAACAGCACAGAGGTCATTGACCATGACAAATTTTCTTGTATGAAAGTGAAATTAGTTAGTAAAATATTTGCACTAGCCTGGTGCCGCTAGCTAGTACAGACTTGGCAGCTGACTATAAACCGTCTTAATTCCTAAGTCACATATTGTCTGCTAACATCAACAACCACTTGGAGAAAATCATCTTCTTTCCTCTGTCTAAGAGTCAACTAACAACCCATTTAGATCCCCTCCACCGACTGTACATGTTGCAATTATAATTTCAACACAGGTGCTGCAGCAGTAATATCCTTTGTATAATTTAAAATTATTCTTCAAAAGCTTAAGGGAAGTCCATCTGAAATGGTTTATTTCCAATCTGAACAAAACAATCTGTTATCACACATTATGTCCAAAACAGCATCCCCTACATGGTGTTCAGACAATGGACTGTTAGATCCAAACACCTTTACAGTATGAGATTGTATCTGCTAAACAAAATCATACTATGCCACCTAAATCAAATAATATGTGCATACTTATTAATATCAATACGTAACTGTTGAAGGCACTCATCACCAGTATCATACAAACAAGGGATCAGTACCCATACAAACAGAAGGTATGTATATGTTACAACATCTGTAATTCTGACACAAACTATATATACAGATTTGCATTATGTTAGACTTTGTCCACTATCTGAGGTGTATACGATATACACACACACAGGAATTTGTTCTACTTTCATCTTCAGGTGACTCAGTGTTTATTAAACTTTCCTTCTTTTAAGATTAGTGGTAGGGGTTAGAATTGAACTAGGAACCCTTTGAATATTAGGCCAGTATACTGGTAACCATCACGACAACCCAGGAATGGTTGTTTTTATAACTTCGTTCATGTCAGTTGTGCACTTATGTCTTATCCTTTCGCAGATGCAGTCACAAGGAGAGTGTGTTTAAGTCTGACTTGCTGATAACCAGTCTCGTACTGGTAAACAGTTTCCTATGAACTGTATTATCTTCCTTGTGGATAATTTCAGCTTTATCCCATTAAATTCAAATCAAAACATCACATATATCAAATACGTCTCAGCCAACAGATAGTGTCCACAATAATACCAGTATAATAAACAAACCTGTCAAAAATCTTTATAAATTATTACATTTACAGCACTGTTACAACATGAAAAGATAAATATCTGCCAACAGACTTATTTCTATACAAAGACACAGCTTAAAATAAAGACTAGATTCAACTGTTTAAGCATAGAGCTTCAGTTAAGAAGCATTTATATCCCATTCATAAAGATACTGGATTCAAGATCCTTAAATAAATTACTCATACAAACTGTACACAAAGAGAACTATATGAACTCCAGAGGCAGGGGATACTGCGAGCAGACTACAAATATGATTTAATTCACACCACTAATGTTACTGTAATAACTCCACACACCAGTGACATTAGAGCAAGGGCTTCACATACACAACATAAGTCCCTCTGTATGTATGTACCACGATCCCCCCTTTTTACATACAGAATAGTGATGAGGCTGCCAACAATTATTCCGTTGCACTCCCACCTCAGCAGTTATCTTTGTATCAATGTTCTTCCATTACAGAGGTAAGACGGCAAAGGACACCAACAAGTTCCGTTCTACAGAACTTCCTAATAATAAGAGTTCACTGTTAACACTTACCAAAAGCAATAAATAAACAAGAGTCCTGGCTCTCTGCACAGTAGCTGTCAGATACCACTGTCAAACGCTGCCTTCGGGGGGCCAGTGTATGACATTGGTTGTGCATTGTCAACAAGAGTTGATTGCGTTCCAAGAGTTGATCCTGTAGTAGTTGTCTCCCGTTCAGCATTAAGAATCATTTCCTGCTGTGAAGCCCTATACATACAAAGAATTATTTGAAATGTTAGAAATTACATAAAAGTCAAGTGCTTTTCGATGCAGTGAAATGCTTTGTATCAGGCAGCACTAACTCACAAATGACTGCACTGGATACAGAGTAACATGAACTTAAGAAGAAAATCTAATCCCTATTTTTCAAAATGTGTTCCCTTCCTGGGATAGTATTAAGTACCAAGCTGTTCCTCAAATTACTGCAATTTGTACGAACAGTGACAAGCACATGCATTACATCATAAACTGCACAAAATGATAGGGTCATTGGACATGGATGGTACCTCACATTCAAATTTCTCACAGTTTTGGAAGACATGAAAGCAAGTTTGAAAATGGATGTGTGTTCCACGAACAAATTCAGGAAATAATAACAACTACTGAATGCATAACAAATCAACTACGTGTAATGAGGTTAAGTCTTCTTGTACACACGAGGATACTGAAGCAATATAGCCCTCATTCCTGAAAGACTAATAATGTAACAACACGTACATAATACTTATTCTGCAGGGGTCCTGACCATGTGAAAACAATGACATGATGAATGTCTGTCTCCAATTACTGTATTTGCCAATGTATAAGACCAGAATTTTTCTCTAATTCTGTGCCTCAAAAACGGGGAGCACCTTATAACTATACACAAAGCTAAACGCATTCTGTATGTGTATCAAAAATCAGAGCAATCTGATTACAGAATTAAACTCCTCATAAACCTTGTCTCTCTTACAATGCAATCATAAGACTGGTGCATATAATTATACGGACACAATCACACTAAGTCTGGGTAAATAACCATGTAACACGTAACAACACAATGTGATAATTAGCATTCATCCATCTAGCAAATAAGCCATTATTTGCTTGCAGCTTTATGCATGCATAAATCAAATACCCCACTGGGCCATTCACATCAGTCATGCATAAAATAATGTTCATATAAACAGGTTGACATTTACAGTAAAAATTCTTGGCACCAGCAGTTCCTAAGCTTTTCTTTTTTCATGGCCCCTGAAGACGGATATGAAACTTGGCACATAACATAACTATCACAATCCTGCACTACAGATATTCACAACATGAGCTAAATATTTCTGTAAACTATACGGAAGGAAAGTTTTAATACAATAAACTACAACAACAAATAAAAATCAATAAAAATGCAACATAAACAAACATAAATGTTGTAATATGCTGGACCATCTAAATGAAATTCATAGACCACATTTTGGGAACCTCTGCTTTGTGTCTGTTAACATGCAAACATACACATCACAGTCTTCTGACACATGACATCGTGCTGACTGGTACTTGGCCTGGATCATCAGGGAGATGCACAAAAGTGAGCTACATCCCAACAGCATGATCATCCAGGATGGCCTGATCTGAATCAAAGCAAAGCAAAGCAAAGCAAAGCAAAGCAAAGCAAAGCAAAGCAATCCCATTACAGGCCTGGACAGGTCCTTAGGGTTCCAGGAGGTTGAGGCTCCCAGATTTCTACACAATCGGCACATGAAGGCGGTAAGGTTGTCAGCCCTACATACTGGCCGCCTTTAACCCCCAGGAAATATTCCTGGTATTCATTTCTGTTAGAGGCTGAGTTGACCCCAGGGCCATAGTGCGACCGAAAAAATTCCAGTGACACCATCGGGAATCGAACCTGCGACCTTCCAGTTTGTAGCGCAGTGCATCAACCAACTGCGCCACCGCGGCCCCCTCCTGATCTGAATCAGCCATGACAACTCTCATTCACTCCTTGAGGGAACAGAAAAGACCTCCCCATGAGGACACACAACAATAACATTACAGCCCTTTTCATGGCCACCAGATTTGGGTTCTCCTTCCTCTTCACTTCCTTCGGTTAGCTCTCCCTCCTCAGTCTCTTCTGCTTGTCACTATTCAGCTCTTCTTAATTCTGGTTTCTTTGTTTGCCCCTTCCTCCCACTGCCTTACTATGCTTTCCTTGCTGTGGACGGACTCTGCACATGATTCTACCAGCTCCACGACACCTCCCCTCCTACTGGTTCACTGTAACTGTCACCTAACCCACCCTTTCCCCACATAATGCAACCAATTCTCCCAGTACCACATTATTCTTTGACTACCCTGAAGATGAAGGCTGCAAGCTCCTCTGAAATGCCAGTAACAAATTACCAATCAACATGGCACAATGTCCCAGACGACTGTAACAGTCATCAGCAGTGGTCTGAAAATCTAAAACAACATAATGTACACACTTACAGAAAATATGCAACATTTCTCTACAGTTTAAAAGTCATTCACCCGTAAGACAGCCACCATGCTGTATCCTAATCATTTTCTACTTGTGTTGCAGTAAAAAGGTTTCTGCAGTCAATCTTCTCGCACAATCAGCCACATGAAAACAGAGTTGGTATCCAGTGTTTCAGAAGCAGTCTCTGCCTCCATCATCAGGACTGGCACAGCTACCTGGTGTATTCACACACACACACACACACACACACACACACACACACACAGTTGCCCTCAGAGCCCAATGTCCTGTCCACATATGGAGCTTACACCTCAAGTCAATATCTGACAGTGAAGGCAGAGAGATGAGCCCAATGTCCTGTCCACATATGGAGCTTACACCTCAAGTCAATATCTGACAGTGAAGGCAGAGAGATGTCTCTGTAACACTGGATACCAACTTCATTTTAAAATGGCTAATAATCCCAGAAGACTTCACTTTACATCATCATGAAAGGTGAATATCATATGAAAATGCTGACTAACAAATGCATGAGCAAAATCATAAAAGCTACTGTCAGAAATTGCAATACAAAGCACACATAACAGAACCCCATGATTTAGTACAGAATGCATGAACAACAACATATTAGCTGAGTTAGTATTTGCCTCAAGTGAGTGTATTAATGGGTCTAGGTTGGGCGCCAGACATCAGGATCATCCATGAGTGTAGTGTTATGATCAGCATGAGGTGTTGTCGCTGGTGGTGATGCCATGGCTGCCATGTCTTGACGTGACCCTCTGCAGGTATACACATAATTCAATTGAAATTTATCCCAGTCACCACTTAACAAACACAACAGTGAACTCACACTGAAACCCAAACCCTGTACACAAACACATCATTATTAAGATAAGAGAACAGAAAGGTTGCTAAGGAACATAATTTTACAATCAATCTAATATGGTATAAAAAAATCTGTGAATTGTTTGAAGTGCATTAATAGCATAATGACTGAGATATCATTCACCTTTATTGTTAAAAGTCATTCACACTGTCTTCTTACTTATTAAATGCATTGTTTATTGAATTCTGCAACCGTTTGCAGTCTGACAGTCACTAACTGCTAGCACCAGTCACTAACCTCACACCCTGCATGAGTAGACACATTAATTTTGATTGGCTATTGATCAAATGATGATATGATGTTGGACAAGAATTATGGGATCCTCACATCATGAAAGAATCATCCATATTACACAAGTAACTGACCGTGGATTTCAGGACGCTTTTTTACATACCTTTGTTCAGTACAGTCATCAAAGTAAGGCACCATGAAGAAGGCCATGCAAAGTAAGGCACCATGAAGAAGGCCATGCAATCAACAACTAATGTCATATTTTTGCCATTACTGGGACAGTTCTATTGCTCTACATTTTAAATGTTTAATTTCACTAAATTCGCCCCCTATTTTTACATATGCTTAATGTCAGTACATCCAACACTGATTCTAGGCAAGGTCCAGTGTCTTCGTGTAAGGCCAGTCCTGATGGTTCAGTTACAAGGGAGTTTTCACAACGTAGATCAGATGTGCCTTTTGTACACAGTGTACAATAAAGAAGGGTAAAGGGAATTCTCCAAGTTATCGGTACAGAACACGCTACTATAATCCCACCTTAAATGAGGTATACCCATACCACTCAATGATTGTGCACTGGTATTAGGTTAAACATATTTGACACCAATTTGCAGTCGTTTACTAACTTAATGGCAGTGGTGGTTTTCTCCAGGAACCTTCATGGTCATTATAACTACTGAAGCAATTTCTACACAAGTGACCATGATCGTTACAATAGCTTCTGTGCAGATATATTTCAGTCATAAAACATTATATGCACAATAATGGTGTATACACATATGCATACAAATAAATTCATAAAATACAAGCATCTAGTAACCATCACATTCATTCAATGTTTTTCATACACACAACTAACTCACCGAAGCACACAACTTCTTGAGAACCTAACGGACCCTCGGACTGTGTAGAAGTCCTGTCTTATATTCATTCATTCATTCATTCATCCATTTTGTAGTCCGTCGTACCACAGGTCCACAGCCCCTTCCAAAGCGAGCCCTCCACAGAGTGCGATTTAATGCTTCCTCTCTCAATTTCCAGTACCCTCTCTTTTTCTGAAGGTAATCCAGTGGCTGCCTACGCATTGTTCCTTGTCCTCCCACACTTCTACCCTTCTCTCTATCTTTCCTTCAGTAACATGTTTTAGAAGGCAGTTCATACACAAGATGTGACCAATCTGGTCAGCCTTCCTGCTTTTTATTGTTTGTACAATATTCCTCTCCTTCTTGACTGTATGTAATACTTCTTCACTTCTCATACAATCAGTCCAACTGATCTTCTCCATCCTTTTCCAACACTAAGTTTCAAAACTTTCCAGGTATTTCTGATCTACTTTCCGAAGTGTTAAATTTTCAGCACCACACAAAGCTATGCTCCAAATGTAGCGCTTTACAGGTTTCTTCCTTAAATTTGGGCCAAATTTGCCAGTGAAAACAGCCTTCTTCATGTTGAATGCCGTTTTTGCCATGGCAATCCTGGATTTAATTTCATGTGGACATCTTGCATCTGTTGTTAACATGCTACCCAAATCTACCTTTTATATCACCCAAAATTTCATTACTGTGTTCACAACAGCCAACCACAGGTCCCGATCCTGACCAAGCAAATCCAGTCCTCATCCTCTTACTTTATTTCCTCATGATCCATTTTAATAATATCTTTCCATATACAGGCTCTATATTTTATTTGACAAGTACAAGTTGTCATTTCCCACCACCACGCCTGTGCATGTGTCAACTATCCAGGCATATACCAGACACCATACTGTTAAAAAATGCAATAACTGAAATGCAAAGGCTTGATGCTAAAAACCCAGACAACCAACACAACAGCAGTTCAGCAAGGACACAAAGAAGAGACAAAACAGATCGCAAGAAATCAAAAAGGGAAGATGTCAGAAGATAGAAAAGCTTCGTGACTTCTTGTCCAAAATTAAAAAAAGAAAAAAAAAACACTAGGACAAGAAGATATTCACCCACCATTTTCAACTTAAAATTTATCTCCACCTTATTAAGCGATAATATTCCTGAAATGTAATAATCTCTTGTATTAGTCACTTCCTAAAAATTATAAGAGCTCATCTATCAACTGAGGTTTGCAATCAAAAATTTGCAATAAAATATTCTTGGGCTAGCCACAGCATTAGGTTGCAAAGACTGTCCCTTACAGTGTATACCAATAATCTAGCTCATATCTAGTAATAAGCAAAGTGTAAGGGAACAAAAATGCAAAATAATACTACAGAAAGAAGAAGCAATAGTAAGTACTTACTTCCTGCCAAGAGACATCATTCCATATATCACACCTGTAGCGAAGATCAACCCACTTCCAAATATGCTCTGCAGCTCGAGACAGAGGAATACAGATGGTAGAGCAATACTGAAATATCACACACAAAAAAAAAAATAAAGCAGACACTCAAACTATTTATGCAGGCTTTTAGTCAGACAACTGAGAAACTGACACAAATGGTGGGTATTCTATACAAGATGCAGCAGTGACAGATCAACAGCACAATGATAACCTAGATGGCATGATTTCAGGAACAAGCACATGCCTCGTAGATACATTTGCATCCCTGTGCAGCACCTCTTAAAATCACACAATCCAGTGTCATCTTTACACACATAATGATCAAATAACAGCTGAACGTACCTTCACTAAAGCTGATATATAGGGGGAACTTTAAAAGAAACTGTCACATCATTTAAAATGTAATCAAAATCAGGTACACATAATGGAAGCCGATATGAATTCTTCTGTGCTGCCCCAGTAAGAAGAGGCCTACCTACCATTCCATGCACACAAAAATGGATAAATGCAACAAAAAAGGAGAAAAAGTAAAAAAATCAATTAACTAATTTAAATTGAATTAATCAATTATCCAATTATATATGTGCAGATTCTGTCTTGTTTTCTACAGCTATGAAAACTGGTGTCCCACGCTAAGAAAAGAACGCAGACTGAAGGTCTTCAAAAACAGAATATTGAGGAAAATACTTGGACACACAAGACGGGAAGTAATAGGAAGCTGCAGAAAACTGGGTAACAAAAATTATTAGGATAATCAAATCGAGGAAGACAAAATGGGTCGAGTAGGTGGCATACATGGGAGAAATGCATACAAGTGTTTGGCCACGAAACTTGCAAGAAAAGAGACTGTTCAGAAGACCCAACGTATACAAACAGAAGGGCAGTGTTTCATTACCCAAATACTGCCTCTTATAAGTTCATAGCACACATATTCAGCAAAATGGTGGGATCTAAATGTCCCTCACGAACTGCAGGTATGAGACTGAGGAAAGGTTGTATTTGGAAGATGTACCCAAAAATGAGGTGTACTGAGATTTTCATCCAATTTGCAACAGGTGTTCTAGCAGTACCTTAATATATCCTTATACTCAACCACTGGAAACGCAATATTAAAATATCACATCCCTTCGGCACCAAACATTATATATTTGTAATGCCCAGTGCAATGCTGAAAATGCCAAATGTTACACAATTACAACTTCCCTCATGCAGCCCCTCTTTAAATATCAATCTGCTGCAGATCACATTGGGCATTTAATTCTGGCACCAAAGGGATATTTACTTGAAGACATAACCAGCATTTTTTCCTTAAACTGGGGGGCAGTCTTATAACAGTGCACAAGGTTAAAACTGCTTAAACTTAAGATTGTGAATGGTGTTGACATAAATTCAGGTAAATATGGTACCACACCTAAGTAATTAATTTTGGCAAAATTAAACACTTATACTTACGCACAATACAAAGCTGCTCTATTCCAGTAAGGTCGTTTCTCCATCCAGTCACTAATGTTTTGCACAAAGTCAATAAAAAGACAGCAGCATGGAGCTTCTATCATAATCACAACTGCACCTGCCACCCTGTGAACAAAGGTCCATGGTTTGCAAATCTTTTGTAAGGCCACTCCAAACAACACCAACTACTAAGTGAAGCAATGAGCATTGGTAAACATATGGGATGACACACATGTCAGTAACAAATCTGCAGATGAAATTAGCTAGACAGTAGGCTGTCCATGTCTAATTTGAGTCCAAGTCATACACACTATACACAGTACTTACCGAGTGACTGACAGAAGAAGTGGTCAGTTATTGAACCTTGCACCATGACCACACTGCTGTGCATCTCCTTTCTAAAATTAAGACTACAAATCCTGCACTTTGAACCAAACACAGTGCCATGCTTAATGGGACCTTCAGATCATCCCTGGTTTTGTGAAATTACGTCTTACATGACAATACATCACTTCTGCTAAAACCCACCAGTCACACAGGCAATGTACAGTAATTTCTCCTGTGGGATCTCTTGCAAATGGCACTGTTTGTTAGTCCTAGCCAGTTTCATCTGGGACTGAAGGTAATTCCGAACCAATTATGGGAAGATTTCCACAGAGCTGGTAAAGTGAGTTGCTACGTCCCATACACACAATATTATAATTAGGAGTTACATTCCCACAGGACCAAAAAATTACCAAAGAAGTGAAAAATCAACAACATTTTTGCCTGAAGCAAAACATACAAGCACCAGAAACATATCAGATTATTACATATGTCATAAGAAAATATAAAAACCTGTAAAAAAAATGCATCCTATAAATAACAATGGCAAGATAAACACTTTACAGCAGGGATGCACAAATCTCAGGTGCCAGGTCACCATGGTGGCTAAATTTTGTGTGGTAGTGTGTAATATTTGGGGATCCTCACAACAGAACTCACTTCCTGCCGCTATCCTAGTGCCTAGACTGTTGAGATAGCTCATACACCTTTAGAACACTTGTACACCCCTGCTTTACAGGGTTCTGATAATGGCATATTGTACTATTTTGGACTCTGTCCATCACTTCAGTCTAAAAAACACATCTCATAGACTGTATCTTTCCCTTTCTTCAGTTGGAAAGGGCAGAAAAAGGGCCTAACTAATCTGGTGGACTGATCCTTTCTAAAGAGCCCACTACAGTCAGTTATCCCCCTCCCCCTTCCACCTGACAATACAAACAGCTTCACTTGTAGGTCTTTTAGCCGAAGGTGATGGCTGAAATATCAGTCACGTCTAAAACGTTTTTCTTCTTCGTCTCTCTGAGCATGGATGATTCTAGGGCACTGTTTTTGTTCCACTGTTTTCACATGAGTGGGTTTATGTCCTGATGGATGAGCCAATCAGATGACCTGCACTTCATTATGAAAGTCAGTACAAGCAAAATGTTGTAATGTCAGTCCTTGTGTCATAATGCAAGGACTGCCTGCAGTCTATTTACCTCATGTAGTATAAATACATATACTCACATTTGCCACATTCCACTAATGAGGCACTCGATGTCACCAAATACAACGCCAACACAACTCCATACTCCTAGTAGAATAGCCACTGAAAATAATACATGGTCTTCAATATTTGGTAAAATCTGCAATATTCAGTATTGGATTATCTGGAAATCTCTATTAACCTGCAAATTAACCCTTTAAAGACGAAATGCATTCTGTCTAATACACAGACTCAGGGCGTACTGTGCAGTAAACACACTCCACCTCAGTTTAAAAAACCGATCATTTGATGACGTGTAAGGTAAAAGTTGCAAATTGTTCCCAGATAAGTACAAAACACATAAACGCAATGTCAGCACCATGGAGAATTGACTAAAATTAAGCCTGGTGGTACCTAAAGTTACCGCAAGACTTCAAAAGGTTAACAGAGCCCCATTATATTTCACGCTTGCATTAAACTGCAGCACCGGCCCCTATTCTGAGAATTCTACCAGCTCACACATTGTTCCCATTGCTCCAAGTGGTGGTCAGATATTGTAGTGTGGTACAATCAGCTGCTTTATTGCCTTCGTCTTTTACAGGGCGTTACAGTGTAGTGCCTGGAATATTTCATTTTTCTCATGGAAAGGGCTGGTAAAAAGCGGAAAAGAGTAGTGTTAATGATAAAGGCAAATATAGACATATGTAACAGACTTGAACGGGGTGAAAAACATAAGAAGTTAATGGAAGAGTATGGTATCGGATATTTGACCATCTACGATACATGAATAATAATATTATTAATACTATTCTGATATCCAGAAAATTGCAACATCCGGCAAACCTTTGGTCCTGTAGGTGCCAGATATTGCTGATTTTACTGTAATAACATAATAATACGTGCAACAAACATTAAAATACAAATACAAATTATATCAGCTAAAATGTTGCAGTAACAGCAATATATAAAATGGTTTCACTGCAAGATAGGACATGAAAATATATAACTAATTCTTAAGTAACAAAAATTACATTCCATTGGAACCAGACTGAAGTTAGCTCAATTCAGTTCACAGCCTCACAACCTTGGTCTCTCAAATCCACTTTAACAACGCCATTCCATTTTCATATCAGCCTCTCAAATCCACTTTAACAACGCCATTCCATTTTCATATCAGCATTCCAAGTGCCAACCTTGAAACAGATTCCACAACCACAATTCTGTTTGCCTTTTCTGTGTCATGTCCATGTCCAGTTCATCCCAACTTCTAAATTCAACTTGCTAACAGTAAGCTGACGAACTAAAAAATTCCCTTTTATGTAATATTCTCCATGCCCCATACAATTCAACTATTTTCTTCTTTTAAATATCTGCAAATTATGTAAAAACTGATATAAACAAGAGGTTCTGTAGAGATTCTTTGGCATGTCTCACAACATCAACAGAATGCATGACAAACAACAAAAGGATAGTTTAGGGTTACCATACATCCAGGTTTTTCCAGACATGTCTTCTTTTTCAGGCCTCAGAATTGCGTCTAGGCGGATTTTTTAATTTTACAAAAACGTCCGGGTTTTTGGCCTTAGTCGATAGTCACACTCAATTTTTCAGTGGTTGTTACATACATTATAGTTCATAGTTCTTGTAGGCAACGTTTCAACTTCAGAACTTTCTCCACAGTTACTTCTGGTTATTACAATTATTCTGTAATATTATTAGTATCACTCTACTGGTAGCAGTTGCAGTAATAAATTGGGGCCCAGAACTTTGATACTTGTTTATATTTCAATGTGTGTATGTCATACACTGTTCAAATGATGCCATAAGTCCTCCTTTTCGACCAAAATTTGGAAACCCCCTTTGCCGCTGGCATGTCCCCTTTTTAATGGTCAGTTAAGTTGGAAAAGTCCTCTTTTCCTGTAACAGATATATGGTAACCCTAGGATAGCTAATAAAACCTCTGATCCCTTTTGCTATCTCTCTTGCTTTGACATGAGCATATATGTCCTCCTGATTCAAGAAGTAGAAGAGGCTCCAGGAGGTCCAGGCAAGATAAGTGAAATTGCTGACAGTAAAGCTGCGAAGATGGCATGCACATGGACAGCCAGAGGGTTAGTTGCCAGTAACAAATTTACAGAAATGCTCTGTCTTGCAGAAAACTTGGACCCACAAAGTTTCGCTCCAGTCAGCTTAGGTAACAGGACTGCTAGGCACTTCTCAAATGGAATTATAGGAACAAACTTAGAATATGATTTGTGACATACCAAATTCAAGCAGCCTGGCATAAGTTGAAATGTACAAAACATGTTGGAAATGTGTAGTACAAATCTACAGTACACTAACCTCAAGCAGCCTAACCCAAGTGGTAATGTGCCAGCATTTCAAAAACATTAACACTGAAATGATAACAGCAGTGAATACATGCACTGCAAGCCATATGGCTGAGTCCAATAATAAGGGCATATAATAATGGTGACAGTGCAGGCCTCAGTAGGTTGCTCATGGTGACCATATTGTAGACTTAATCCTGCTTTTCATTTAATTACTCCAATAGTGTCAATCATGTTAAAATCTCTGAACGCCGAGTGTTATTAGAAGTCAGGTAGTCAATTAGATATTCCAATTCTCTAGAACGTATACACGGATACTTTAATTATAAACCTTAGTTTGTTGTATACATATTTCAACCTCCGGTACTGACACTATAACGCTATGTATATCCATATGGTAATAAGTGGGCTTTACTTTCAGTTCACATAATAAATATGTTATACCCATGCTACCGACGGTTCCTAATCCGCGACCAGCATACTTCATCCACCACGGCACATCGTCCTTTGCAACAGGATCCTGCCCAGGCCTCTGCATAAGTGCACCAATTTTCTCCGCCAGTGACTGACAAAATTAGTTACAATTAGTTAATTATGAAATATTAGAACTTCTTTTGCATACCCAATCAAAAGTAAAATACTAATAAATGGTATAACAGTCAACTATACTAACCATCTTTGTCTCCGTTAACCTACACCGTCACTTGCCGCAACAGCTGATAACAATGAAGCAGCTGGCCACTGATTGAGATTATTCTTTCAGTTGGCAGTCAGGCCAACTGTTTCGTGAAATTCCTACATATTTTGACACTGTCATTGTATTCCCCCCTTGAAAGGGTTTGAGGCACTGAATAGTTAAATTTTATCGCATTTAATTGCAGCAAAAGGATGAACAAGACGAACGTATTACAATAGTCAGCGTATTCCGGAAAATTTCAAGCGTGGTGGACATGTCTCGCGCGGAAAAATCGATCAAAAATAGTGACACGGAGCAAAATGTAGGGAAGTTGGGTTGTGATAAAGTCAGGAAGGAAATGTGAGCTCGATGTAAGTGCGTGCACGTAATGCATCCTGATATTTATGTTCAAAATTTAACGAACCACCGAGTTCAGTCTTCTAAATACAGAAACCCCGTAATTGACATGTTTCCCAGGAAACGTTGGTGTACCGCCAACTTAAACGGGAAACCCAACATTATGTTACATATTTTTCACAAAAATTGATTTCACGTGAGATTTCCTAGTAGGGAATACATCGAAATCTCATTCACTTCCGTAGAATGTATGATGTTGATGGCCGCAAAATCAGGCTGACATTTTCCCTAGCTAAAACCGCAGGAAATATAAAAAATGTACATCATAAAAGATTGTCTAATAAATAGAAATTGTGGCCATTGAAGAAGGGGAGAACACAATAACAGCACTAATATAACACCTTAAGTATCAGCTATTTCCAACATCAAAGGAAATCTTTCCTGGATACTAGTTATTCAGCTGGTCGAGAAATCCCGCTAAGAAACTAAACTGGACATCACCATCATGATACAAGCCTAATAACAAGATATTTCATGACCAGATGTCACACATCCATCTTGGCACACTCAAATCGCGAGTGACTGTAGATAGGAATTAATTTTCAGGGCCTATTTGGTGGGAGAAAGTGGGATGCCAACATGCCAGTATGTTTGAGGCTCACGAGAGCTTCATCCAGAATTTAGCATGCACCACCACTTACTTCAAGCACTAGAACTGATGCTGTAAATTTCAGAAATTCAATTATTTGTAAGTGGGCTCAGCATACAGTTTTATCCAACATCTTTCTTACAAGGTCATCTCCATACATAGATGAAATTACTGGGAAACATCTATGGCTTTTGCACAATATACAGATCTTATTTTAACCGACCCATATCCCTAGTCACTTTCCATGACCACTCCAATTTGCTATGCATCCACCCCACACATTTTAGTCTGATGTGTTACAGTTAATACTATGTCTTACACTCACTCTCACCATGTTTAAAGACTGTGCCAGAAATGATTTCCTTCAGCTTCAGGACACATATCACATTTAAAAAACACGTTTATTGCACAATTTTAAGTTTTGCTATGCCCTCTGTGCTTTCTTTGAGATCATCACAATTGTGATGATCATTACTACAGTATACACTTTATCCTTTGAAATGGCCCCAAGCAAAAAATCATGCAAGTTTAGATCTAGCAAATGAGGTTACAATCCCCTACCTATTACTGTGTTGCCAAGCACATTCTCTTAAACAACATGCATAATTCTCTGCAGTATTACCTGTTGCAAGTCCGACTAAAAAAAAAAGGCATTGATTATGTCACAGTCAGATGCATGTTAACAATGGCATCACAGCGTAACACAACAGTGACTTACGATCTCAAAAAAAAAAAAAAAAAAAAAAAAAGCCCAATAATCACAGGTGCACACCACACACCCTTAATGTCATGTAATGGCACTTTGCCAATTAATATATGACTTCCTGCAGACCAATACCTGCTGTTCTGGGAGTTCATGTATTCACTGAGATTACACCCTACTTCATCACTGAACAGAATAAGCATTGGCGTATACCTGTCCATCACTCACCTCATGGAAGTACGACTTCAAAAAATTCCGTCTTGCTTCATGACCTATATCCTACCCTCCCAATCAGTGCCCACGAATAGATTTCATAAAAGCCTATAAGTCAGTTACGAAATATGGTATAATATTATTGTCAACTCATACATAACCCACAAAACTACTTTGGCACACTAAAATGTGCTTAACTTTCAAATAATTCCCCAAGTATGAAAGAGCTGGCAGCCAGCTTTTCCTCACGTAATGCTGCTTTTACTACAGAAAAAATGCAACACTGGGTCAGCTGTACTGTGCCTATGTACCTTAATAATAGGCCAATATTCAATTAAGGTTAACTGAAATGTATATGGAAATCCACATAGATAAAAGGTTCTCTGTTGCATTTCCTATTTGGAACAGTCTGAAACATGGAGATGCTTTACCTTATTCCCACTACAAATGCCCACAGAAATCAAGAGGAATTGGAATTGAAAGGGAGACATTAGCTTCTCATGATTTTTATCATTAATATCAGTTTCAAGTACAGAAAAAGAGCCACTCCTACCATCTAGGTCATTCATGGTAAACAAAGTGAGTGAACGTATGGTTGATTGTGTATGTGTAAACGTCCAGCATCTGTGTATCCATAAATACACCCATACGTTATCCAAATGATATGATTTTATATTATATTTTATTGTAACATCCTATGATAGGAAACAAGATTTATTTTACAATTATATCATTATCAGGTAAAGTTTATACTTAATGATAAATCTGTATCTTGTAACAATATCCATAAAATCTAAAACATACCTCCGTACCTTACATACACAACAAAAGCATACATGACATCACAAACATTAAATTAAATAACACTATACTTCAATGTACAACATAATAACCTCTCTCCTGCCACCCACACAATTAAAATTGGAAGTACAGAGCTGTTATCTTGCTGGGAGATTTAACAGCAGTACTGTTGTGGAAAGACGTTTCACTAAAAAAATAATGATGTGCAGTAAAAGTATTTATTTTAAAATACTGTACATAATAAAGTTCACTGTCATTAACCCACCTTAAAAAGTAAAACAAAATACCACATGATTTTGCCATCCTGACGTCTGTCATGCGATGCTTGATGCACAACACATTCCTCTGGCAGGTACGTTTCAGTCCTTGCTATCCAGCGATATTTTGTTTCAACTCCTGATGGCACATGAAACCAACATATCGCAGCACACATACAGCAATGTGTGAAAACAAAAGCTTCATACTGTTATCTTCTTTTTACTGAAAAAATTCAGACAGTTGTTAATTATTATGACAGTTACACACACAACAAATGCTACTTTATCAAGTCCCTGGGGAAATGCTATGGGTGCAGCCTCTCCCACTGCGAAGCCATGGTTAGTGAATCATTACCAGAAATAGTTTTCAGTCTGTGGGGCACGCATGACCCCCACCCCTCCCCCCAGGCGGCGGTAGTTCATGGCTCCACACAAGCGCCACTGGTTCTGATCAGTGTCGTACACTTCAATTGTCTTCAAGTATGCAGTCCCATCAAAGCCACCAACGGCATACAGCTGCCCATTCACAACTGCAAGTCCGACCTGAAACAGGGAGTTGTATAGCTGAATGAGGTCACCTGCAGTGCTGCATTTCACAATTTGTTTACAGAGTAGAGGTATTTCAACAGAAACATCATCACAGGACGCATGGTACTGTGTGCCTGTGCCTGTCTCCTGCATGAAGAAAGATTTGCTTTCAAACTGATATAACCAGATATGTGACAATATCCACAGAAAATATTATTACAAAGTTTTACAAACAGGATTATTATAGAAACGCGAGTTTAACGGCTTCCAGTAGAAAATAATGTACAGAAAGGCACAGGATCTCCACTTCAAGAGGTGATAATTTGTGGTCAGGAAGTTCCCTAGGCTTGACTAACACAAGGTTAATTTCCATGTTAACAAAAGCCCCCCAGTAAATGGATCAACTAATGAGTAGTCGAATCCAGTCCCTTCTTTCATACCGTTTCCCCCATATATCAAGAAACTTCCACAAGTTTGGAATGCTGTCATAAATAGAATTATCTGCAACTGTTCATCACAGGAGACTTTGGTACAGAGAAATCTGTCAACGAGGAAAAGGAAGACCTGGGAGACACTGACTGCAGGCAGCTACATAAACAAGTGACTGCCTCAGTGATTTCTGTAGTTTTACAAACAGCATCAACAGGGAAAATCTTGATCAATCTACAGACCATTATTGTGATCATTCTCCCTAGTGATGTACATATCTAAAATACCCTTGTGTGACTGAGTTACACCCTGGGTGCCATGATAAATGGTTCCATGGTTACACAAGAGTTTGGACTGTGCATAATGCCATACACTGGTCACAATAGCATCACCAGCTGGCACCACAACCTGGTTAAAACAGTGGCTGGTTTGTGCATGACATCTGAGATCAGTTTGCCTGCTACTATTACCATGGTACAGTGGAGCATGTGAGCATGTGAATAGTATGGCTACTATATGCTATGACAGTGGTTCCCCAACTGCGGGTTGTAGACCCCACAGGGGGCATGGGGGTCACTCCAGGGGCTCTGCAAAGTCACATAGTTTTGCAATAAGTCTTACTCCTCTGGTCAGCACTTATTCTGTTATTACATTTCTGGTGAATAAACTATGCATTCATTTACAGTGGTTATTGATCTCACATCAGATTTTGTAGTATATATTTTTCCAATCAACAGAGCCTAAAAATACAACTATTAGCATGGGGGTGGGGGTCTGCAAAATTTTATTGATTTCAGAGAAGGTCCTCGTACTTGGAAAACTTGGAAACTGATGCTCTGGAATATGGACCTTAATTTACATTGTGTTCTTCACAGTGTACATACCCCACTCCTCCTTGAGGTCATGGCCACAATAGGATTCCAAGTATTTGAATGAGGATTATAACGCTCAGCACTGGAGAGCTCCATGCAATCATCTCTACCACCCACAGCATAGATGAAGTTGTTAAACACTGCACAACCTAAATGTTTACGTCTCGTCGACATTGGTGACACTGGTGACCACTTATTTTGACGGGGGTCATATCGTTCCACTGCAAATATAAAACACTATCTGAACTGTTGCATAAAATCTCAGATGTGTACCATGATTAATAAGAGAACTGCACTACACACACATGAAATACAATGATCTCACTAGTCAGTGTTCCCACACTTAGTGAATACTTTCTTTTTGGTACTACCTACAGAATTAGTACCTTGAGTTACTGTGACTGGTCCAAATGGCAAGTGATATTCACATTTCCTCTCCCCCAGAAATAGTTACCATACAACCATAATTTTTGGCAAGTGACATCAAATACAGAGCACTAACCAAAACCATGCTGCTGGTGGCATCATAGCTGCTTTGATTCCTGACAGAGGTTCTTTTAGCATTCATTCCATTAACTATTTTAGAAATTAATTTGACATTTCTGATCATATGTTTGTATTCATTCATGTAGAAAATTTGACTACTTATATAAATAAATTATTTTATCATAACTGGACATGTCTCAGATGTGATAAATGGTTTCTTGTTGTGATCTTGCAAAACCCCCATTTAGTGAAAATCTTGTTTAGTGTAAGGAACAAGACCAATAATTCTCTTTGCCCATACAGTCCAATCCATTGATTATTAAACCTAGTAACTGGTGCAAGGTAAACTTGAAGACTCAAACACGATGGGCCCCAATCTCATAAAAATATGTATAGATGGATTCTTGCCTTCCGTATTATCAGTTTGTAGGAAAACAAACTACAATTTGGTGTGTGGTTGAACATTTCACAACAAACCTGGTGACAACATATCATCTCCACCCCAACAAAGTATTGCACCTTAAAATTGGGGAAGTTCTTTTGCGATGACTCTATACGATGAGGAAGGCGAGCCACATCACTTTTTTATGTCCTGTGTGTGTGAGATATATGAGGCAACATTCATGTTACCAATTCTTCACACCATTTTGACACAATACTGAAACTTGAAAAGTAAGTTTCATGTTTTGTACTTTGATGATGCCAGTTGGAAAGATTTTAAATACCTGTATTCAACGGACACTGCCCATCTGAGCCACCAATGGCATATAAGAATCCTCCAAGTACCGCCACAGCTACACCAAGACGTCGTGTAGTCATTGGAGCAACCTTTCCCCACTTATTTTCCTTAGGATCATACCTAATTTGATACACAAGTCACAAACATCAGTTTGAGTATGTTAAAAAATATAAACTGTCAACATTTTGCAATGTCTTTCATTTTATATGAAGTAACATATTTTCTAGTTCGCATACCATTTTCGGTTTAGAGTAACTCTGCCAGTACATATGACAACTGTGAAATTGAACCCACAACTAAATACAGTGTAAACTGACCCTATTTTAGTGTGTCTAGAGCAAAATGTGATACAATGAAGTGAACATTCAGGCTGCCAACCTCTCAACATGGTTAAGGCACTGGACTCCATCTTGGCCACCAACAGCATATAAAAAACCATCCAGAACTGCTACGCCAACACTCGTTCGGCAAGACGTTGTTGGTGCAACATCGCAGGACCACTGGTTTGTTTGAGGATCATACCTGCAACAAATCCTTGTATCATACAGAAACTGCAATAATGTATGTCACACACCCATATACGTTTGTTACAAATAGTATTTTGTTTATAAAAGTTGTCCCTGCCCCTGCCATGTAAGCATACGGGGAGTGGGGCATAGATCCACTCATTCTTAACCTAGATGGAGGTGAGTGGTCAGCTACATGCCCCCAGCTGCTTTACCTGCAAGAAAAGCACCTCCACCAGTACCCTGTGAGCAGGAGGCTCGGTGGGGCACATTACTGGTCTCAACACTTTGGACAAGAAAAATCTCCTGCCCCTGCCAAGCACTAAACCATGAATCTTCAGCTGTACTTACTGATGCAGTGCATTCTGCGTTACAAGATGGAAGCAACATAAAATTTTTAAAAATACCATTTACTGAATGTTGCTGTAGAATGTTCTCAAGCATCACAAAAACACTAGAAGTGCTTTAAAGAATACCACACTCATTAAACATGATAATACGGTGTACTTCGTTTTACAGACTCAGTCCATCTTTGTTTTCACTACTCACTATTTCCATCACAGATGGCACATTCATCATAATTTCATGACAGGCTATGTTCAGAGTCTACATACAAATGATACTACAGAGAAGTGCTTATGTCTCCCAAGCAATTACCATGTGACTGTTTTAACATGACACATTCTACTCCCATACCTCTCAATGCTGTTCAGGTACGACTGACCATCATGACCCCCTACAGCGTAGAGCAGGTCATTGAGCACTGCCACTCCAACTCCACACCTTCGCTTGCTCATGGGGGCCACCATCTTCCAGTCAGCTGACTGAGGGTCAAACCTTTCCACAGAAGCAATTGCATCACCACTGCACCAACCTCCTACAGCAAACAACACCTCCCCTCGACGAGTAGGTTTCCGCGGACGTGTACGTGGGCCTTGCATTAATGGTCGCTCTTGCGGCAGTAAGAGATAGTTTTTGGCCTCATCCACTAAATCACGACATGCTTCATCACTCCTTACCAAAAGATCAGAACCAACTGTCCCCACCAGGAATTTAGGGCTCAACAATGGAAGGCGCACATGCTGTAATACCTAACAGAAAATCAACATATATGATTAACATTTCTCAGAAAATGGTCTCAAGGAAAAACATGTACGTGCGTACCAAAATCATAAGACTGGTTTGACAACTGATAGCATGTGCAAAACAGCATACCTTGAACAACACAAACTGGTCTCTGAACTGTTTATCTGCCAGTACATACAGTAACACAATGTTCTGAAACTAAGTTATGCAGCAAAATTTATATTAAGAAAACATGGAGAAACACTGTTCATGAGACACACTGCACAACAATTTGAACAGGAACAAATAATCAGTGGAGAAAATATGAGAATTTTCCCCCATGCCCTGATGGTTGTCCTTCCTCCTTCCTTTCATCACTTCTGTTGGCATGCCCATATGGCTGTCCTTCCTCTACTTTTTCATTTATTCCTTTTTCAGCTGTAACCGTGATGTCTCCCCCTTCCTCCTGCACCTTTTCATTTCCCCCCACTTCCTGGTAGCAACTTCACACTCTAGCAACCTGATTGGCTCCCTTACTTTCCCTCATAACCAACCACAACTCACACCATCCCTTACATAATAATGCATCCATCTATTCCCAGCATTCTTCTTGGACTGCTTGGCCCTTGAAGATTGGAGTGATAGGCTGTCCTGAAATGTCAGTAACCAACTACCAACCTACGCTGCATAACATCCCAGAAGAGTGAACGTCACACGAGAATATTTGTTTAAAGTACACGCTAAACGAAAGTGGGTGACCGATGAACTTCAGAAAGGATCAGAAAATTAAAATTGGAATAGTTACAATGAAAGGAGATGAATGTTTTACATGCAGCTGTGTGGTAAATTTGTATATCTATTTGGTGGTAAAAATAACCAGGCCACTCCCAGCACCTGATAATGTATACAAGCAACAAATAAATATCATTTCACAACTGCACCTGTAGTTCCCTGTTTATTAAAACTCACTCTCTAAGTGACGAGTAACATTTCCTTTCACATCAATGCACACACAGGTACAAGACCTCTTATCTGTGAAACCTGGCATGGGAGATGATCCGGCTTTTTGGTCCTAGAAATAGCATACGCTTAAAACACAAGATATGTTACATAAACATACCTATTAGTTTCACCATGTTTGCATTTCACTAAATGTTTGTCAACACATTCCAGTTCTCATTAAAATCCGACAAAAATAATGGAAACTTTATGTGAAAACCTACCCGCATTGCTGCACCTACCATGAGCATAACTCATGGAAGATGTATTGGAGTTAAAATTTACCAACCTAATGTGCAGATAAAAGGGATGCACACATTTTTACATTTAATACACATCTTCTGGAAGTCTAACTGATTTTGCGATCATTAAATAAACCACAGCATATATGCCAGAATTGTTACTGAAATGCATGTACAAGATCTTACTAATTAATAGTAATTTTCTGTGCATAGTGGTTTTTTATGATTATTTTCAAATTTCATATAAAAAGAACATGTCAGTATACAGTCGGCATGACACAGGCATACTTCACAAAGAGCTAAAAATCAAAACCCCAGTGTTCAGACTGTATATTCCTGTATTCCCCTACAGTAGTAACTTGGCTTTATTACACAACATAATTAAAGATCATACGTTTCAATTTATGTATAACTTACCTGTGCTAAATGTTGTCGTCGTTCAGACACATTGTACTTGACCCATGACATCACAGCACTAAACACCTGCTCTTCAGAACGTACATTTAGTTCATCACTGGAAATAATATCCACCAACTGACCCACAGGTAAGAGTAAAAATTCTTCACTTTCCATCACCTCCTGGAAGTTATGCTGTGTGAACTTGTCTGCAATTCGGAGGAGTTCTCGGCACGAATGAGTGTCAGCAAAGGCCCGAATCCCCAAGCAGTTTGAAGGGTCCAGCTGCCGTTTCAAGAATTCACAACATATGTCCTGAATTTCAGCCAACTGCAGAAGACATGCTGTGAATGAGGACAACCAAATATCTTACTAGCTTGCAACCAAATACTTACTAAGTTACAACCAAATAATATCTATCATACTAGCTCATGGCCAGATTCTTAAACATATTCAAGCATCAGAAATACACAAATGCTACTCCTATCAATTACACAGGTGCTAAAAATTGAAGTTGTCTCCAATATGACATCGTGTCGACTGGCTAACTGTTACTGGTATTTAAGAGAAGCCTGCTGTCTCGATCTTCAGGGTAGTCCAAGAAGTGGTCACACTGTCAACATAAAAATTTATTGTAGTTTCCTGCATATGTTGGGCAAAACATTCAATTCCATGCTCATGCCTTCTTCACCTCATCTATAGTTGTGGGTTTAATGTGAAAAGCACGTGATTTCAGTCAATCTTTGTCTCAACTTTGGACTGCACTATAGGTAAATTTGTAAAAAAAACATCTGTACAAAACAAAGTTCATCCACGCTTGTTCACCATGTGCCTGTAATGATGTCACCAAATTCCAACTCACCTGCTGGCAGAAGTGTTTGTACATTTCCCTCCTCAACAACAATGTGTGAAGTGTAGCAGAAATCAATTAAGAGTTCCATTGCCACTTCATCGATGTCTCGAATTGTGACTTCTGTTTGTCGAGATTCTGCCAACTCCCCGGTAAACATAGCTCGAAAGTATGGGCTGCATGCCGACAGGATAACTCTGTGAAAACATACTGTTAGTGATTTCAGATCATTTTCAGTAAACAGAACTACATACAGGAACAGTCTTTCTTGTAAATGTGTGGCTCAATAGCCTTGGCCCATCTGATACTGTTACTACACCTGGGCCTTAATCCTGTTTGACTCTTCCACCATTTTCCTCAGGTTCTCCAGACAAATGGTGGAACTGTACCTTCCACCAGGCCAAAACCACTTTCACCAACATCCTTACCCACAGGATCCTTATTTCATCTGAAAAATATCATTCCCTGCTTCCCTAAACTATGCCACCGCGTACACCAGTGATCAGCTCAGTGGGCTATGTTAATATGATAAGCGAGCTGACAGGAAGCAACAAACAATATATGTGAGCAATGACCCTATGGTCAACATTTATAGTAATTCCATCATTCAGTGATGTGTTGTTTATGCAGTTCAAACAGCATAATTAATTGAAGCAAAATCAATCACTGAACTTACTGAAAAAACATCAATCTTTCTTTTCTCACTCACCCATCAGAGAAGAATTACAACTTAAGTACACGTAATACTTTAAGAAGCAGAATTGCCAACAAATGCAGTCGGTCTTGTTCTTTAAGGAGACCTAGTCAAAGTCAGATGCTCCTCTGTCAAGTAAGCAGGTGCCACAAACCCACCACCTCCCCAAATTTCTAGTTGTGTAAATGAACATCAGAGATGAAAATATTATGCGTCTGCCCACCTACCGTACCACACCCTGCCTCACACAGTATTACGGCGTGTCTGAAAAACTGCTTCATATACATCGATGGATGTCAACACACCTCCTATTATAAAATTTTATCAAAATTTTATCGACATTTTATCAAAATAATTGGTGTACTTTAAACAAATGTTAACAAGTCTTGTGATCATACTGTTGGATATATGTGTGATTTGTGAAATTGTGACTCTCCCTGAAGATGAACCAATTAACAGTTCGAAGCATGTAGGAGTGTGGTTTGAACATTTTAGTGTATAATAAAGTGTGTATGTTACTGGTTTGTGAAATTCTACATGAAACTACTAAGTTTACGAAACTATTTAGTAGTAGAACTGCTGAACCAGAGAATGACAACAAATTATGATAAAGTGGGGATTCAAAGTTGAAATTATTTAACTGGTTCAACTAACTTGTTAACAATTCACCTTCTAAAACTGATCAATGAATTAACAAACACATGAATTCACCAAAATTTTTTATCTAGCTTCAAGTACAATCACACAGCTGTTTCGTCAGCTATTTTAATTTTAAATAAATGTTACAGCAACAGCAATTCTGTCAGTGTCTGCAGTACTTACTTGGCAAGCATTAGACTCCCCACAAAATTCCCCACAAAATGCCTGGCATCACCCTTTGGCCCCTCATGGAGATGTTCAGCCAACATAACTAACCCCCCGCCCACACAGACCATCGGCCTGTACAACCAAGTGACACTGCATTCAAACCCAGCCACCCATCCGAAGGAAGTTCTCCTGATCCCCCTCAAAAGAATATCTTGCCACTTGTCAAGACCCTCGACCAAGACAAGAAATTTGTTAGTGTAAGAACAATCCCTGTTATAGCCATAAAATTTCCATGTCATAAGCCAGGAACACATTTTGTGTACAGGAATGCCTGAAACAACCAACAGACATTAACTTGCATGAAGCACAAGTCTCCACCATCAGTTAACTTTCTGTTATTAGACCATCGGCTGGTCCTCAGATTTATTCACCATGCAAACTGTGAAGTTTGCTGAAACAGTGGGAACCCTTCATTGTTCTACATAGACTAATTTCAAGAGTACATTGAAAGAGTTCAGTCTGATGGTGTTAATAGTATTACTGTAATCTCATAACGCCTTATAATAGAGGCAGTGATAGTATCTCAAATACTTAACATCTCAATACTTACACACTGAATTCACCGCATTCAATCCCTCTGAAAACTTAAAGTATTATATCTCATAACATATAACAAACAAGAAACGTGAGTTTGACTATACCATAACAGTACACTTTCACAAACTCGGTAGATGTACGTGAAAATTTGTAGGCGTACAACGTCATGATCCACATTATTCCCTTAATGAAGAAGACAGTACAAACAGCATTCCACTAGGTGCCAGAATTCAACCTATGACTCACAAGACAATGTAAACAATAACTCTGATATTCCACATTGAATGGCCACTTCAGAATCAAAAACAGTGAATAACAGAAATTCTAAAAGGTTTTGACAATTGTGTGGTGATGGGTTTATGGACTTTATCCATCGTTCAAAGAGTAAGATATTAAAAATATTAAAAAATTAAAACAACAACGTTTCGGAAGGTGGCTCTGCTTCTGTCCTCAGGTGAATGGAGGATGGAAGCAGAGCCAGATTCTGAAACACTGTGATTTTAATTTTTTAATATTTTTAATATTTTACTCTTCGGACAATGGATAAAGTCCGTACACCCATCACCACACAGTCAATAACATGTAATGTAGGATGATAAATGCAGTCACATGTAATCCAACCTGGCTTCCTTATGTACAAGCACCATAAAGAAAACTGGACATAAGCAATGGGAGGAAAAAAACAAAATAGGAGTAACAAGGGGACAGATGGCTTTAGAGTGAGTTTTCCATACAAGTCACGCTACTGGAGTTTACTCACACATTTTCTTACATAAATAAGTTCCAATGCAGGACTGTTGTCAAGTAACAGCTGGGTTACATTTAACATCATGTGTAAGAAGGCACACAGGGTGTGCAAGGAGCACCAACACAGCAAATGCAACCAACAGTTTTTCCAGTAAACAGTAAATTTCCTGTACCCATTCAATCATTTTCTGCATTTCTGCATTACCCATCCACAAAGTGAATACACAAAACAAATTTCTGGTGCTTTTAATTTCCATAATATTACCATATACAACAAGAATGGAAACAAAATAAACAAACTATCCAAACCTGTGAGCAAATATCTTTCTGGAGCCAACATTCAACACAACATCACACAGTTCACGGTGACGTCGTAATACATTCAGTTCAGTTAATGTTCCACGAGGATGTTTCTCTGAAGTATGTGCAAGACGAGCAGGTGAAGGGGGCCGCTCCCCAATTACCATTTCCCCCATCCTGCTGCGAGGGTGCAGGGGAGGAGAGGCCCAACCCCACACAGAGTCAATCTACAACATTAGGAATATCCCACCATCATAACCTATACTTCAGCAGTATCAGTGTTAATACCTTTCATCTGCATACAAAGCAATAATACTTCTTCTACGGAGAACATCACAAACTGAACAATTACATAATGCAAATTAAAAACCCGCGTATCAAATGTCAATCTCAGGTTCAAGCATCTTATTCATGAAAAACACAGATCTGCAGCTCAACATAATCTACCTTTGATGTGTGGTAGCGCACTAAATGTATACTACTGTGCGCGCAAATCGTATCCTACACAAGACTACGTACAGCTGCGTCAGACAGCGGTCATATTTAATAAACAAAAACGTCAACCATCCGTCACAGACTCCGACATCTTACTTCTATCGATTATGCTCACGATACGATACATCGACCGCTCGTGTACGTCGATATAAATCGAAACATAAATGACGCGACTGTTCACTGCAGGAGTACCTGTTACAGACTGGGAACTCCGTGGAAGCGTACATTTAACCACCTCCACGAAGCAGTCCTTCTTATACAGCCAACAGGTCCTCAGATAGTAATGAAATTCCCCGCATTTTATGGGAACCGAAAGTTCATTATCGCATTCAGAAGAGCCCGCCACCTGTCCCTGTCCTGAGCCAGATCAATCCAGTCCATGCCCTCCATCCCACTTCTGCGAGATTCATTTTAATATTATCCTCCCATCTACTCCTGGGTCTTTCAAGTGGTCTCCTTCCATCGAGTCTCCCCACCAAAATCCTGTATGCACCTCTCCTCACCCAAATATGTGATACATGTCCTGCCTATCTTGTTCTTCTTGATTTGATCACCTGAATAATATTTGGTGAGGAGTACAGGTCATTAAGCTTATTAGGCAATATACCTTGTTATTTTACTTCATATTTTCTCTGACACATTTCTGCTCAGATCAAAATATAATTTACAATAATAAGGTACATTTATAGCCTAATACCTGTATGTAGTTGGTTTGTAACAAATACAATAGTGACACAATACATGGAAAATCCAAAATACTGAGATTCAAAATTATAGTCTTCCAAGATATGAGACCATGTAGTCTGGTGGGCACCAAGGTTTTGGTCAGGACACAGTGCCTTAAACTTTTAAAGCCTAGCGGTAACTTTACGTGCCACCAGGTTTAACATTAAAAAATTCTACGTGCTGCCCACATTGCGTTTGTGAGTTTTGTACGGGTCTCAGAACAAACAGCAACTTTTGCCTTATAAAGCATTAAGAGATTGGTTTTTATAACCGAAGTGGAGAGTGGTTACAGCGCGGTACGCACTGAGTCCTTACATAAAACAGATACGCTTCGCCTTTAAAGGGTTAATCTTCTGATGGCCTGTGAAGATAGACCAAGAATGCTCCTCCAGAACATTCACAATCATGTACCAGACTATATGGTGTACTAACCCAGACTGCATTACAAACCCTCACCACTTTGAGCACCTCAAACCCTGTACCAAAGAATATTAAGAACAACTGAAGTGTGGATGGAAATGTCACATTGGGAAAACTGAGTTACAGAAGAGCAGTGTGTTTTTTACAGACACAGTATTTAATATCATGTATTTTTCCACCAACTGTGTACACAGCGTGTCATACTTTGCCTCTCAAACAAGCTGAGGGAACAAGATCTGAAATATTTCCCTGTTACAGATATTATCAGTATAATTACACATTTTAGGGTCAGGACCACATATGATGAATTTCAAAATTCTACTAAAATTATATCACAAGGAGAATCACACACTCATAACTACTTACAATGTTGAACATTCTTGAAGTAGAAAAACAACTTCCTCCATTATATACAACAGTCACCACATGAAATAAATTAAATATGTATACTGTAAATATGATTGCATAAATAAAAAACTTCATTTCTGTTAGTGATATTTTCTTTGCAGTAAACGAGACACTAATACAATAAAGTTGCAGCACTGCCTTGTGTTATAAAACACTCAACATGCAAAACAACAACAACAACAACAACAACAACAACACAAAGTCTAATAGATAATACAAGTCCCACCTGAAGTTGCTTAGGTCCCAGGCAACAGTGTGCACACAGAGCAAACACATGATCGTTCTTCGTCACTTGGAACGGCATTTTATCACCATTGCTTGGAAACAAGTACATGACTGTAAACAGTAATCCACCTCCTATTGTTCACACAAGACTTTGTGCTGTGAGCAACACAACTGATTAACATGAAAACACCTCATATGAGGTAAAGTTGCCTCCATGTTTCATTAAGTGCCACACAGTAATGGTATAGAGGGGTGTGGAGGTACAGCACACACAGCTCCACACAGTCTTAACACTGGCACTAGGCCGAGATAAGTGCTTTGGTTCCTTGCCCAACATCTTTACCCTGAGCACAGACTGAATACAAGGCTGGTGGTCTGGTGTCTGGTTGTCTGGATGCTTTGAAGATGAAAGAAAACTTTCCCCTGCCTGAAGTTGATGGATGGTTCCTTGGTCATCCAGCCAACAGTTTTGCCTTCTTGTAAACCAAGCAGCTGCCCAGCCAGTAGAAAGGCTTCCCACATTACATACAGCATGGACACATGGCTTACAAGCACTCTGACCCAGATCAATCCCATCAATCCCACCTTATGCAAGATGACGTTAATATCATCCATCTATGTCTAGGCCTCCCAACTACTCTCTTCTATTCAGTTGTGAACAATAACCTGCATACTATTTTCTCTACCATTCAGTTTTCTGTTACCTACAAAGCACACAATTTCTGAAATCTCCCATGTATGCTACACGCTACATGCCTTGCTAATCCCTTCCTTCTAAATTTTGCAATACTGACATTATTCAGTGAACATTACAATTTATTACGCACTGTAGTGCATTATCAACTGTAATAATATAATACATGTATTCCACACAATGTTTGTTACTATAAATTACAAAAGTTACACTTGCACAATTACTTGTTCCAGCACAGTGTTCATGTAAGTACCCCTTAGTTCCTATGGGAAGAGGCTCAGCGTGACAGCAGAGAGTTCCTTCTCATTGTCAATGCCATTGCATCTCTCCTGCTCCTATGTGCAGTTTTCCTACACAAAAATATAACACACAGCACAATAAAACATGCTTAATTATACATACAGAAAAATTCTGTGGTAAGACTGGAATAGAGTCATGCTCGTCAAAAACCAAGTAAAAAATCACACTCTTAAGAACAGTGCCTGTTAGCCTTTTTACAATATGGGCATTTAGGGTAATCTGGATACTTCCAGTAATTTTAGTAACGTGGGTAATTTGGGTAGTTTGGGTAATTTGTGGTACTTTCGGTAATCTCAATAACGTGGGTAATTTGGGTAATTTTCATAATTTTGGTAATTGGGGTAAATTGGGTAATTTGGGTAAAGTCAGCGATTTTATTAAATTGGGTAACATGGGTAATTTAGGTCTTTAGGTTAAGTTAGCGTAAGTTAGGTTAGGTTAATTACTTATTTATGTCATGGCAAAGTGTCATGTTGTCCTACCACATGTTACATCCAGAATCTGCCCATTCATAAGTGTAAGTGGAGAAACACGAAGCATGGGTAACTGTTCTGTGTAGAAAAGTCATGGCTTGAACTTAACCCCTTAGCTCTATAAATTATCTCTGTTTCGGTGAAAATATAAATCTTATTCCAAACCTTAAATTTTGGTATGTGCCTGGCAGTATGCTGCAATCTGTAAAAACGTCGTTGAGCATGACCATCCAGTTAACACCAAGTCTGCAATACTTTCATTTTGTTAGCACTTACAACTGCCATTTCAAAGTCCTTTACTGCATATGGGAAAAAGGTTCATAATGAAAACAAGCAGTTCTTTTTCACTGTCAGTGTCAATATATCTCTTCGTCTCCTCTGCTGCCTGTTCCTACACAAAAATATATTACACAGTACAATAAAATATACTCAGGTAGACATACTGAAAAATTCTGTGGCAAGACTGGAATAGAGTCAGGCTCGTCAAAAAGCAAGTACAGAAATCACATTCACCAGAAGAGCGGCATGGTAATTTGGGCAATTTGGAGTAATTCGCGGTAATGTTGGGCAATTAGCGGTAATAAGGGGTAATTCGCAGTAATCAGTATACTTTGGGATAATTGGGTACTTTGGGTTAATTTGGGTAGTTTGGGTAATTTGGGGTAATTTAGGTAATTTTGGTAATTTTGGGTAGGTTGGGGTAATTCGTTTCATAGTCCTTACCTCTTCTACCTACTCGCAGTAGGTGTCGAGGTTGTTTATTTTCACTTGATCACACTCAGACACACACCACAGTCGGTAGGACTCCTCTGGACTAGGGATCGGCCCGTCGCAGAGACCTGTACCTGACAACACAAACACTGTACAAGAGACAAACATTCATGCCCCCGCTGGGATTTGAACCCACGATCCCAGCAAGCGCTCGGCCGCAGACCTACGCCTTAGACCGCGAGGCCACCTGGATCGGCAATTTGGGGTAGTTTGGGGTAATTTAGATAATATCGGGAAATTTAGGTGATTTGGGGTAATCTGGGTAGTTTGGAGGCAATTAGGGTAATTTGGGGGTAATTTGGGGGTAATTGGAGTGGTTTTGGTAATTCGGGTAGTATGGGTGGTTTGGGTACTAGGTTAACTTATTTATTTCACTACGTTGTTTACACTGTGCATTTTTATTGAATTATTAAGTGAAAAGTACCAACAGTAACGCACAAATTTAATATATATGGCACAAAGCCTTTAGAGGTTCACTTTCACTCCGATATGTTTCGGTGGCGTATATACCACCATCATCAGGGAGACAGTTCACACCGAAAGCTGGAACGCCACTGGTGAGATAAAGTGTTTCTTGCTACGTACACATAGAGTCATCCCACAGAAACGTATTTATTCACACATTTTAGTCGTACATAATAATAATAATAATAATATAATTATTATTATTATAATAAAAGTAACGTATTTGATATTATTATTATTATCATCATCATCATCATCCCCTTTATGCAGGGTATTCACACTTATATACGTGAAACAAACCATGTTTCTAGGGTACACAGCGTCGCAGCTATTCCGCGCATACTATTAATGGCGCATATAGCGCTGTCTGCAATATTAAACTCCTTTGTGCTTCTACATTAGCACTTTCCGCAGTATGTGTGCTGTGCCCAATATAGCTGTTTTCTGTACTTCCTTCATACCGTGCTTTCCTGGTATGCTGGTCAATTATTTTCTAAAGGATTTTGAAATGGTTCCAGTTGCTCCTATTATTACTGGCGTCACCTTTGTTTTTACATTCCACATGCGCTGGGTTTCTATTATGAGGTATTTATATTTTAAAATCTTCTCGGCTTCTTTCTTTATCACATTTCTGTCTCTCGGGATTGCTACATCAATTAGCATACATGTTCCTTTTTCATTATCCCGGATTATGATGTCCGGTTTATTGTTGGGGATGGTCCTGTCGGTTTGCACTTGTTGATTCCATAATATGGTTACCTTGCCCACTTGACTTGTTTCTACTGATTTTGGTACATGTTCATACCAGAGTTCACTGTCTAATTTTACCCCCAGTTCCTTACATATGTTGAGGTGTAACTGAGCACATACTCTATCATGTCGCTTGATGTATTGTTCTTTTGCCAATAGTGGGCATGCTGACATAATGTGGTCTACTGTCTCCTCTAATTGGTGACAAAATCTGCAATATTATTATTATTATTATTATTATTATTATTATTATTATTATTATGTGGTTTATTCTACGAAGAAGAAGCCGAGGTAGCGCAGTCAGTGTATTGGCTAGGCTACAGGCTGAAGGAACACGGGTTCGAAAATCGGCAGGAGCAAACAATTTTTGTCATCGGCAATCGCGAAATAAGAGCAGCCAATCACAACTATACTTGCAATATTTTACTGTGCATCATTTCGATATATATTATACAGTCAAATATTACAAACATTTCAACTGACCGCTCTATTACTGCATTGTCGTATTTAAATCATAAAGGGATATGCCACGTAAAGAAACTTTTTTCTCCTCTGCAACCTCCACACAAGCTCTGGGGCCCACCCAGCCCCTACTCAATGGGTAGGTTCTACCACGGTCCTTTTCCGTGGGTAAAATGGCCGGGAGGTGAAGTTAACCACTAACATCCGTGTAATGCCAAGGTTAAGAATGGGTGGAGCTGTAGGTGTACAAACACTCTCCCTGTATATCTTCATGGCATGGACAGTTACAACTTTACCTTCACCTTTCTTTTTCATTTTTTGATGCTGTCAGTAACTTAGACTAGCCCATGTAGCATTGAAATGTAGAGTAATTAATAAACTCAAAAGAATTTGCAAGGAAGCAGTCGTGGTCTTATAGAGAAACGATCCTTGAATTTGCCTTGAACGACAGACGAAACGTATAAGAAACCCGACATGGCAGCCGGTTGTCTGGCCAACATTCAAACCACACGTATCCCTAGCATTAGCACTACATCAGCCCTTTCAGTGTGCTGGTACTCTCATATGATTTTGTTTTGTAACTAAGTACGTCTGCTTAACTACAGAGTCTATCTGCTTTAATTTTGTCGGGTAAAACTCAATGCTTCGCACAGTCGCTATATTTTGACTAAAATGATATTTCATATTTTATGATTAGCCGAGATAGCTCAGTCAGTATAGTGACTAGGTCGTGGATTGGACAACAGAGGGGGCGCGATTCTATTGCCGGCAGGGACAAGGCACATTTCTTTTCTTCGAGGGGTGAAGACCGCCTCCGAGGCTTAATCAGCCTCCTATTCAATGGGTACGGGGTCTAGCGGGGGGGGGGGGGGGGCGACGCCGATCACTCTCCTCCACCTAGTGCCAAAGTTAAGAAGAATGGGAGCTACACCACCACTTCCCACTATACCTTTATGGCGTGCACAGTGACAACTTTACCTCTGAGTTTGTTTCTTACGTAATGTAGAACAACATCCATGATCTAAATGTATGCGAGATTTTACATCCTGATTTCCAACTAGTTAACTATAAAACCCGACATCTGATAACACTTCTCGCAAGGACGCCATCTTATTTTATACAAAACTGCCTAAACAAAAATTGCATCTCCCCCTTCCCCTGCAATACAACTTGTAGATCTAAAATTAAGTGTGGCCAGCGTTGCTCCCAGCTCACCAGTCAACGCCTTCTCTCTCTTGTTACTGAAAACAGTAGAGGTCGTTTTTAATTGCTGTATGTCCGTAGGAAATTCAAGATTTTCATAGAATTCGCTCAACAGATTCAAAAGTTAAACTAAGTGAACACAGGCGAGCTCAGCGTCATGCCAAGCCTGTTTACTGCTGCACATCGCAACAGTGGTACATCTGAACGGGGCTTCTGTTACTATCTTGTCTTTCATCGCGACAAGGTTGGTCAACAAAGGAAACTGTTAGCAGGAAATATTTCCTTTGCAGTTTGCCCCTACATGATGCTCAGGTTTCAATGGCAAATTGTTACAGCCTTATTTTAGCCTTCGATAATACCCACAAATGTGAAGTCGGTGTCCAATTGTTGTAACTACATACACAATGGCGTCGGATTTAATACGTGACCCGTTCCTGTGTGCCAATTGTTGTTATATGAAGCACATCAAATTGTTCCAAAGTCCAGTAGTTCGTTAGCGGGCTGTGCGAGCATACGTGTCTCGACCTCACTCTTTCAGGAATGAAGAAGGCACGTGGCAGGAAACCCAAGGTAGAGAAATTCATTAACTATCTCATTACTGCTCCACTTAATTTCACCGAATCGTATTTGTCGTACCGCACAAGCCCAGGATAAAAGTGCTTCTTACAGCATTCACAGGGTATTTGTATCGGTAAAGGGGGTTGTTGTTGTTGTTGTTGTTGTTGTTGTTGTTGTTGTTGTTGTTGTTTTTGTTGTTGGTGGCGGTGGTGGTGGTGTTGGTGGTGGTGGCGGCGGTGGTGTTGGTTGTGGTGGTGGTGTTGGTGGTGGTGGTGGTGGTGGTGGTGGTGGTATTCAGCCTCTTATTCAAGAGGTATTGGGCTCTTCCTCGGGCTAAAGAACGCGGGGTGTGAAGATGGCCGTCTTCATTCAGTGCAGAGGTTAAGAATGAAGGGAATTACACCTCCACTCTGTTAAGTTTTAATGGTGTTCAGAAGGGGGAAATTTTGATGATGATGATATTATTATTATTATTATTATTATTATTATTATTATTATTACTACTACTACTACTACTGTTAAAAGGTCTTGTTTCTAATGTCGTAACAGCGTATTACACAATTTCTTCAGTGCCTAGCCATTAAAAATCCATAGGTTGTACAGTCACGTTACAAGAAAAGCTGATGTATTTGAAATAGCCGTGAGTGTAACATTTGGTTTTGCAGATTTGGAAACTTAATGCATTTACCGACCACAAAACCATCTTTTGAGACTACTCTCTTCCTCTTTGTAGGTTTATGATTATTTTCCCATAGAATACATTTCAACACATTCCCCGTATTTAAGTCCCTCTTAAATTTACCTTAGGTACAGCTAGTCCCACTTTTTTTAAAAGATCCAGATGGTGGAAAGCATTTGTTTATAGCTTGTAAGGCCCCCTCGAGTGGATCTTTACCGTTTACAGAGCATCTGCAGGTAAATCCGCATATATAGAATTCTGTATGACGTCCTTACATTCCGGCTACAACATAGAACTCCCATTTTATCCTCTTCCTATTCAATTACTGTCAATTTCGAATTGCCAAGTTAATGTTTGCAGAAAGAAATTGAGATAAGTTTAATAGACCAAGAACTTGTAAAAACTGAGCCGTATCAAAACATAACTGATTTCTCTCACACCATTTATCCACTGTCTTGTAAGGTTTTTACGAAATTATCTCTTATACAAGGGAATATCTCCATTTTATTTCAGGTTACAATAAAAATTCATTTAATGACAGCGTATATGCATTCATTTTGCTTTACACCAAGCGACTGTAAGAATAACATAGTGTCTATCACTTCTCAGTAAATCCCACAAAGTCGAATTACCATTTCGAAAGTAATATAATTTTATAAACCAAAGTTGACCCGTTGAAATCAACAGGCCTGTAACTACTAACCGTTAATTTCTTACTGGCTGGAAGGTTTGTAGCTAGAAAGACGGTGTGGGCGAGACTTTCAGCACCCGTCCAGAGCGGCCCCGGCGCCCACCCAGTCCCCTGTATAATGGGTACTAGGTCTGTTTCCCAGGGGGTCAAGCGGCCCGGTCGTAGCTTTAACCACCCACCCCCCTCTAGCGCCGAGGTTAAGAATGAGTACAGCTATACTCAGTTTGCCGCCTGGGCCTGCACGGCATGTTATAAGGAAGTACAGGTAAAGTTCGTCTTGTAACAGGCCATGAAGGCCCAGATGGGTAGCAAAGATATAGTTCTACTCTTCCTTTAACCTCGGCTCCAGATAGGGGTGGGCGGTGAACGCCACACCGCAGCCGCTTTACCCGCCGAAAAGAGACCCAGTAGCCACCGTACAGGAGGCTGGGGCGGGGGGGGGGTCTCATGATCGGTCTGGACTGGTGCGGAATATCTCCCCTCTGTCGGGACGCGATCCCCGGACCGTGCAAAGTTACAAGGAGACCTCTACCTTACTACCCATCAATCTGTGAAAACTTTCATGTCGCCTTTTCATCACAAATCTTGCGGTAGTTGATATGTGCAAAGGCAGACGTCAGAGCAAATCACCATATATAATGACAGTCATCATCATCATTTATTTATATTCCATAGATCCGTATAAGGTAACAATATGCCACTGGATGTGGAATTTGTCATACATATTATAACAAATTGCAAGATTGCAATTATTAGTCCCAATAGAACCGTGCAACTACATTACAATACATTGACAATAATAAAAAATAACAGACAAGCTATCTGTAAAATAAGACACACAATTCTTTTCATCATTAACATTTATATTAAAATAACAATTCAATTCCAAGGTATGTATTCAATAAAACAATAGTAGAAGCAAACATTAAGTTCTTTTCTATAGTCATTAATGTATTGTAATATATTGTATTGTATTGTATTGTATTGTATTGTAATGTCATCAACACAGAAGTACGGCCTCGTTTTGTTAGCGAAACAGATGTTTTTGATAATCAGCTCTGTTTTGTCATCAGGTGAAAACATAAAACCAACGCCTGTAATCCCCTACATGGCCCTACTCTGTGTCCAATATTAGCTTCATCCCCAGCACGTTTATTTCTGATGATGGAAGCAGCACTAGCTTCCAAAATAAAGTGTTTCTGAACCAAAATGAGATGATGGAAGATGTCAAGTATATGTCAGTTTAATAATAGGTATCTTCTTTATAAATGTCTAGGTTTACCACACGTATTTCACATTTACAGGCAGCAAATGCTGTTGCTGCAGATGCAAACCAAAGAGACCAAGAGCACAGAGAAACTGCATGTGCACTGCCACATGTGCCACAAACAACAAGCAGTTTTTGCAGCCCTGCTCTGCATTACTTTTTCACCGTCCAGAACCATCACCTTACGAGACTTCGGTATTTGTTCCCTGAAATCAATCCTGCAGCCCTGAAAAAGATTTTGGGTAAGCATATACACATGTAAATTTAATGGTCAACATCCCCATTGGGGTATGTTTCAATTCTCACAAAAAATTGGTCACAGTCAACTTTGTTTGTATCTCTTTATTTGGAGATAAAAACAGAGTTGTTTATGACTGATTTTTTGTGAGAATATACATACGTAACTTTAAGCTTCAAGTCTCCTGGGACATCATGCTGTGCCATTCTCATGTCCCTTCAAATTTCAGGAAATATTTATCCAATAACACAGCATAACATCCCAGAAGACTTCTATCTTCAACAACACTGCCATGATGATATCCTCAGACCTTGTGTTCATTTAAGTCTTACAGGATCTGCTGACACTTGCTCAGAAGACACAGCTAGCCCTGTGTTCACTGCCAGACTTAAATGCTGACATGCACTCAACTTTTCAAGGAATCCCACTCATTTTTTATGTTTATTGCTAGGTCACACGAGATCGTTCCTGAGTCACTTTGATTCAATGCATATCCTCACAACTTAAATACAACTAACTCAATCAGTCAGAGTTGTTGCAAAAGTAACAGATTCTCAACCAGTTAAGAAACTCCCGGCATTGTATGGAACCTAAAATTTCATTATCATGTTCACAGGCACTGACTGCATGTCCCTTTCCAGATCCAGATTAATCCAGTCCCCAACCTCCCAACATTTTTCTTTAAGATATATATTAAAATCATCCTCCACCCTAAGCTTAGGTCTTGCAAGCAGTCTTTTTCTTTCAAATTTTCCAAGAAAAATTCTACAAGAATTTACCTTCTCTCCCATACATGCCACATGCCATGCCAGTCTCATCTTTCTCCATACAATTATTAAGAAACTCAGTGTCACTTGATGTAGAGTTTCTTAATTCATATTTTTATAGGGCCTGATGGTGGCTATGTAAGCCAATACCTGGTTGCCAAGTAATTTTTAATAAAGCAAAGAAAAGTGTTGGTTGTGACTGATTCTTCACTGAAGAATTGAAATATGTACCTTGCATACACATGCCAACTGAGACGTTCAACATCAAAATCATCCTTTTCCATTTGATCACCCTAATAACATCTGGTAAGGAGCACAAATTATGAAGTTTTCGTTATGTAACTTTCTCCAGCCTTCTGTTATTGCTTTGCTCTTATGTTGAAACATCTTCCTCAGTACCTTACTTTTTGCACGTCTACTTTAGTATTATTTTTTGTCTGTGCCCAGATTTCTAAGTGGTTGCTCCCCTTGAATACTTCAGACTCAAGTAATCATATGGTATGCAATTCTCATCTGCGCCATGCTTAGTGCATATGTTCCCCACCATTAGAACAAACACAATATACACACCCACTGCAGGACTCATTATCTAAATTAAAAAAAACTATGACCTTAGTCTTTTATCATGAGGTCTAGATGAAAATTGTTTTCCAAAAGTGTGCATTTGGCCATACTTATTGAACCATGCAGATAATATGGCCTTCTGATATCTTTCCTTTGGACACTCATGTGAATCCAAAACCAAGAGCAGAGAATTAAGATACAAACTTATAAAGTATTAGTAAGATTTACTTCACTTTTGTAATCGAAAATTAACAGAAAATTAATACTTTTATTTTAAATATAAAATTAAGTGGCAAATCTCTGTTACAAAACAAAAAGACATAAAGTAATTGGAAAGTATTTTCAGTGACTTAAAGTATCAGGAAAGTTATTAACATCACACACAGTGGAAAAACAGTGTCATTGCCGGCTGTCAGTCCCACACATTCTTCAACGTTTTGACATTATAACTTGTACTTGGTGTGTTTTTTTCTCTGTAAAAGTAGATCTACCAATGAGTGTTGTAAGATCCAGTTGAATTACAGTAACTTTCTACACATTTCAGTTTTAAGGAAAAATAATATATTTAATCTTTATGGAGAGTAACAATGCAGTACGCATATTCTAGATGTTATATGCATGTTGTTCTTTTCACTTTATCCAAAATTAAAATGGTGTTTGACAACACGCATACTGTGCATCTAACAAGTACACTAAATGCAACCTGGCCAGTGTCTGGGACCTTAGAGTGCTAGTATATGTTGACAGCTTGTAAGAGAGTGACTGTGTTAGTGATGTGACCACATTTAAGCATTGGCCACATTCTACCCAAGTACTGTCTTTAAATTTTTTCTGCCCCTTTTTTTTCAGACCTATGTCAAGGTGACTTCATCAGAACTGTTGACAAACTCCTTTCTCTGCAAAGAAATGTCTTTATACATAGGTCATGTGGAAACAAACCTTCAGATGGTTCTTTTGGAAATAGGACAACTGCAGCACATCCCTACATTTCTACACATGTTTCCTCAAACAATAACAGTGTGACCATGGTAGAATCCCCATTCAAGATACCTATGGTTCAATGTTCTCAGAAAATGCCATACATTAATCAGACTATGCCATCAAACTACCACACTAACCAGTACCCAGGCATAAACAACAACTCCGTGCCTATGCAAAGTCCTGTGTTTTTCCCAGGATCCACTGTTTCAGCACCACATCAGTTTATTCAAAACTGCAACAAATTCTCTGAACCAGTGCCTTGCCCAGCATTACCCAACTGCAGGTCCAATGTATCACCTGTACAGACAACAAACACACGTCAACCATCTACTGAACAGTTAAAACCAATGTTACTTGCACCTTCCACTTATTCTGACCTGCCACTACCACTTTTGTATGAGACAAATGGTAATGCATCAAATTTTCATGGTCAGTACCTCATGACACCACCTCAGATGGTCAGACCTAATTTGGTGCCAGCCACACAGCAAGAGACTGACTGCAGTCATCTAACAGCATATAATATTAGCGAACAACCCAGGAACAGTACTAATCAAGTCATACACAAAACAATACCAGAAACATTTGCCAAACAGCAGGCAGAAAGTTGGTTTCAGCAGCAACAGCAGCAGGGTGATGAGACTCAAATCTTGGAACTCTTGGACAATATTTTGCCCCTGGTCACTCATCAGTCACACCAGGCTGTTAACGAAGCAAGTGTGCCTCTTCTTCCTCCGCCATCTTCCCGTGAGAGTGTAACAGCACCAATTCAGACTGTGTCTACAGCTGCAGATGTACAATGCCAAGAAGGTAAGCAAGTTATTCAGTGTTCTCAAAATATATGTACGTTTTACATTTGCGAGATCATCTTATATTTGGGTAATTTGGGCAAAGTTTTGTGCTGTATAAAAAAGTTCATCACACACAACTTCATGACAGGGACTGACAGACATGCCTACACACCTCTGACACTTAAACAAAATGCGCAAGGGGGAAGGAAAATTATAAATTGATCTTACATACCCCAGCCAGAATTTTTTGTTCTTTCGTGTGCTTAAATGAATTTTATCAGTAATTCTTATTTTTCCAAGGCAAATCTGAAGATGGACATTCAAAGTCCTACACAACTAATGAAGTTGAACTGATGCCAGATGTAGAAGTAACCCAGAAACTTGTAACAGAAGACATGCAGGTGTTTAGAGCTACTTCTGATGCAAATTTTAAAAAATTCCCAGCTAAAGGCAGTGGTCAATTGCAAGAAGAGGTAACATATTACTTGTATATTTATTTATGTTAGCATTTGATTTAAAAATGCAAAGAAATAATATAAATAATATACAGCATTTGTGATGTGAAATTGTGTGTTACCTTCCCACTGTGATTCAGACCAAGACTGGCTAGAATTTCTTAATAGTACTGCACTAGTGCCAACAAATTGTCTAACTTCAAAATTTCTGTACCTGGTAATAAGATATTTTTAACTCATTATACCATATGGAACCCCGAGGTTTTGCTGCTATCATCAACCTGCAGAATGGCTTGAAAGGAATAAAATTTCATGCTACAAAAGATACACTTTAGGTCATCAACAGACTAGACTGCAATATTAGATTTTCTGCTTTATTTATACCAAAAGATACAACCATCAGTAAAGATCACATGGCAACAAAATGAGTTATAAAATAATGTTAGCTCTTATATGAAATTTATCTGTTGATTTGTCAATTACGATTCAATTAATACTTTCCAAATGGTGTGAAAAACTCATAATATTACACCAATTCTATTTTACTGATGTCAAAAAACTTCACTGCTCTTAAGGTGAAGAAAGCAATTGTGTGGTTACATACTCAGTAATCTGCTTCATGCGAAATATTGACTGCTTGCTGGTAGACAATACAGCATAATGAGAATGACCCTAGTACTGTTCATGAGTGGGCACATTGTTGCGCAGTTGGTTGTGGCATTGCGCTACAAGCTTAAAGGTCACGGGTTCAATTCCCGATGGGGGTCATTGACTTAAACCTTCTGGCCGCACTATGACTCAGGCGCTAACAGAAATGAGTACTATGAGTATCTCCTGTGGGGTAAAGGTGGACGATGTGTAGGACTGACAACTTTGCCACCTTCACGTGCTGATTGTGTAGAAATTCTGGGAGCCTCAAACTCCTGGAACACTCGGGGCCTGCCCAGGCCTGTGCAGGGATTGCTTTACCTTTACTACTCATGATAACAGTAACTTTGAAATGCTAAGTCATTTGTTATGAGAAGAGTAAAATAAAATACCTGATAAATAAATAAATAAATAAATAAGTAAATAAGTAAATAAATAAATAAATATGAAAACACAATACACACATACTTTCAAGCAAATAATTTGTATCAGAACAAAATAAACTAACTCTTATGACTAAAAGCGCTAGGACAGTGACAAGTTGACACAACAGTTTATTGCCTAGCGGGAAATTTACATCATGGTTAGGGTACATCCCATTTCTAAAAGAATTGTCCCAGTTTTTACTCTTGCATTCTTTTGTCCCAATATATATAAAACAGGACACATTTTCCTGTTCTCATCATTAGCACTGTTACATATACTTGTATGATTGTTATCAGTAATTCAGAAGTTTTGAATAAATATGCTGTCTGAGGTTAACTGTGATGTTTTGTCAGCTTTAAATACCATTCTTATAAATAATAAACATTTGAATACTTCTCACTATCATGATGTTGTTCCCTTTTTTCTTATTTTCCAATTTTGGTCGCCCTAATTTACATCACATTGAGTTGGGTAGCAAAAACTCAACATCATCTTTGTTAGTTAAAGAAGGACTAGCACCAGATTGCATTGGGTAGTGAGTGACTTACACTCTGTTATGTTGCGCATGGTTTGCTGGTGGATAACTCTCACTATATTATATTTTCAAATACATTTTATTCCTTACACTTCCATTTATATGTTTTTATGCACCTCAGCAAAAGCCTCCCCTGTCAGTAAGGCTGTACATTCAAATATTTTGCAGAATGAGCAGTGCAGCTTTACTGGAAGGAACATTTCAGATTACTTGGATGAAACTTCACCCTCTGAAGATTCAAGTCTCATCATTGACATGGATGGTGAGCAGCACAAGAACACTGGGGGTGATAATGGCCTGGAGCATTATGTAGAAGCTGTGATGGCTGAAGAACAGAGCCCTTGAACAACTTGTAGATCATAGAGCAACATAAATTTTTTACTTCTGCAGCCACAAGGAAGTACTGAATTCATAATAGGAGTAAGTCCACCCTTTTTGACATTACATTGGTGATGACTGAAATAATGAAGACAAAGCCCCTGTAAGGAATAGTTGGATTAAATTTGATTTTCACGGCTTTCTTTTAGGTATCATATTAGTCAGTTTTCATTAAATACAAAAAACTCAATAAAATTTTCCAAGGTATTTAATTTTTGTTAGATTGACTTCTGTTTTTCATTTCTCTACAGACACTGTACCATTTCAGATATTATAAATGCTTATATGTTTAAGAAAAACAAATATGGCCCCACCTGTTTGTCATATTTCATTGCTGGAAATTTCTTCCATTGACAAGAAGCACCACAGACATATATATACATATGTGTGTGTGTGTGGGTGGCAAGTTTTTAGTTAACGACATCAAATAACAATTATTTATAATAATATAATTAAAATTTACAGTATTATATTATATCTCATATCGTTACTTATTTGACACTAAATTCGAGCATGCTTCAGAAAAGTAAATATTTTGGACAGCGCCTAAGGTGTTTACACTGATATAAACAAAAGTTGTATGTAACATGACTGTCAGTGATAAACAGATTTACAGCACGGCTCTTTGTCACAAAACCACCTAAATTAGTCATAACATTTCCATATAGAGATACTCTGTTGATAGTCTAACGTCCAAAACGTGTACTGAGTTTGTAATGGAGAATGACATGGATATGATTTTCAGTTAAGTTACAGATTTAGCACACAGTAAATAATAGATACATTTAAAAATATGGAAAAATATTCACCTGATTTTGAGCGCAATACATAATTATATATATTTATTTTGTTGCTCTCTCTGGAAAGTGTAGCACGATAGAGTCTTTTTTTCTTTCTGTGACAGAATGAGCACTGAGGGACCATTAGTTGCTTCGGAGCAACATTTTCACCCATTCTATGGAAGCAGTCTGTTGATAAAAAAATACCTTTTTTGTGTCACTGCCAAAGTTTCCCTTTCAGCACTGAGAGTAATATTTCTTTGTTTAGTTCTATTATTTTTCATTTTGTAATGAGAAGTCAACTACTTATTACATTACTGATTTTTTTGAATTGATTTCAATCATATATGTGAAAGTGTAGAAGTGTATAAATTGACATGTGAAATTTTGAACTGCAGTGGCAGTTCCCTAAAATGTGAGACAGGCAGTTTTGTTGTAGGATATGACTGTAAGATACACATATTATAGTGTTAATTTTTGAAAGTAAATAAGGCTGCAAGACGTAGAGTATATTTTTGTTGTATTCACTTTATTTTTGTACTTTTACATGCATGTTTGTATCTTGACCTTTAAGACCAAATAGTTACTGTATTATTGTTTCATTATGTTAATACTGCATTGTAATCTGTACTTTTGAAAAATTCTGAGATTGTACGGACAAAACAATCTTACTATTAAGAAACCTGCTAACGTTTTCTGTTACACATATCAAACATCTACACATTATACTGGATATTAAACCTTTAAACAGTAAATATAATTTGTTTTATTTAAAGAATCAACTCATACCAGGTGGTAAACACTCTCCATATCAGTTACAAAAACTAGCAAATTAATGTGGCAGAGAGAAATAATCTCCGTTTGTTCCAAGATCGGTATAAAACACATAAAAGCATGCAAAATTTAGAATTCTTTAATATCAAACCTGGCAGTATATAAAGTAACCACCGAGCTTACTAAGATACTGTTCACAGGGAAGGTCATTTTTTGTACACATACAAGTGTAGAAACTATTTTAGATTTAGGGCATTTTGAATGTGGAATCAACGGTAGAGATCATTTAATAAGAGATCTCAAGTTACAGTTTATTATTTAAAAAAAAATAACTCAAAGACTGACCTCAGGTTCCAGAAGCACGTCCTCATGCAAGTCACCCGTTGTGTCCTATATATCACATTTATGCAAATAAAAAACTGAAAATGAACCACAGAAGCGCTGTAGCTTGTTTACTGTGTGCGAACAGACATGCTTCAGGTGCAGACAGTTCTGAATTCACGTCTTGATCCAGAGTTAAGCTAACATGACTGAGTTCATAATGGCTTGAGTCCTTCAGGCAAACGCCACAGTGCAGTCTCGAATTAGACCTTAACCATTCATGATTTGAGATTTTCAAAATATTGCTGATAAAGGCTGGATTCTTCTGCAGTATGAAAACACATCGATCCGAGATCAGCTGTCGACATTTTGGAGGAACTAACTGACAATCAAAACAGCCTTATAACACACAAGTCCTACTTTTCAAAAATTAATCACTTCCTTCTATAACCTTCTCATTTCATTGTACACCAGTCATCCTGTTACTCAGTGCTATACAATTTGAGTTATTAAAAACATTGTTAAAGGAAAGATAAGCATATAAATCAAATACGTATAGTGTCTACAGATTTTAATTTCATTAGGTACTTCTCGTTACGTCGAAGTGAATAATGATTTTGAATGGTGAACTAGTAAGCATACCCCGGCTATGCCCTTCTTAGACCGTTCGCATATTCGCCAAAAGTGCCTATTGCCTTCGTTGCGTCTGTCTGTCTGTCCGTCCGTCCGTCTGCATAGATCAGCGCGGCTGTCACTGGGCGGATTTTGGTGAATTTTGATGCTTGGAAATTTTATAAAAATCTGTCAGGAAACTTCAAACTTGTTTGAAATTGGACAAAAGTGTGGGGCACTTTACATGAAGGACTAAGCACATTTTATTATTGCTGGCGAAAAAAAAAAATTCGCCACAAAAGCGTTTTTGTGCAACAGTCAGTATGTTTATACTTTTTACACTGACACGTATCTCAAAAATGAAAACAAAACGCACTGTTTCCTTTCCACTGCAACAGTGATTAAGCAAACACGCCGAAATGTTACGTTATAAGTATATTGCCTATCTTTTTTAAGGTATATTCGTCGTCTGGCTGAAAAGTGTCAGGACTCAGTTTTATTACGATCACTTTCCTTCGGAATTCAATGTTTTGTATTCGCTTACCGACGTTTCGGGCAATATATCGGTCAGATTTTCAAGGGTCAGTGAATCCAAAAAAAAATTCTTCTTGGAATGCTTTGCTCTTGAAGTGGGACTGCTTCGCCCTAGAATATGGGACTGAAATGTCCCCAGAATTCTGTAACAAACAATCAACCTACGCTACGTAACAGGTAGGCTATTACCTGTTTTAAGGTATATTCTTGTATGGCTGAAAAACTACAATATTCAGTTGTATTAGGATCGCAGTCCTTTGGAATGCAATGTTTTATATTTCGTTACTGACTTTGTCGGCAACATGTCGTTTCCATTTGCAAAGACCGAACAGTTCAAGAAGGTTCCATCTTGCAGTGTTTCACATTTGAATATGGGACCGAAATGTTGTGTCGAAACGTCTGTAACAAAGAGTCTACGCTGCGTGACATTACAGAAGGCCGAAAACCTCAAACAACACTGCGGCAGAAGCTTGAATTATCCCAGCGTATTTTTAATTTGGTAAATAGCATTGATTCAATGATGAAAATAACAGCCATCTCCAAGTAATGTGCTATACATCATACGTGGGCAGCGTGCTATGTTCATTAGACCAGATGGGATGGAGTAAAAGAAATTACTTCAGACTTCGTTATGATACATCGGAGTTTCTATACCAATGGTGTGTCAGTCTAGGAAGTAAAGAATGTCAAACCAACTGCTGACATGACCGTGTGAAATACTTATATGAACCTTCTGGGAATTCCAAATATAGGTACATACATTAACTCTTTAAAGACGAAGCTTATCTGTTTTATATAAGGACTCAGGGTGTACCGCGCTGTAAACACTCTCCGCTTCGGTTATAAAAACCGATCTCTTAATGTTTTATAAGGCAAAAGTTGCTGTTTGTTCTGAGATCCGTACAAAACACATAAACGCAATCTGGGCACCACGTAGAATTTTTTAATGTTAAACCTGGTGGTACATATAGTTACCGCTAGGCTTTAAAAGGTTAAAAGAGACAGGAATTTGTTTTCCTTTCATACGATTATAGCGGTTTTCAAATGTGGGGTGTTTTTAAATTTTCGTCATAGAAATCAATTTTCTAGATTGTTTGTTTTAGAATATTGTTTACTAGGAAGAACAAACTTGCAGGAGAGTAACTGGTGAAAGCTACCGCCACCTGTTTAAACTCAGTGCAGTAACATTAACCTGGATAATCTTGACTGTGCATTGTTTATCCAGTGCACGAAAATAATATACGCATGCCCGTCCGCAAGGTTAAATAAAGAAACAATGAAAGGATTACATTACAAGATGATATGAATATTGTGTCATTAGGAAAGACATCAAACTGTTAAGGTTCAATTCGGTAATAACAACGTTTAGAAAGTGCAAACTTCTGAGGTGGGAGCGACATCAGTGTTACTGTCGATACGCGCTGATCACGGTAAGTTTAGTGACAGTAGCCTAACAAAGGTGAATAAAACAAAACGAAACACTTCGCACTCCGAAGTAATCGCGCCATTTCAACCTTCTTTCCTTAGAAGACATTTATGTGGGTGTGTTTTAGTAATGTGGAAGGCATTTCACCGCCGGTCGAACATGTTAGGCCCTTCGATAAAGCCACAATGTTTCCAGTTGAGAACTATAAGACAAACTGCTTGCGTAGTTAGTTTGACGTAGAGTAACGTACAAGGTTAGTGGGCACAGTAACGTTATCTTCCACTGTTTTTAATTTTTCACAGATAACGACTCGTCATATTTCGTGCATGTACACCTCACGTAATTTTACATTTTGAATACCATATTGAGCATTTCTGTTTGGTTCTGTCGTGTGGTGTGCGCTATATAATGAAGCAGATGCCTCTGTTTTGTTATACATCTAGCTGAATATTGAATTTTGTTGTCTATACGAAGATCATAACAAAACCAGATTGTGTCTGAGTTCAAATCTGCTGTAACTGTGCCACAAGGTATGTGTGTAATTGTGTAAAGAGTCACAGCAGTTGTGTTCCAGGGACCGTACACAGACGCAGCTCTCAATGGGGAGACTTTATTTTACCTAATTTTTAGAAATTGGCGGATTTTATTTTATATTCTTAAGTTTGTGTGGTAAGGAACATTCATCTTTAGTCTACTTTCTTTAACAGAAAAGAAAATTTTAGGGTTTGACAACTTCACACTCTCTTTGTGACTTTGTTTTTTGTTTGTTCGGTTTGTTCCTCATTTCAGCTTCTTAAACATTTGCTCAACTTCCAAGAAAGATGTTACGAACTTTATACCACTGAAGAAAATTTTTTATTACCCACAACCTGTAATAACAACATGGCGGCGGAAGAACCAATGCATGAGATTGGATGACACCTTCTTTAGAGTACTGAAATTATGTAGGGAAAGAGATTAAAAAAAAGTACAACTGTGTTAAGGGAATATTTTTGTAGAATGTAAAATAAGAAGAAGACAGCTGTGCGAATATGTTCTTTATAATTCTGTTTGATGGAGATAAATCAGAAAATGTATGGAGCCAGGTATATGAGATTTTGTACGTACAGGGATTAATAATGTGGTTAGGCCCACATGTTACGTCACTTGTAATTACAAACACGACGATTTTTAAAAGCTTTGATTTTATATCCAACAAATTCAACGTCTATAAATTCTCTGCCTAGTTACAAAGTTCTTCACAAGAACGAAACAAGACAGCAATGTCAGTACGAATGGGTTTTTAGGAAAAGAAATGTAGGGATAGGAGGTTACCCTTTATGAATTATGTTTGGAAACACGCCCACTAGAATAACATTTTTCTTTCCCTACAACAAAGCGCAATTTTAATAATGAATTCGGAAGGAATTGAACACAGCACAGAGTGAAACCACCGCCATTTTAGATTTTTTTACTTAGGTAACCACGAAATTGATAAGAGAAATCTTCAGACATAAGCAACGAAATTATATTCTTGATTTATTTAACGACGCTTTCAATTACTTATGTTATGTAGCATTAATCTTTGTAACTGCAGAAGAACGTATGGGGAGAGACACTTTATAATGGATGTTAAGACGACAGGCTGGGACGTGGCTGGACAGACTGTAAAACCAACTGAAGACTTGCGCTGAAATACATGAAATGTGTAAACATGCAAATAGTACGTTACATAAAGCAAGGACTTGGAATAATATGCGGTGGCGCACTTTGTTGAGCCACTGGGCTAAAAAGCGGAAGGCCGCGCCTTCGATTCCCAATGTAATCACTGGATTTTTCGGGCCCCACTATGGACCTGGGGTCGACTCAGCCTCCGACAGAAATGAGTACCACAATTATCTCCTGGGAGAAAAAGGCGGCCGGTGCCGATTGTCTAGAAATCCTGGAAACCTCAGCCTGCTCGAATCATTCGGGTCTGTCCAGGCCTGTATAGGGATAGCTTAACTATGGATAACAGGGTAATATTCAAATATACATAGAAGTCAGAAACGGACCAAAATGAAGGCTTTGCTTTAAGTACTGAGTTGTCCAAAGGCTGAAGTATGTCAGTGGGCGAAATACGACTGCTGTTGGCTATGCCATTATCACTGCAGTATAACTGGAGCGTAACCTCGTTTGGTTTGAACTGATGGTGAACAATAAACGTTGTGGCTAGTTAATTTGTTGTCTAGGCTTTACGTATATTTCATGAGGGGGTTCTGCTTTAAGATGGACCCCTTCTTTCATAATAATTTAATAATTAATATCATTATTACAACAATACTGTTGTTGACAAATGTGTCGGTGTTTAACAAACGCTAAATAGATCGGTTCCTTGTAATTCTTATCTTTTAAGGCACAGTAGTCAACACACACGAGTGTACTATCAGCTTCGACAAGGAAAACTCTGCAGTTTCCCTACAAATGCTGTCCTGTATTTCATACAATTCGAAAATAAGCAGCTCTAAGTTTCCTATATATGGATGTGTTTGTAAAGAAAGGACAGTGTGTCCTCTGTGATGTGGAAATGTAGCTTGTTAGTAGGCTATTTAGATTACTTGAAGGCTTAAAACTCTTATTTCAAGCAAAATGTAGGAACTTATTCTAAACAAGTTTTGTTTTTAATGGTACCTTGCATGCTTTGTACCTGAAGCTTACATCGCTAACATGATAACTGCGGGCAGGTTTGAAGGCTGTCAAGATAATCAACATACTGCGGAAACAAACAGTAATATACGGAGAAATGCCGGTCGTTGGAGGGTTCGAACTGGTACAGGATCTAATGTATGTCTAAGAAATTGATCACATTAAGGTGGAATCCACCCTTTTCCTTCATTTAAGATTTTAATTCTGTTTTCGTTTTATAAAAGTCAAAAATAGGTACGTGTGTTGAAGCTGGAAGCTGGTAACTCTGAGCTAACAGTGGCCAAGGAACTTGCCGTCTAGACCATGGACCTGGAATCCTTGTCAAGGTAACATACCTCCATTACGTTAAATTTATATACCCAGTTTAACTTCCAGTCAACTAACTTTCATGCTAACACGTACCAATATTAATACCTCCTTGCCAGTACGCCAGTGTGTAACTGATGCAGTTGATATAGCGCTCTCATTGTAGCGACCAGATTACGTGCTGCAAAACTGAGGAATTTTTGTCGGATTCCCTACACGTGGCAATGGATCTTTTCTCTTTTCCCAGTTTTCCAGACAGACTTGGGGAACCACATATTATCCTATTTAATGGGTCCTGGGGGTACGCGGCCGGGGCGTGAGGGTGAGGACTCAACTTCATGTAGTGCCGAATTTAAGAATGGGTGGAACCATAACTCCACCCTCATACGCCTTCATGTTGCACATAACGATAACTTTATTTATATTTTATATGATATATGTTGGCTACAACAAGCCAAGTCGAAACAAGACCGTTTATTTCCCGGCCAAGATTCGAACAAGGAACCTTGCACGTACTGGTCACAGTCGCTACTGCTTAAGCCAACTTGCCTGGTATTCCAGGTAGACACTTTGACTTTTTTTTTTTTACGGTAAGCTTGTTCTCCTTCCCTCTTCCAATCTCCATGAAAATAATGACGCCAAGAATTGCCAGTTGTATTGCTACAATCAAATTCTATGCAACCTTAATACACAGTTAGCGTATACTGTATCTAATTTTCATACAGTTAAACACAACTTATTTTTCTTAGTATTTATTATTACTCTGCTACATGTTTCGGCCTAACCGGCCGTCATCGGGCATACAAACAAAAAAGAACTCCAAACAGTAGTGTATGAACACAACGGGATGGCAAAAACAAACAGTAAGCGTATTATTATGACCGCGATATAGCCTATACACTGACGTACTCACAGCTTTTAAATGCACCATAAGTACATATGATTTTTCTGCTGTAAATGAACATAGCGGGGCATGTAGCACGTATGGGGTAAAAGAGAGCTGCATACGGGATTTTGGTGTGGAAACCTGAGGGAAGGAAACCACTTGGGAGACCCAGGCGTAGATGGGAGGATAATATTAAAATGGATCTTCAAGAAGTGGGATGGGGCATGGACTGGATTCTGCTGGCTCAGGATAGGGACAGTTGGCGGGCTCTTGTGAATGCGGTAATGAAACTCCGGGTTCCATAAAATGCGGGGAAATTTCTTGACTAGCTGAGAAACTGTTAGCTTCTCAAGAAGGCCTCCGCTCGTTGGAGTTAGTTAAATGAACATAGCGCATCAACGAATGTATTCCACGACAAAGTCGCTTCCCACACCCGATCACTTCACCCTTCAGCACTCCACTATATTGTGAGCCAGAATGCTGGCGCCCGTCTGAGCGCAACATGAAAGGCCAGGGCAATTATTAATGTGACGGGAGTAAAGCCGTACCTAGAAGCAGCTGGTCCTGTGCTGGAAATTGAAGGATGACGTTCATCAGACGATCCGTTCTGCACAAGGGCAGCAACTGTCTTACACCTCTCTCTACACATTTCGACCAGGTGGATTTTTCCATTTTCCAGCTTGCTTCCAAAAAGTGGATTATCGAATTCGGGTTCAACCCGCGCCTCCTGGTTGGAGGTCTACAGCTCCGTCATCATCCTGGCATCAATTCAAGTCTCTTTTTGTTATATATAAGACAATAAAAATAGACAATCATCACAACTATTATTTTTAAACAACGCCTTTTTAATATCTAAAACGTGCTACAAGTATCGGCATTTTGTAAAACACGCATGACTATCAACTTCATAAGAAAAGTAAGCTCTATGTATGCAGAAACATTACTAGTTACAAGGGAGTGAGACAGCAATATATTGTTTCATTTTTATTTCGTTCTTAACACAATGAATTGCTCCACAATAAGGCACTTCTTGTTATACTTCTTGCAACAGGTAAGGAAGGACTGCCCTCGCAGTAGCCAATATGTTTTCGATCCTCACAGAACCCCATTATAAATAAACATGAAATTCCAGCTGTAGATTAAAATCACAAACTCCGCCGTTTGCAGATTTCTTTTTTTTTCGGGAAGACGGTACGTTTCACAAAACAGACAGATTATTGTACTGTAAATATGTGATTGCTAAAATGCTGGTGGTATGCTTCTAGTTACAAGTAGAGTCGAACTCGGTTATAACGTTATGAAAGGGACTGAATATTTTGTGTCGTTATAAACGAGTGTCGTTATAACCGAGGAATGTAATATTATGGTTAACAGTGACGAATTAATTGGTACTGTACCACAGAAAATCTGACGCTATAGCCGAGGTGTTGTAAAAACCGGCGTCGTTATAACCGGGTTCGTCTGTATGTACATACGAAGCAACAGCATTTCTGTAATAAAATTTAAATCCATTTTTTTTCTTTTTGCAGCTTGAGCGATGCCGTTAAATACAAACTCTCGGAAACAATCCAAAATAAAATATGCCAAAACCACACTTACGAAATTTTGAATGGCATAGATCAAATCAAACCTTGGGCACTGCGCAGTAAGTATTTACCTCAGGTTTGCAAAACCTGGAAGTCTTCTCCTTTGGTTTGTACCACTTACAAAGCCCGCGGAACATTTATGGTGGAGCTATAAATCCGCTACTCCCACTATATCTCTTTATGGCGTGGAGAAAGACAAGTCTACATTCACCTTTCTTCTGTTCCTTTCTTCTGTTGCTACTCTTTTATTATTTTCCTCCACTTCATTCCTGAATGCGGGGAAAAGACGCCTCCGTGTCACCAGAGTCGCGGTGTCCGGATTGCACAGTTTTTCGTTCAGTGTTTCGAACTGCTGATACAAAGGAATTATCAGTGCTGAATGGCCGGCCATTTTTCTTGACACAGGTTCAGCATCCCTTATCCGAAATGCTTGGGACCGGAAGTGTCTCGGATTTCGGATTTTGGAATACTTGGATATTATAGTGAAATACCTTGGGGATGGGAAACAAATCTAAATGCGAAATCCATTTATGTTTCATATCCGTCTTACGGATATATAGGTTTTATTTAGGACATAAAAAAACTGGGCGTTGGATTTATTTACAAGTATTTACATTTGTACAGCGCTGTGATCATGTCGGCGCGCGAAAAGTTTCGGATTTTGGAGGTTTTCGGATTTCGGATAAGGGATATTCAACTTTTATGTGAAAATTAACTGTACGAAGTTCTCAACATCCTGTTTATCTGATATGCACCGCAACAGGCAGAACGCTTGTACTGTTGCTGGTGCTTATTTATCTTCAATTGTTGGGTGGATATTTAGATACACGAAATAACTACATGCACGTCCCGCCTGTACGATCAAAGACATCTGAAAGCGAACTGATGATTCTAAAACAGAAGCTAATCAAAATTAAATTATTATGGAGTAAATACATTAATGTGTTTCTTTCAGTGGTCGATTCAATAGCAAAAATTCCCGTTGGCGTTCTGGAAGGCAATTACCTCAACTTTGGAAACATGGACGAGTGCCTTGACGTGGAAGCTCAAGAAGACTTCGGCACTTTCACTGGAAAATACTGCTTGGTGAAACTTCAGTCGCCGGTATGACTGCATAAGTGTAACAACTCGAAAATTCGTTATATTTCCTATAAATATACCTCCATGCCTCAGCGCTGCTACGGGGCAACCAGTCCGTCCGCAACTGTGTCTCTTACATGCGTAAAAAGACTGCATAACACACACCAAAATCTTGCGACTCCGTCTCTTTATTCATTCTCCTCTGACTTTCTGCCTATTTGTCAGCATCCTCTACCCAGATTTTACGATCAAATTCATAGACTGAAACTCCGAAATTATAACACAAGAGTGTGACGATGATATAGCCTATAGCATTTCGAGTAACTTACACTGTAGAATTTTCCCCAATCCTCGTTTCAAAAAGTAACAAAAATATAAACACTACGTTATGAGGAGCGGTCAATAATTTTCCCTAACTGAAAAGAACCAACCACGTGTGACAGCAATTTTAGCCCCAATTCGCGGATGGAGCCTTGTCTCCGAAACCAGTGTTTATAGTCTTCTTAACAGGAAATAATGCATGAAGTGCGTGAATACATAATTCCAAACTGCTGTTTAGTTCCAGGAGGATGGCATAGTGATTGAGGCCACGTATCAGTGGGGAATTTGTATGCCTTCCTCGTGCACAGCAGCGGATCTGCAAGCCTTCCTGAGCGACATTTTGCCACTAGACAGCGAAGTAGACGAACTGCTCTGTCAGACTCGTGAAGACCGACCCTACGAAACGCAAGAACTGGTCACTATGTAAGTTCCACTCACAGTGTTGATCAAATCTGGATGCGGGGTGTAACGTGCGAAACAAACCGAATGTGGATAATCCGGCAGTCAGCGAGCTGGACAGGTTGGCTTCGATTCAAGTCAGTGAGAGAAATTTTTTGTCTTCGTAGACTTGTCCTAACAGGCGGAAGGATCCACATAGCCTCGTACCTTATCCAGTTCTACTGCAGCATTTACCACCCCACCTCCCCCTTCCCAATCACCAAACCTAAACAAGGCGGCCGTGGAAAGCGTGTAACCTCATAATCTTGCGTTTGGTGACCAGTTTATAAAGCGTGGAGATTATAATTCAAATCACACATACCGGTTCATGTCCCGGTGTTTAACAACAAACTTGTACACTGTTACTCTTATAATTCTTGATTACTGCTCTGCCCGCCTTGATCCCTTCAAGAAAAAATATAGTCTTTGCTCTGCCCAAAATTACACTTGTCAGCATACAGTGTAATTTTAGCTTAATGCTATACGAAGCTTTATCGTGCCAGAAAGTGAGGGTTCAAATCTCCGTCTATTTTTTGCTTATTTGAATCTGAAACTTGAATAGTTCATTAGCTACTGGGCACCGAAAGTGTTCACTAGCCTGTCCGTCTTTACCCCCTTTCGGAACGCACTGTAGGTGTCATAGGTTTGTATGGGTAGAAACTGGGTAGGACACATTTAGTGTCACACCTAACTGAGCGCCCCATGGACCACTACAAAGTAAAGAGCCCCCCCTCCACCCCTCTGGATAAAAATGTCGCGTCCTGCACTAAAAAATAAGACTAATACTGATTATCACTTACGGTAAAAACCGAGTTTCGTAGTCTGGCAGCTGCAGAGAAAATCAGTCGCCAGAGGAACACGAACCCAGGAGCAATGTTTTCGCGTACTTTTCAGATGCCTGCGTACTTATTTTAAGTGACAAATTACGTCTTTTTTTCCATAAATACATATCTACTTATACCAAAAGTCTGTCAATGCATGAAATTCCAGGTTTAGCGTTCAACGGGCTGATGATGTCTCGCCTCAAAAAGACGTAACACAATTCTGCTGACACTGTTTTGCGGTAATTAAACCTTCAATACTCTCTGCTGCCATTGACACTGTCTTTAAAGCGAGTTCCACAGAATTCTATCAACAAGTGTCCTTCACATAACTGTTTCCGAATATCAGGCGACAGAAAGGCCGACAGACGAACTAACGACTGCAGTTTTTAAAAACTTTCAAATAATATGTAATTTCCTGAACCCAGAAGTACTATAAACGAGCGCCAGTTATTATTTAACCCAAAGTTTAACATTTACACAATATCGTGTTGTGTGATGTTCTCGCGGTGTCGTCTACAAAGAATAATGTTTCTTGTAAAAGCTTGCCCATAATTTGTAGGCACATACTGCCTCCTTCTTCAGGATATAATACATACGGCTATCAATTTATGTAAGCCTGTATATCTCAAGCACTCCAGTCCTGGGTTCAACGATCAGTCCGGAAACATGTCGGACTAACAGACGTTGTACACTCCGGCAGTATCGCATTTTACCGCTTGGCATACCTTTCCACCCCATACGCAAATCACTTCAGTTGAAGGGAGTTTCTTACATTTCCCGAAACCAATAACTAAATTAAAAATTTTACTGTGGGGATTATACTGATGTATCAGTTTTAACGTTCTAAATATTTCAGCTTCAATGTAATAACCTGCCCACCAGGGATGCAATAGTAAATGAATGCGAGCACCTATGGATATGACACAAATTTCTTCGCCTTTTCCATAAGGAAGACAAACACACTATCTTTTGAAACCTACCGGCTACTTATTAAACCCCCGGCATTAATGTTCAAAATCTTTACCTTCTACCCATTCAGTGTACTTACGTGCTTTGCATTTCTTGAAAGCAACATCGATTATTTCCCTCACAACTACTGACTGATTGGTCCTTATAACACAGACGGAGTGTGTTTACTGCGCGGTACGAGCTGAAGATTTAAATCTATTTCAGGTTCATCTTAGCTTTTAGAGGGCCAACTGCAAACCTAGCGATGTTTAGAGTAACCACGGAGCCCCGAACACTGAAGAAAAGAGTACTATTACATCTTTTCTACACAAATGAACGTAGTAAGAAAACGAATTGTCTCTTAACAGCTTGAACTGAGCACAGTTTACTTTACATGTTTCAGTGGAATTCTCTCTTTCCTCACACTGTTGACAGTTCTCAGCACAATATATGACTACGCCACCTCATCAGGTAAGCACATTCACATACCAATACGAAGCACTTTATGTTGCTGGAATGTTGGTATTTCTGGTTATTTGCAAATTTAAATTATCTGTGCGTCTCCCTTTTCATGAATACATAAAACACATTACGCGTAACCGCATTAAAATATAAAACCTCGTAACAGCAGAAAAAACACTTCTTCCTGTCGTGGTGTAGTTTAGGGTTTCTACGTTCTGTCTGCGGATGTAAAATCACAAACTGAGCCGGAAATAAGGTCAATTCACACAACAATATTCACGTCTTGACCCTTGAAGTTGGGAGCGATACGTTGTCCCGAAACGTCGGTAAAGGATTACCACTCCACGCTGCGTAACACCCCAGAAGGGCGCAGATATCATCAACAACGCGGCAGAATCCTGAAATCCCTAATGGTAACTCAAAACCCCAGTAGGCAGGCAAATTGTGCAGAATAATGTGCACTCATTTCAATATTCGGTTTTACCCGTTTCGAATAAGTGTTTGATATTTGGGACCCGATAGAGTGGAAAAACAAGTTATGCTACACAAAGTAATGAGTTACACATAACGTTACTGTTTACTGTGTAAACGTTGGATGGAATTGGATTGTGAAATATAAGGAAGCCAATTACACACGACATCAAGTGGCACAATATCAGACACGTACCTTCTAGTAATAATGTTACCTCACGCAGAAATGTTACCACATAAAATGCTTATTATCACTTATTAAGTAATGTGTCTGGCGTGAAGCAATGAAGAGTTTGTTTAATAATTCTTTTGTTTTCTTCTCTCAAGCTGACAGAAATAGGTACCTCTTGTCATTCTCACTTAAAGCGAATGTGAGAAATCTTTTGGACACGACGACACCCCATGGATCACTGAACAGTTTGCATGGAATGCGCGTCGCCGCCATGTTCTTTATCATACTGGCGCACGTGTACTTGGGGCAGGCCGCAGCTATGTCCGTCATAAATTTAAAGCGTTTCTTAGACGTAAGTAAACTTCAGCGGTCAGTTTGTTTACAGTCCTTTATGTCCTCGGTCTGTGTAAATTGTGACAGACGATAAGAAATTCTCCTCCGTATCTCCAGACTTAATTGCAAACTGCAATTTTTGCTTTTAATTTTAGGATGGTCCTTCCAGGCCGAACAAGTCAAAGTGTTAACGTAATATACACGCGCATGCTCTGCCTTGGATAATGCTTATTTGTTGGTTTGGTTTTAAGATATAAACCTGGTTATATGTATTTATTCTCTGTTTTGTGTCTAAGTTTGGGGTGATTAGCTATATAGAAATTGGAAAGGATGTTGAAGGACAGCAGTACCATCGTAATTTGTGGTACTATCTTGTTTGTACCACTGAATAAAATCACGATATATCTCAAGATAATTGGTGTATCCTTCAATAAACGAAGCTGGCACTTCCCGAAGTCAGGTTAGAAAAATTACTGATTTTTCCATCATGATCTGTATATCCAAATAATGGACTCCAGTTGTCCTCTTTATCCGGAAAAGCCAGCAAGTACGAGCTTAAATTTCTAAACAGCCTGAACAAATACTCTATTGTGAAAAAATCAGTATTATCTACTTTCCCATCAGCAGAGCACATGCAGCGAAAACAGGTGTTTTACAGGCACAGGCGTGCCTAAATGCTTTTTGTCCTTTTCCTAGTAATGGATCACTGGTGGAATGCAACTGACAGGGGAAAACCGAAGTAATCGGAGAAAAACCTGTCCCAGTGCTACTTTGTCCACCACAAATCCCACATGGACTGACCCGGGATCGAACCCGGGCCTCCGCAGTGGGAGGCCGGCGGCTAACCGCCTGAGCCATGGCACGACCCTTAAATGCTTCGGTATTACTGTCAGATAGACATAGGACAAAACTCTCTTTAAAATTAGGTCTAAATTTCTACAAGCGACGGCTTCCAGTTGCGGTTTTTCTTTTCAGGAAAATGCCACGCATGAAAGGGCTTTAATTTCGAAACAGCCTGAATAAATTTTTGTTGTGACATAAATCAGTGTAACCTTGTTTTACACCAGTACAGCACATTCATCAAAACGGACGTATTACAGGCACAGGCATGCCTAAAGGCTTTCGTATTACAGTCACAGAGACATAGGACAAAACTGTCTTTACAATTAGGTCTGAATTCCTACAAGCGAGGCTAGTGTTCAAGTAACAACCGGTACTGTCACTGTCAGAATTTCAGTAGTTTGTCTTTCACAGCACAGGAATATGTATGTTTCCTGCGTTATACAGAAGTATCTTCGTTAATAAATAATGCAGTGGGGATAATTTAGAAATTTTCGGGTCTCCTTGGATTACCATAGATATGGAAGCAACAACTTTGCCGAAGGGTTTGTACCTACACATGAATACGAACGGTGTCATGTTCAACAAGGCGGAAACGTTTATTAGATTTACTTCCGCTTCCTTCCATTAATGTCTGGGTAACGATGCCAACACCCTTTCCTTATTTACATAAAATACACGTCTGTACAGGGAACTGATACTATAATTCATGGCCGGAGCCCTGAAGATTCTGAATATCCACCTGAAGTTGAATGGCGGAACATTAATTCAAAATACGGCAAGATGTTTTCCTTCAGTGTCCTTCTCAATTCATTATTCACCATCATACCAACGTTCGACGTAAGAAGTACTGACCTACGCGCAACATAGCAACATAAACTGCAAACAAACAAGACACAATTAATCCTAAAATAAACCAGTCATGAATTACCATATCACAATATTTTATGTAAGACATAATGTAATTATATAATTTCAATTTAAAATTTCAGTGGTCTTTGGACTGGCAACACGTGTGGCTCAGCAGCAGAGCATTGCCGGTGGATACATTCTTTGTTTTCAGTGGGTTACTAGTTAGCTATACATTTATGGAAGAACGGGCAAAAGGAAAAAATTTTAACCTGGCAACTCACTTCATCCATCGCTACTTAAGGCTGACACCAGCCTTGGCTGTAATGCTGCTGTTCAATGCTACACTCTTTAGAAGAATTGGGTCAGGACCTCTGTGGAAATCCTACAGCCAACTAACGGAGGGAGACTGCCAGACCAACTGGTGGAAATACATGCTGTTCATCAACAATTGGTTTCACATCGACAAGGTTTGTCTGTGGGAAGTTAATGAAACCTTTCGAGAAATCCTCTTTCTCGAGAAAACGTAAACTTTAAGCAATACATTCCGATAGGGCGACAACACTTTTATCCCTGACATAAGCAGACTTTGTGGAACATAGTCAGAGAGGACGGGAAACAGAGATATCACTAAACGTAACTAAACTTTCCTAAATGTATTTGATGGATGTAAACAAATACTCTTATCCCCGAGCGTAAGCACCGTTACGAAATGTATTAAGTTTTATATCTCTAAACTTAAATAAATTTTTCAAAATTATTCACACATGGCAAGAAGTTAATAAACTTTATGACGTATATTCAGAGAGAAAAGGCTGTGATGTTATCGTTGTTGTAAGTAACGTTTTTGGAACATAATCACGCAGGCTGAGAAACCGTGTGATGCCTAAACTGAATTAAACTTGACGAAATAATTCCAGAGACAGAGACAAAATTACTCTTAAATTTAAGCAACATTTGTGAAACTTAAAAGCTTTTGCAAGTTCTCTCAGATCTCAACTGCCTGCAGGCCATAAAAGTGTGGCAGGACAGTCTACTGATCCAGGCTGCTAAGAACTGTATCAATACGATCTCTAGAGGAAAGTGTATTGTAGGAAAGACACAGTCTCATTGCAACCACATGGTTTCTTAAACATGCCAAAACCGCGTGCTACAGCATCCTGTCTTATTCAGTATACACTAATTAACCTACCAATAAGCACTCAATAATTTAATTCTTTTAACGTAAAGATAACGTAAGGTGTGGTTCTGCTGTCGCTCATTTACTCGGATTGGGGGTCCGAAACCCACCGGGTGCATGGATGTCTGCCTCTTGTGCGTGTTGTGTGCTGTCAAGTCCCTGCGTCGGGCTGATCACTCGTCCAGAGGAATCCTACCGAGTATGGTGCGTCTGAGTATGCTCTCGATATTGAGAAGGCCCTGGCCCACTCGGGGCTGTTGAGTCATGGGGAAAAAAGTAAGGTAAAGATAAAGAACACTTATACGATAAAGGCCTGTCAGAGAGATCAGATATATTTCCACGCATTCAATTCTGTAGGGAGATGAGGATTCTGTATATTCCAGTGTTTAAATGTACACGAAATTAAAAACAGTAATCTCAGTTTCTGTCACCATGTGGAAGCGTAGGTGAAATGCTACTCGGCTGTCCCAGTAGGTGAAGCTACTGCAAACCTCTACCAAGGTTTCGAATAGCACTACCTCTTTGGACAAAGCGGCAGATCGTTTCAAAATTCAGCACAGTTATACATACGTAATGACCACTGAATAATACAACGCGTTTTTAACCTCGGTACTAGATGGCGATGGTAACCAGCTTCCATTTCGTACCGTTTTACGCACGGACAACTGTGTCGTTATCCTTTGCATAGGAAACTGTGTGGGCTCCACATATGATCTGGGGAATGTGGCGAGCAGCCGGGCTCTGATACACGATATCCAGCCTCGAGAGCCAGTTACTGTGCTGACTGAGATACGTAGGCTCTAATTTGAGAAATAAAGACGTCATTGTGTAAACAACAAATAATTAAACAAGTACAGAATGCGGCTTGAAATCTAGATGTTATTTTGTCGTCAAATGACAGGTGTTGTGTTTGTATTGCAGTGTATGGTACACACATGGTACATCGCAGTCGACGCGCAGCTGTATTTCGTATCCCCGCTGTTGCTTATTCCACTGCAGCGTTGGCGTCGCTTTGGACTAGGAATAGCCTTCTTTGCCCTAATCGCTGCTTTCTTCACTTCGTTTGGAATATATTACGTAAATGAGGAGCATGTAGGAATCTACAGGAATTACACCCCTCAGTAAGTGGAGATTAAATGCTGCCAACTTATCAATATCTTGAGTACTGGATGTCACATTATTACAGTTTCAAATGAATGTTGCAATCAGCAAACACAACATTATATACAGGAAGAACAAGTCTACATGTTTCGGCTGAAAATGATTAGCCATCATCTCAATCTTCACAAGCTAAATTATACACCTATTGAAAAGACATGCAATACCTGATTTGTACAATTTGAGGTTTACAAATTGTAAAAAATAATAAATACCATGACATGACATAGGCAATTAAATATAAAATTCTTTAAAGCGAGATATATACACGTATGTTGCAGTCGGAGCATCGAAGTGTACAAAAAAGTGCGTATAAAGTAGGACTAGCTTCAAGTCTGTAATCTTCTCTTGCGATTTTTTCCTGTTTACTTCTTTCCATTATGTTAACAAGATTGTTTAAACTCGTGTAATATTCCTCTGATGTTGGTACAAAAAAATACGTTATTTTCACAGACCCCCAGTACACATCGTACTTGCTCCCTGCTTGAGTGTCCACTACAGCTTAATTGTTAGGCTAATATTGTCCCTGCTAATTTCACCAAGACTTCCGGGCAGAGCTGATAAAGCCTGCTTTTTTGCTGGAATAAACACACACATTTTTTTCGCTTTGTAAGTATTTTAAAGGTAAAGCTGCAACAGCCCAAGTCAGGAAGTCGTGTAGCGACGGTAGGGGTAGGTGTCCACTCATTCCTAAACTCGGGATTAGATGGCGGTGGTGTGAGTGGTCAACGTCATTATCCGTTCGATTTACCTACTCGGAAAGGGCCCCTGTTTCCAATTGAAGATAACTGTCATGGCGGCTGATGTGTAAATTTTTGCTTTGGTATTTTTGCTAAGTTAGGCACTATAGGGATATTAAAGAATGGGTAGTAATAAACCTTGGAAAAATACAAAAAGGTAAGCAGAGAATCGCCAGTCACAAAAAATTGTTGCGGCTGATGCTATATCACAACGGGATGCCACACTTAAAATTACTTGGAGAAATATTCGAGTTTTCTTCAAGAAAGATAACAAACCTTGGGGGTCGTAAAAATTTATCTTCAGGTGTTTGATGATGGTAATATCTGTAGCACTGGAGCAAGTTCTTTAAAGAGACAGATGGTGATTATTTTAATGCCTTATGTACGCAGTTAACGTATAGCCACTAATAAGGCGCATGGTAGAAATGTCAATCGTTGAGAGTATTCCTGACAAATTGTTTAACCTGTACAGAAGTAGTACTGAAGCCTTTACGGAGAATATAATGAAACGCAATAATAATAATAATAATAATAATAATAAATGTAAACATTGAATGTTCCGTACGAAGAAAGTAACTTATGCAAAGAATTTATTGTTTTTAATGCATCACGTCTACCTAAAATTATGTTTCCAGTGTCATCAAAAACGCAGTGAATGCTGTTAAAAAAATTGGTATTTATGAAATGAGGATGAACGTCGGACATGTTTCTTGCGCGTAATGTTTGCAAAGATTCAACCTTGTAATTGGGAGGGAAAAAGATTAGATGGAGAGATGGACGGAAAACAGAAAGACTGAGAAAGACAGACAGATAGATAGACAGACAGACAGAGAGTTAAACCGACAAATATTCAATGAAATATTATTTGCAAATTAACAATTACAAATTATTTCGACCGACTGAGAATTTGAGGAAGTGACCGATAATTTTAACACACAGAAAACCAAAGGAACGTACAACTAATGAATACTTCATCAAACACAGCAACAGTAAAAGGCATGTAACACTAATAACCGCGTTGTGTAACATGTCTAAAGTTTTGAACAGTAACAAGAAGTGTGAGCCCCACGAAATTCAATTTTTTGGCCATCTAAGGGAAAGCCATGGAGCAAGGACTGTCAACGGCCTCAGTATGACGTTATACGTATATTTCCTATATTCTTTAGGGCTGATGTAAGCACGCACGCCACATATCACAGAACAACCCCGTGGTTAATCGGATTCATCCTGGGATATTTCCTGCAACAGTTTAAGGACATCACTGCACCCCAAAAACAGGTGGAACGCAGAATTCGGAAGATAATACGGCATAAAAAGGTAAGGTAAAATGAACCCTATAGAGGCCATTAAGGCCCAACGGAGAGTACGGGTACAGCTCTGCCTTTTCGTTAGTCTTGGCAGTCGAAGGGGATGGGGTGGCTAGCCCCACGCCCAACAAGGCAAAAAGTAGGAGCAATCGCTACCCCCAGAACACACTCACTGCCAGTATCACCGAGTTTGTTTTTCGCAATCTCGAAAGGAACACAAATCTGAGTTATTTTGTGGTATTCCTCAGTCCCTCACAGTGATGTACGCTAGTTGACACCTTAAACTGATCCACCACCCTTTCCACACCCCCCCCCCCCCCCCAGACGTTACGAGCAACTCTTCCATACCAGCGGCGCCTGACATTGAATTCTCAGGCTGGAAAAGATAACTGACTTTACAGACGTCATTTTGGCGTAATTCTATCCGCGCTTCACAGCAACTTTCTGTCCTTGTTCCAGGCGCTATTGGCAGTTCTCGTCCCTGTAGTCTGCATGCTGATGTTCGTCTGCCCACTGCTTGGCGCCCATCCCTTCCTACAGCCCCACTACCAGTACGACGCCCTCACGTCTGCCGTGTACCTCTCTATGAGTCACGTGATACTTGCCCTGTCAGTCGCATTTGCCGTCGTCGCCTGCGTGACTGGATACGCTGGTAGTGTATCAACGGAATTACTCTTAAATAATGTGAAGTGCACAGGTAATAGTAAAGTTGCTCAGCCAAGCTCCCCTATGCACGGCATGGACGCACATGGGGAGTAGAAGCATGGTTCCAGTCATTCTTCATCTCCGCGGTATAAGGAAATTAATGGACACACATGGGGAGTAGACGCACGGTTCCAGTCATTCTTCATCTCCGCGGTATAAGGAAATTAATGGACACACATGGGGAGTAGACGCACGGTTCCAGTCATTCTTCATCTCTGCGGTATAAGGAAATGAATGGACACACATGGGGAGTAGACGCATGGTTCCAGTCATTCTTCATTTCCGCGGTATAAGGAAATGAGTGGTCAGCTTCACGCCCTATCTGCCTTAACCAAGGCACCCACTGAATAGGACGATGTGTTGGCCCCACAGTCAGTATCGATGCTTCGGAAAATAGAAAAATATTACACGAGTCGGGAATCGAACCACAGCGTGAAGTAACTTCAAGCATATTTGGAGAATTTGAATGCCAAACACATACAGTCGAACTCGGTTATAACGTCATGAAAGGGACTGAATATTTTGTGTCGTTATATACGAGCGTTTTTCCTACCGTGGAGTATAATGTTGTGGTTATTGGTGAGGAATTAAATGTTACCACAGCATATCTGACGCAATACACGAAATGTCACCTAAACCTATGTCGTCAAGACCAGGTCCGGCTGCATTATTAAAATTTTTAAAAACGTAAAAGTGGGCATAAAATATATTTAGTAAATGTACGTGTATGAACGAGAACGTATAGAGCTGTACGAAAGTAAAGAAGATGGAATGAGGAAACAAAATCAGTAAGTATCATATCTTATTGAATGCTAAAGGCGAAAAAAAGGAGACATATAAAAACCCACAAAGAGAAAAGTGTGTACGGGTAGATTAAGGGCAGTAATTTTGTCGTATATCTAATAAAATTACACGGTAGACCAATGTAAATAGGCGAGGTATATTTCATTAATCTGTGTTTGTAAATCTGTAATTATAAAATTGCAGGAATTCTCGACACGCTGTTCTCCTGGAAATTCTTTGTCCCCCTCAGTCGCCTGACTTACACCATCTACCTGGTGCACATGACAGTGTTACAGTCACACATGGGTAGTGTCATGACTGTAGGGTACTTGAGTGACTACAATACGGTAAGTTCAACGCCAGTCACATTCACCAGTCTGATTAACCTTTTAAAGCCTAGCGGTAACTTTACGTACCACCAGGTTTAACATTAAAAAATTCTACGTGGTGCCCACATTGCGTTTATGTGTTTTGAACGGATCTCAGAACAAACAGCAACTTTTGCCTTATAAAACATGAAGAGATTGGTTTTTATAACAGAAGTGGAGAGTGTTTACAGCGCGGTAAGCACTGAGTCCTTATATAAAACAGATGCGCTTCGTCTAACCTTTTAAAGCACAGCGGTAACTTTACATACGAACAGGTTTAACACTAAACAATTCTACGTGGTGCCCACATTGAGTTTATGTGTTTTGTACGGATCTCAGAACAAACAGCAACTTTCGCCTTATAAAACACTAAGCGATTGGTTTTTATAACCGAAGTGGAGAGAGTTTACAGCGCGGTACGCACTGAGTCCTTACATAAAACAAACATGTTTCGTCTTTAAAGGGTTAAACCAATTGTGAAGGTGATGACGACAACACAAGGTAAGTCTTACCGCGTTATAATGACAAGAGCACAGCCGCAGTGGCTCAGTCCAGTCACGGCAGAGGCACGGCTTCGAACTTACACATCCGTTTGCGAGAGCTGCGGTAGGCAAAGTTGCATTGAGACAGTTTGCAATCCGAGTACATCGGCTGACACCTATCATTGTCATCCAACCAATGCTCCATACTCCTATTTCAATCATTTATCACCGACGCTATGTAAATTTAGGAATTTGCAGCGTCGTTAAATAATAATCCTGTACAGTTCTCTCCCGCTCATATATGAAGGCAAGAAAACGCTTTCAAACGACAGCATAAATGACGAAGTGATTAACATAGCTTATGCCAATGAACAATAAATCCAACTACTGTATCCGTCAGCAACAAGGAATTAAAAACACTCAACCACAACTATGTTTATAGTACTTTATGGCGACAGTTTCGGTTTTTCTGGAAAGCCATCAACAGACTATGTAAAAAAATACACAATAAAAACAACTTAAATAGAGCCCACTAGAATAATACTCCTTTAAATAGTTGAGATTTCAAATTTACAAAAACAGTTCATGTATACGCCGAAACTAGTTAAAAGTCGAGTGTCTGCTTTTGTCACCTGTTTTTCTATAGTTGAGATTCAGATATCTGAAAAAATAACATTTTAATGCGTTGCACTTGAAGTCTTTCTTTATGTGATTTTTACCTCTCCTGGTGATGCCTATAATTTCTGGTGCGGCTGAACTTCTTGGCTTGCTTGAACCTGAAGATGAAGGCAAAACACTCCTTTGAAACATCGTAATTCTTTCACATTCGACACGATGTTGCATCACAAAAGACTTTCAGTTTCAACAACACCGCCCCCAGAAGCCCTGATCTTGCGAATACTGCACGTATTGTTTGATCTGTTAAAGGTAATCTCATTACACGTAGTCCTCTTTTTGAATACGCTGGTCTTATATTGCAGATAATGACAGCCATCCCCATAGCATTTCTTACAGTCATTCTGTCTCCAGTTCTGTACCTGATGGTGGAGAAGCCTGTAGCCATACTCGAGAGACTGCTCCTACACTTAGGTAAGTTGACTCATAGTGCACTAACCTAAATTTCATACTAAAATAATTAAAGTCGATAATAAAATGTGTATAAAGTGTCAGTGTCGATGACACTGGTACTCCGTGACCGAAATACCCGCTGGTTTGTAAATTACTTCCACATTTGCCTGAAGGACGCCAGCGATTACGAAAATGCAAATGTTTATTAATGAAAATCACAATTTATTAAATTCCGACAGAAATTGTCCACCAGCACAATAAACATTAAATTTAAACTCCTGCGTAATGTAGGCCTTTGGAGGTTAAACTTCATGATTCACGCTGATCGGTGTGAAAGTGTGCTGTAGTACCGTAGGGACACAAGAAAGAATAAAAGCGCCTGGCAAGAGAGGGTTGAAGGGAATATCTTCACCCAACAGAGGTTTCAGAAGGAGAAGGAAATGGAGGAGGAGAGGGAGAAGGTGAAGGAATAGAAGGAGAAGGAGGAGAGGGAGAAGGAGGAGGAGAGGGAGGAGGAGGAGGAGAGGGAGGAGGAGGAGAGGGAGAAGGAGGAGAGGGAGGAGGAGGAGAGGGAGGAGGAGGAGAAGGAAAGGGAGGAGAGGGAGAGGGAGGAGAGGGAGAAAGAGGAGAGGGAGAGGGAGAAGGGGGAGAGGGAGAAGGGGGAGAGGGAGAAAGAGGCGAGGGAGGAGGAGAGGGAGAAGGAGAGGGAGAAGGAGGAGAGGGAGAAGGAAAAATTTGCATAATTCGGAGCTTCTTCAGTAGTAGTCTCCACTAAATTTCAACAGGGTGGTCAAATTAATTAAGTTAGGATCGATTCACAACCCACTGCGTGCTTCAAGTACAAGTTACTTTGTCGCACATTTCGGCTCACGCATCAGTTTTAGGGGATTAGAAGCAATCATACAGAAATAAACTATTTATAGAAAGAAAGGATTGTCTAGGCATGTATTATGTGTGAAAATCCTACAAAATTTTATGCCGAAGACTTGAAGAAGATGACACTAAATTATATCTTAATGAAATACGACGTCCTATACAACATGTTGCCCGGATTTATCGGTCAAGGACAGTGTCTAGTATCGGCTCTTGTAAACCTTGCGACGAATTTATGGGATTTACATATTTGAAAATCTGGGAAATTCGTTACATTTCACAGTACTGTCCTTCTCTCAGAGTACTTAGGAACAACGTATATTTAACAGGACACACAATCACTGTAACATGCAGTAATAATGAGTATCGTGCTGTCAATTGTAACAGAATACAAGTGGAGTCTTTCAAATTTACGTTAAGTGAAACTCAATTTGGCGTAAAGATATTAATAGAAAAAACTCGTCTTTACCCAAAATGAAATCTTAACCAAAAACGAAAGTTAAATACCTTGAATAAATCTAAAATCCAGTGAACAATATTTGCGTCAAAACACATCTGAACGCATTAAGCAAATACAAAGAAACTAAGTATTTTTGTACTTGGATTTACTTGTAGAAGTGCAAGAGGCCCCATCGCTTCCCACATCTCAGTCGCAAAATGGCGGATATACAAAAATTTTGTGCGAAATGCCGGAGACAAACACCAGGAAGTACATATAAGGGACAGTGACATGACAAGCACAAGAAAAGAAGTGGAGTATTTATGGCTTACTTAATAATGCCGTCAATTTGGACTGTACACCGTCTGTGGAAGATCTGTGGACGTGAATATGGATCACAGGAGGTTGATGTTGCTCCTGTTGCAGATATGTCTAATAAAAAATTATACGTATGTTCCGAAATGCATTTTGTATCACTGGTTTCTGGTAAAAATAGTACATGTAACTAATTTATAAATACATGAAATAATCAAACATAAATTTACATAAACTTAGTGACATTCTTAATAATAAAACGCATGTAGAAGTAAAATCAAATTTGTCCCTGTGAATGTTATAAAGGCACAGGCCGGTGTTGACACAGTAGCACAGAGACAGGTAATTTCTTCGAGTGCTTCGGTTTTTTCCCTCTCAGGAAAATTCCAGCAAAGTCCATACTCATCCCGACCATGTTGGTAAGTTCCTACTATTGATCAAACACTTTAAGGATTACCAAAATCCTGCGGTGTCAAGTGGGGTAATATTTGTACTGGGTTTAGACAGGCCTCGACAATTACATGCTGTCCACAGGCTGAAACACTGATGGCTGTTTTTGACCCGGAAGAAAGCACATACATTCCGAAAGGTAAAAAAGAACCATAAAATTTTATGCACGATGAATCTAAGAACATATTAAAGTCACCAAATGCAAGACACCATTCAATTTAAATCTTCTATCGTCTTGTATTCCTTGAGGACATCTCAGCATTAACACATATCAGATAGCAGTGTTCCAGATGAGATGTCACTCATATACACACCGTTCCGTCTTTTCGATTTTTGTAACACTCTAAGGGAAGTCACTGAACATTACTTGAAAGCAAGCTGGGCCAAACTCTTTTGAAGAAAACAGTAGATAATATTATGTAGTGGAGAGGCACACAATTTATATTCTCCGCTTTATTATTATTTTAATAATAATTAAAGAAATGCAGGGATGATAATAATAAGTATGGGACAAACAAGAAGTCCCTATCAAAGTTTAAGTGGAATACGTCTTAATATATTTCTAATTAGTCAAAAAATTTCAACTTTTTCTCGATAACACGCATAAAATTTGGTGTTCTTTATTATTTCAGGTGTGCTGAGAACGAAAATTACAAGCAAAATATCGTAACACGCACAGATCTTGTGTTCCACCGTACATATCTTTCCTCCATTCAGATGGCACTTGTGTCGCTCTTACCCTCCTCTCACTATCACAGCGCTACGAAGATTGATCCCCAGCCGGACCCCACGAAAACGGAAATTCGAAAAGCAGGCAAACCGCCAGTTTTGTGACAGTTTAGTCTTCAGTCAGGATGAAGGTCAATGACAGGGACCAAAAGTGAAAGGCACGGAAGAAAAGAGAAGAAAAATTGGAGGGTAAGAGGGACACAAGTGCCATGTGGAGGGAGGAACGCTACCTACAGCACGTGTGAAGGGGATCTGCCGTGAATTCATAAAAATTTATGACAGTAGCTCATACAGGGAGGGAGTAAGTGGTTTGAGAACACAAGGAATAAATTCCGTGCTTGAAGAATATGCACAATTTGGCACTATATAACTAGTAACGATTTTCAACTTTTCAAACGGCATATATGAAATTAACTGTTTTTTACTCACTCAGGTGTGCTGAAAACGAAGATAACAAGCAAAATATCGTAACACATGCAGATTTTATGTAATTTAGATTTGCCTTGAATACATAAGAACCGATAGCAGTAGATCTTATGCTGAATATACAGAGGGTTTCAGAGAGCAAAGCACAAGTTTCATGCTTGAAAAATGGCGACAACAGCCTCAAATGTGCAGAAATTAACATTCTACAGGAATCTTGTAGTTTTCATCTTTCTTATTTCCTAAAAATCCTTTCACAGCTTTCGCAAAGGAAATCCATGCAGCCAGTTCCTTGTGGTTGAGTTAACCCTCGAAATTGCCGTCGCAAGCCATCTCACTTATATGTGGGTCAATGAAGATTCCTTCTTGCTATTTTTCCTCACTGATTTGTGGAAACTTTTCGCTTAAGTACTTAAAGCCGCGGTCATCTTTATCCGTAACCTTTACAAAATTGTTCATGAGGTCTGCTTTAACCTTTTAAAGCCTAGCGGTAACTTTACGTACCACCAGGTTTAACATTAAAAAATTCTAAGTGGTGCCCACATTGCGTTTATGTGTTTTGTACGGATCTCAGAACAAACAGCAACTTTTGCCTTATAAAACATTAAGAGATTGGTTTTTATAACCGAAGTGGAGAGTGTTTACAGCGCGGTAGGCACTGAGTCCTTATATAAAACAGATACGCTTCGTCTTTAAAGGGTTAATATGAAGTGGTTTAGGGAGCAGGGCTTTACTGGGTCCAACCAGAGGAGCATGCTGCACATTACTCATTCCACACTCAAATGAAGTTCTCTGTGGCCATTCCCTTCTAACGAAATGTTGTTCCGTTGCTCTGCTGTCCCATAAAATCAAAAAGGAAAAATATTTTGTAAATCCTCTTTGCAGTCCTAGTAATATTGCAATTACTTTCAAATCTCCGCACGCTTGCCATCCATAGTCCTTACAGTTCATCGCATTTAGGATCATCACCATACTTTCGCAAGTTTCTTTCATAGAAACAGAGTTGGCAACAGGAATTTATGGGTTTTTTATTGCTATTGTGCAGTAAAACTGCTTTCAGACTGTATTAGGAGGAATCTATGAAGAGCCGCCACCCAAGAGGACTGTGTGTCAGGGAGAATAATATTGATACACTATGGTTGCGTTTATATAGTTAAGTGCGAATGTGCCCTGGGCTTCATTAAGTATTGTCAACTTTGACAAGGAAAACTCTGCAGTTTTCCTACAAATGCTGTCCTGTATTTCATACAGTTCGCAAAATAAGCAGCTCTAAGTTTCCTATATATGGATGTGTTTGTAAATAAAGGACAGTGTGTCCTCTGTGATGTGGAAATGTAGCTTGTTAGTAGGCTATTTAGATTACTTGAAGGCTTAAAACTCTTATTTCAAGCAAAATGTAGGAACTTATTCTAAACAAGTTTTGTTTTTAATGGTACCTTGCATGCTTTGTACCCGAAGCTTACATCGCTAACATGATAACTGCGGGCAGGTTTGAAGGCTGTCAAGATAATCAACATACTGCGGAAACAAACAGTAATATACGGAGAAATGCCGGTCGTTGGAGGGTTCGAACTGGTACAGGATCTAATGTATGTCTAAGAAATTGATCACATTAAGGTGGAATCCACCCTTTTTCTTCATTTAAGATTTTAATTCTGTTTTCGTTTTATAAAAGTCAAAAATAGGTACGTGTGTTGAAGCTGGAAGCTGGTAACTCTGAGCTAACAGTGGCCAAGGAACTTGCCGTCTAGACCATGGACCTGGAATCCTTGTCAAGGTAACATACCTCCATTACTTTAAATTTATATACCCAGTTTAACTTCCAGTCAACTAACTTCCATGCTAACACGTACCAATATTAATACCTCCTTGCCAGTACGCCAGTGTGTAACTGATGCAGTTGATATAGCGCTCTCATTATAGCGACCAGATTACGTGCTGCAAAACTGAGGAATTTTTGTCGGATTCCCTACACGTGGCAATGGATCTTTTCTCTTTTCCCAGTTTTCCAGACAGACTGGGGGAACCACATATTATCCTATTTAATGGGTCCTGGGGGTACGCGGCCGGGGCGTGAGGGTGAGGACTCAACTTCATGTAGTGCGAAATTTAAGAAGGGGTGGAACCATAACTCCACCCTCATACGCCTTCATGTTGCACATAAAGAAACTTTATCTTTACTTTTGTGTACTAAATACTGGCTACAACACACCAAGTCGAAATAAAGCCGTTGATTTCGCAGCCAATAATGGTGAACAGTCTTCGGCGTAGCTAATCGGTTTTCGATCCTCAGAGAACCCCGCTAAGGATAACCACAGACTTGCAAAATTATAAATTCAATTTTTTTTGCAGATTGTTGATTTCAAAAAGGTGGAAAGCTACACAGAATAGACAAATGATTGTACTGTAAATATGTAATTGTTAAACTGCAGGTGATATGCTTCTAGTTACAAGTACGTACATACGAAGCAACAGCGTCTCAGTAATAAAATTTGAATCCAGTTTTATTCTTGCTGCAGTTTGAGTGGTGCCGTTACATCCGTACCCTCGGAAACAATCCCAAACCAAATACGCCAAAACCACACTTACGAAATTTTGAATGGCATAGATCAAACCAAACCTTGGGCACTGCGCAGTAAGTATTTACCTCAGGTTTGCAAAATCTGGAAGTCTTCTCCTTTGGTTTGTATCACTTACAAAGCCCGCGGAACATTTATGGTGGAGCTATAAATCCGCTACTCCCACTGTATCTCTTTATGGCGTGGAGAAAGACAAGTCTACATTCACCTTTCTTCTGCTGCTACTCTTTTATTATTTTCCTCCCCTTCATTCCTGAATGCGGGGAAAAGACGCCTCCGTGACACCAGAGTCGCGGTGTCCGGATTGCACAGTTTTTCGTTCAGTGTTTCGAACTGCTGGTACAAAGGAATTATCAGTGCTGAATGGCCGGCCATGTTTCTTGACACAGGTTCAGCATCCCTTATCCGAAATGCTTGGGACCGGAAGTGTCTCGGATTTCGGATTTTGGAATACTTGGATATTATAGTGAAATACCTTGGGGATGGGAAACAAATCTAAATGCGAAATCCATTTATGTTTCATATCCGTCTTACGGATATATAGGTTTTATTTAGGACATAAAAAAACTGGGCATTGGATTTATTTACAAGTATTTACATTTGTACAGCGCTGTGTTCATGTCGGCGCGCGGAAAGTTTCGGATTTTGGAGGTTTTCGGATTTCGGAATTTCGGATAAGGGATATTCAACTTTTATGTGAAAATTAACTGTACGAAGTTCTCAACATCCTGTTTATCTGATATGCACCGCAACAGGCAGAATGCTAGTACTTTTGCTGGTGCTTATTTATCTTCAATTGTTGGGTGGATATTTAGATACACGAAATAACTACATGCACGTCCCGCCTGTACGATCAAAGACATCTGAAAGCGAACTGATGATTCTAAAACAGGAGCTAACTAAAATTAAATTATTATGGAGTAAATACAGTAACGTGTTTCTTTCAGTGGTCGATTCAATAGCAAAAATTCCCGTTGGCGTTCTGGAAGGCAATTACCTCAACTTTGGAAACATGGACGAGTGCCTTGACGTGGAAGTTCATGAAGACTTCGGCACTTACACTGAAAAATACTGCTTGGTGAAATTTCCTTTTCCGGTATGACTGCGTGAGAGTAACGATTGGCAAATACATTATACATAAATATACCTCTATACGTCTCAGAGTTGCTACGGGGCAAACAGCCAGTCCGCAATTGTTCCACTTGCATGTGCTAGAGGACTGCATAACACAAATCTAAATCTTCTAACTCCGCCCTTTTCTTCATTCCCCTCCGACTTTCTCCCGCTTTCTAAGCATCACCTCTTCAGGTTTTACGGCCAAATACGCAGAATGCAGCTCTAAAATTATAAAAAACATTCTGACGATCGTGTAGCCTATCGCTTAGTTTACCCTAACTGGAAAAAAAAAACCAACCACGTGTGACAGCAATTTTAGCCCCAATTCGCGGATGGAGCCTGTCTCTGAAACCAGTGTTTATAGTCTTCTTAACAGGAAATAATGCATGAAGTGCGTGAATACATAATTCCAAACTGCTGTTTAGTTCCAGGAGGATGGCATAGTGATTGAGGCCACGTATCAGTGGGGAATTTGTATGCCTTCCTCGCGCACAGCAGCGGATCTGCAAGCCTTCCTGAGCGACATTTTGCCACTAGACAGCGAAGTAGACGAACTGCTCTGTCAGACTCGTGAAGACCGACCCTACGAAACGCAAGAACTGGTCACTATGTAAGTTCCACTCCCAGTGTTGATCAGGTCTGGATGCGGGGTGTAACGTGCGAAACAAACCGAATGTGGATAATCCGGCAGTCAGCGAGCTGGACAGGTTGGCTTCGATTCAAGTCAGTGACACAAATTTGTCTTCGTAGACTTGTCCTAACAGGCGGAAGGACCCACACAACCTCCTACGTACGTTGTCTAATTCTACTGCAGAATTCCCCTCCTCCTCCCTTCACCCAGAAAAAGCGGCCTGAAGAGCGTGTCACCCCACACTCCTCCATTTGTTGACGAGTTTTTTAAGCGTGAAGCTTATGACTCAAATCATACATACCTGCTCATGTCCAGGTGTTCAACGAAAAACAGTTACATTATTAAATTAAAACAAACTACTACATATGTTCAATTCTACACAACGTCTGTTCACCAAATTATTCTTACACTACATGTTTCGGTGAATTTTGTGAGTACAGGTTGTGTTGATCGGAACATACATAGCAGTTTGTTTTATTCTATGCGCACAACGGGACGGATCGTACTAAAGTTACAGCATAAATTTTATAATTCCTGATTACTGCTCTGCCTGTCACAACCACTTCAAGAAAAAATGATCTAATTATTGCTCTACCCTAAATTACCCTTGCCAGAAAATAGTGCAATTTTACCCACTCTACCAAAGATATTGGAGCTTAATGCTCTATGAAGCTTTACCGTGCCAGAAAAATGAGGGATCAAACTTCTGTCTATTTTTTACTTATTTGAATCTGAAACTTGAATAGTTCATTAGCTACTGGACACCGAAAGTGTTCACTGGCCTGTCCGTCTTTATCCCCTTTCAGAACGCACTGTAGGTGTCATAGGTTTGTATGGGTAGAAACTGGGTAGGACACATTTAGTGTCACACCTAACTGAGCGCCCCATGGACCACTACAAAGTAAAGAGCCCCCCCTCCACCCCTCTGGATAAAAATGTCGCGTCCTGCACTAAAAAATAAGACTAATACTGATTATCACTTACGGTAAAAACCGAGTTTCGTAGTCTGGCAGCTGCAGAGAAAATCAGTCGCCAGAGGAACACGAACCCAGGAGCAATGTTTTCGCGTACTTTTCAGATGCCTGCGTACTTATTTTAAGTGACAAATTACGTCTTTTTTTCCCATAAATACATATCTACTTATACCAAAAGTCTGTCAATGCATGAAATTCCAGGTTTAGCGTTCAACGGGCTGATGATGCCTCGCCTCAAAAAGACGTAACACAACTCTGCTGACACTGTTTTGCGGTAATTAAACCTTCAATACTCTCTGCTGCCATTGACACTGTATTTAAAGCGAGTTCCACAGAATTCTATCAACAAGTGTCCTTCAAATAACTGTTTCCGAATATCAGGCGAAAGAAAGGCCGACAGACGAACTAACTACTGCAGTGTTTAAAACTTTCGAATAACATGTAATGTCCTGAACCCAAATGTACTATAAACGAGCGCCAGTTATTATTTAACCCAAAGTTTAACATTTACACAATACCGTGTTGTGTGATGTTCTCGCGGTGTCGTCTACAAAGAATAATGTTTCTTGTAAAAGCTTGCCCATAATTTGTAGGCACATACTGCCTCCTTCTTCAGGATATAATACATACGGCTATCAATTTATGTAAGCCTGTATATCTCAAGCACTCCAGTCCTGGGTTCAACGATCATTCCGGAAACATGTCGGACTAACAGACGTTGTACACTCCGGCAGTATCGCATTATACGCCCTGGCGTACCTTTCCACCCCACACGCAAATCACATCAGTTGAAGGGAGTTTCTTACATTTCCCGAAACCAATAATTAAATATAAAAAAGTACTGTGGTGACTACAGTAATGTATCATTTCTACCATTCTACATATTTCATCTTCAACACAGTAGTTGCCTAGCACAGATAACAGAATAAATTAATGCAAATATCTACAAATTTCACATGCAGTTTTCACATTTTCCATATGGAAGGCAATACACTAATTTTTGGAACCCAGCTGTTAGCTTATAAAAGACGGGGATTAATATTCCAGAACTGTACGTTCTATCCACACAGTGCATCTATGTGTTTTGTATAACCCCAAACAGCGATTATGTCCCTATACACTTCTGACAGACTAGTTCTTATAACCGAGATTGCAAGTGTCTTCTGCTCGGTAAGAAATGAATATTTAAATCTATTTCAGGTTCATCTTAGCTTTTAGAGGGCCAACTGCAAACCTAGCGATGTTTAGAGTAACCACTGAGCCCTGAACACTGAAGAAAAGAGTACTATTACATCTTTTCTACACAAATGAACGTAGTAAGAAAACGAATTATCTCTTAACATCTTGAACTAAGCACAGTTTACTTTACATGTTTCAGTGGAATTCTCTCTTTCCTCACACTGTTGACAGTTCTCAGCACAATATATGACTACGCCACCTCATCAGGTAAGCACATTTACATACCAATACGAAGCACTTTATTTTGCTGGAATGTTGGTATTTCTGATTATTTGCAAATTTAAATTATCTGTGCGTCTCCCTTTTCATGAATACATAAAACACATTACGCGTAACCGCATTAAAATATAAAACCTCGTAACAGCAGAAAAAACACTTCTTCCTGTCGTGGTGTAGTTTAGGGTTTCTACGTTCTGTCTGCGGATGTAAAATCACAAACTGAGCCGCAAATAAGGTCAATTCACACAACAATATTCACGTCTTGACCCTTGAAGTTGGGAGCGATACGTTGTCCCGAAACGTCGGTAAAGGATTACCACTCCACGCTGCGTAACACCCCAGAAGGGCGCAGATCTCATCAACAACGCGGCAGAATCCTGAAATCCCTAATGGTAACTCAAAACCCCAGTAGGCAGGCAAATTGTGCAGAATAATGTGCACTCATTTCAATATTCTGTTTTACCCGTTTCGAATAAGTGTTTGATATTTGGGACCTGATAGAGTGGAAAAACAAGTTATGCTACACAAAGTAATGAGTTACACATAACGTTACTGTTTACTGTGTAAATGTTGGATGGAATTGGATTGTGAAATATAAGGAGGCCAATTATACACGACATCAAGTGGCACAATATCAGACACGTACCTTCTAGTAATAATGTTACCTCACGCAGAAATGTTACCACATAAAATGCTTATTATCACTTATTAAGTAATGTGTCTGGCGTGAAGCAATGAAGAGTTTGTTTAATAATTCTTTTGTTTTCTTCTCTCAAGCTGACAGAAATAGGTACCTCTTGTCATTCTCACTTAAAGCGAATGTGAGAAATCTTTTGGACACAACGACACCCCATGGATCACTGAACAGTTTGCATGGAATGCGCGTCGCCGCCATGTTCTTTATCATACTGGCGCACGTGTACTTGGGGCAGGCCGCAGCTATGTCCGTCATAAATTTAAAGCGTTTCTTAGACGTAAGTAAACTTCAGCGGTCAGTTTGTGTACAGTCCTTTATGTCCTCGGTCTGTGTAAATTGTGACAGACGATAAGAACTTCTCCATGTCTCCAAACTTATTTGTAAACCCAAACTTTATTTTTTATTTTTTAAGGTGGTCCTTTCGGGCCGAACAAGCCAAAGTATTAATATAACATTCACAAGGAGGTTCTGCCTTGGATACAGTTTATTTGTTGATTTTTAAGATATATATCTGATTATATTTACTTATTGCCTATTTAGCATCGAAATTTCGGGTGATTAGCTAATTATGAATTGGAAATATGTTGACGGAAAGCGGTAGTGGTCTAATTTGTGATACTAACTAGCCTGTGGGACTGAAGAAAATCACGATACTCCTAAAGATAATCGGGGTATTGTTCGAGAATCGGAACAGCCAATTCACGAAGGCAAGTCAGGAGAGCTATCTAGTGATTCACCCTGCTCTGCATGTGCAAGCAATGGCTTCAGTTGTAATTTTTTTCAGGAAAATGCCACGCATGAAAGGGCTTTAATTTCGAAACAGCCTGAATAAATTTTTGTTGTGACATAAATCAGTGTAAGCTTGTTTTACACCAGTACAGCACATTCATCAAAAAACGGACGTATTACAGGCACAGGCATGCCTAAACGCTTTCGTATTACAGTCACAGAGACATAGGACAAAACTGTCTTTACAGTTAGGTCTGAATTCCTACAAGCGAGGCTAGTGTTCAAGTAACAACCGGTACTGTCACTGTCAGAATTTCAGTAGTTTGTCTTTCACAGCACAGGAATATGTATGTTTCCTGCGTTATACAGAAGTATCTTCGTTAATAAATAATGCAGTGGGGATAATTTACAAATTTTCGGGTCTCCTTGGATTACCATAGATATGGAAGCAACAACTTTGCCGAAGGGTTTGTACCTACACATGAATACGAACGGTGTCATGTTCAACAAGGCGGAAACGTTTATTAGATTTACTTCCGCTTCCTTCCATTAATGTCTGGATAGCGATGCCAACACCCTTTCCCTTATTTACATAAAATACACGTCTGTACAGGGAAATGATACTATAATTCACGGCCGGAGCCCTGAAGATTCTGAATATCCACCTGAAGTTGAATGGCGGAACATTAACTCAAAATACGCCAAGATATTTTCCTTCAGTGTCCTTCTCAGTTCATTATTCACCATCATACCAACGTTCGACGTAAGAAGTACTGACCTACGCGCAACATAGCAACATAAACTGCAAACAAACAAGACACAATTAATCGTAAAATAAACCAGTCATGAATTACCATATCACAATATTTTATGAAGGACATAATGTAATTATGTAATTTCAATTTAAAATTTCAGTGGTCTTCGCACTGGGAACACGCTATAAAGGCACAGGTGGGTGCTGACAAAGTAGCACTGGGAAAGGTTATTGCTTCGAGTGCGTTTTTTTATTCCCCCTCTCTGGAAAATTCCAGCAAAGTCCAATAATCGTCCCGGCCATGTTGGTGGTATTACGCTACTTCCCAAACACTTTTAAGGTTTACCCAGATCTGCGTAGCCAGTGGTATAACATTTGTACTGGGTTTAGACAGGCCTCAACAATTACATTCTGTCCACAGGCTGTAATACGGATGGCTGTTTTTGAATGCGGATGGACGCAAACACAGTCCGAAAGCTGAACAAAGGAACCATAGAAACTATACACATGATGACATTAAGAACATATTACAAGTCAATAAATGCATGTCACCCTTCAGTTTACAAACCTTTTGCGTCTTGTATTCATTCCATGAAACTCGGCATTAACACAAATCAAATAGCAGTATTACATATAGCGTAAGACGTTGATAATATACATACTGCTGCGTCTTATTCGATTGTTGTAACTCTCTAAGAAAAGTGATTGAAACCACTAAGGGACAAAGTGGTTTGGAGAAAAGAATAGATGACGTTACATAATGGGGAACGTCAAAGTTTCTATTCGTCACTTAGACAATTATTGTAAATAATAATGAAAGAAATGCACGGATAATGATAAGTATGGGGCAAACAAGAATTCCTTATGAAGTTTTAAATGGAAAGGTAAAGGTAAAGCACTCCCATTACAGGCCTGGACACGCCGTTTGGGTTCCAGGAGGTTGAGGCTCCGAGATTTCTAGACAATCGGCACATGAAGGTGGTAAGGTTGTCAGCCCTACGCACCGGCCGCCTTTACCCCCCCCCCCCCCCCCCCGCAGGAAATATTCCTGGTTCTCATTTCTGTTAGAGATTGAGTCACCCCAGGGCCATAGTGCGGCCTAAATGATTATGTCAACGAAGAATTCCAATGGCACCGTCGGGAATCGAACCCGCGACCTTCCGGTTTGTAGCGCAGTGCCTCAACCAACTATTTCTAAATATTTTTCTAATTATATTAATATGTTAGCAGTCACTGAATTTGCCTTAAATCGGTTTTCATGTGTCAAAATAAAGAAGACCTATCTGAGCATGCCATGTTTCGTTACTGAAGGCAGGTGTCAAGCCAGTGCTCTAAAATGTGATGCATTTTCATTGCAGAAACACTGGAATAATCTTCATAACCACAACTCTCAGAATCCGAAACGTCACAATAATACATACTAGGCGATGAGGATGTGCTCGATATATTTCGCTGTTGTTCAAATATGCTGCATCGGAAGCTGTTTCCCAGCACAGCTGGATGCCGTCTACGTGCAGAGGCAGAAGCTGTCTGTCTGCAGAGCCGGAATATGTCTAGCTGCAAAGCCGCGGCTACGTGCGTGCAGAGCCGAAAGCTGTCTCCCTGCAGAGCCAGAAACTCTCTTCGTGCTGAGCAGAAATCTGTCTCAACTGGAAGGCTGGTAGCTCGCATCCTCCCATACACGAATCTGGTCATGGATAGAGATTTGAAGGGTTATGCCCAAGGAAAAGATTCCAGGCCTAAAGGTGGATGCAAGAAGCTTCTTCAAAAGGCCCGTGTCTGTATTCCAAAATACTGGAAATTTCAACAAACAAATTATTTAGTAAATGATAATGTAATGAATTGCAATACACCCACACAGCTTCAAACTCAGCATTATGTACCTTGTAGTCAATTCAGAAGCCGGTGTTCACCATGCAGAGTGAAGAGCTGTTAACAGAGGAGACGTCTGGTGGCAAAACTTTCATGTGTCACTTAAGAGACGACGCTGCGAATAGATTTTAAAAAGTTAAATAGGGTTTTATTACAGACCTGTGATACAGGAAAGACTTTTAAAAAGAGGAATACTTGTATGTCTAGCAGAGCGACCATGACGGTAATTTATGCTTTATGGGGCGGCCCAACTTGAAAGTAGGGGGGTCCGACTCTTCCACGTGTTGCGCGGTTGCGGTGGACGTCGCTGTATGTATAATGAGGCACTCATAACATTAAGGAAAGCGCTTTTCAGAAACGGGAACTTCAACCAGTTCAGTATGAGAAAGTATTACAAGTTTCTCGACGAATAAAGAAAATAGAAGCTTTTTATTAACTTACATTCGTAATACATACTTTTCGTACTTACATTCAAAGACTTTAAAACACCTCTACAAAGAGTGTTAGTTGTTTACACAGGGTAACTTACATCAACAGCTCTCATAAATATGTTGTCTTTCTAAAAATATATTCTAATCTTCAACAAGGAGCATAATCAAACTTCCGGGCTGTAACTTTTTACACACTCACAAGTATATACCTACCATTAACAAGGGGGATGTGATAATTTAGGCAACTCAGCAAGAAAGACTTTCTAGAGGAGACTTACAATGCAAGGGCTGTAATTTTGTAAACATGCGTATCGTTACAAAATTATATATGAATAAGAGAACATAAAATAACCTAACCTAACCTATACAATCGCATATGAACCCTCACTGCGATCCAACCTGTCCCGCTTAAGGCAGGCCTTGCATATGCGTGCAGTCTTCATACTTCACAATGCCCATCAGACCTGGTTCCATACTGCGCTGAAAACAGTACCACTGACAAGATGACTGTTTGTTTGTCTTCTGCGATGCGACGCCTTGTCCTTTGGGAGACAGGTACCGACGTTTCGGAATAATCCATTGTCTCCTTCGTCAGCACAGGCACCGATGTTTCGGAGAAGCATGTATGATGGGATGGCGATTGGGGGCAGCACATCCGTCAGAAATATTCGTATATATTCACCAGATTTCACGGCGCCACTTCCCTCGTAACCTCAAATCTGAGATAGCATCACTGCCGCCATCTCTGTGCATATATAAGAACACAACACCAAGCTGCACCACTGCCTCACCTCAGTTTGAAAGCACAATTTTCTGAGCTTATTTAAGGCTTCATCCCAATATTTGCCAGCAAATTCTAACTACAAACACGAAGAAACCCGGAATACTTACTGTTTCAGCCAAAATTCTCATTGGACACCTTCCTGATACAAATCAACAGCTTTACCGGTTTGTCCAAATTGACTGATATTTCAGGTTAAAAGACGAACTGTACATCCAGGCTGGCATCTACCCCATCGCACGTCTAACTTTCAGGGACCAGGGGCGAGGGAGAAGAGGTGTCCGTGAACAGTTTTAGTGGAAAACATGAATGAAAGAGACAATTTGAAAGACAAAAACATAGATGGAAGTATAATATTAAAATGGATTTTAAAGAAATATGATGGGAGAATATGGACAGGATTAATAGGGCTCAAAACAGGGACAAATATCAGGTTCTTATGAGCATGGGTAAAAAACCTGGGGAATTTCTTGACTAGGTGAAGAACTATTCGCTTCTTAAGAAGAACTGTTCTCCATGGTGCTAGTAACTCAGTCATGCAAACGCCCAAGACATTTATTAGTCTGCACATAAACAACTTCCCTTCTCTTACAAGTTTTACGTTTTGCGCAGTCGAAATAAGTCCCCACAGTACACGACAAACACTACCCACAACACAGCCCTAGATCCATCGAACACGAAAGACGTACTGGTAATTAATACTTCAGTAACACCTGCTTATCTTAACATAAATGAAATACTGAAAAGGTTTAAATCAAAACCATCTATTCCCTAACAGTAACCACAAGTGCATCGTGTGGCGCCGACGCTACATGAAGGCGAACTTCCCGAACCAGCGTGCGACGAAGACCAGGAATACCACAGTGGCCATGATGGCGCCGAGGATACCCAGCAAGCCGGTGACGGACACTTCTGTGCTGGGTGGCTTGAAGTGCGACGGCAAGGCAGTCTGGGAAAGAGACGACAACAATGTCACACCCAATATACGAAAAAATAAAAATATTTTGGCCCAAGGTATGCTTGTATGTGGCAGTCCTTCCAGAAAATGCTCGTCCCTTCAAAATAATGTAACACATTTTTATGGTCATGCCATGACTCAGGAGGTTAGCTGCTGGTCTCCCACACCGAAGGCCTGGGTTCGATGCCCGGTCAGTACATGTGGGATTTGTGGTGAACAAAGTGGCACCGGGACAGGTTTTTCCCCGAGTACTTCTGTTTTCCCGTCATTTACATTCCACTGGTGCTCCAGTACTTGGAAAAGGACAAAAAATAATCATCATCTTCATATTCATCGTGGGGTTGCATAGGAAGGCTTATGGCTGCGGTGCGTCCGTAGCGCCTGCTGCGGGGCCCTTTCCATTGAAAGAACATATTTTTATCACCTTCATTTCTAAACCTCTGCCTGCAATCCTAACACACAAAACACAGAACATACATTCACATTTCTGTAAAAATCTGTCATGAACTGAATTTTTTTCTGGGCCCTATTTTTCTAACCCCCGATTTAGATTCTGTTTTCGTTCCACAGTACACCTCAGAAAATGCATACAACTTCCTGTCAGTAGAATTCCCGTGGGAGGGCAAATTAAAAACCGACTTACATAATTTCTTGATTTAGATCTGCGCTCTTCTCTGGTATTACGCAGCGTAGAGTGGTAATTCTGTACCGACGTTTCGGGATAACCCATCGGCCCCATCTTCAAGAGTCAGACCCTTGAAGATGAGACCGATAGGTAATATCCCAGAACAGCGCATATCTCATGTACATTGCGGCGGAAGCCTGAAAGCACGCAATTTCTTGATTTAGTCTAATGATTAACCTTTTAAAGCCTACCGGTAACTTTACGTACCACCAGGTTTAACATTAAAAAATTCTACGTGGTGCCCACATTGCGTTTATGTGTTTTGTACGGATCTCAGAACAAACAGCAACTTTTGCCTTATAAAACATTAAGCAACTGGTTTTTATAAACGAAGTGGAGTGTTTACAGCGAGGTACGCACTGAGTCATTATATAAAACAGACACTCTTAGTCTTTAAAGGGTTAAAATAACATGAACGAAATAATTTTAAATTCAAATACTCGCGACGGACTCTAAGCGCTGAGGAAAGAGAGCGCGCTGTGCCCTACCCAGACGTTACGCGTTTGGTCGGCGCAGCTAGGGCGAATGGTGGTAAGACAGCGGCAGCAAGTTTGCAGGCCGGGCTGCACTGAGGGTTTAAAGGCAGATTTCGTATGTCTGTTTACCTTTCCTAATGTTTCAAACGCTGGGATTTTGATCAATACTTCTACCTAGCTGTTTTCGAAGTTATACCTGCGAATGTTTTAATTTTAGTACCTCCAATTTTGAGATAAACCAGAACAGCGTGACGTATTTACAGGGCATCAATTTTTCGCAATTAACTCTCACCATGAAGACTGAGATGAAAAATTTATGTCGTGCAACACCTTACTTAGTTATTTCTCAGTCATCAAGACGCAGAATACAAACTTATGTGAAAAAAAAAATTAACGCGGTATTTTAATTCTGTAGGTAAATCCCTACAGTGCTGTCTCTGCAGTTGCAGTTCAGGAATACGCGTAGGGATGGAACCCAAACTTATTTCCATACTGGACACAGGAGTTATAAACCGACCCTGCATTTAGCCCTAAGAACCTGTACTTAAGTGAGTACTTCTTCACGATAAGTAAATAAAAGAAAACAATAATAACAGGAATGACAGTCACGTAGTACAGGCAGTCTATGCATCAGTAAAGTAGGTTTTAAGATTTTCATTCTGAACTCCTCGTCCGGTCTCAGCGACTTCGCGGACGGTCGGTTTACGATTACATGATACTCACCCAACCACCGTTACCTACAATCCAAGCAGCCAGTTCCTCTTCTAGTACTTCTCCCATGGCTTCCAGCAGTGCTTGCAGATACTCGTGATGGCCTTGCCTCACGCAATCAACAGCTAATCCTCCCGCAACCGCAAACAGAGACACCACTTTACCCCACGTCACGTCTACCTTGAATAACTCGCGTGCGACTGCGGTCAGAACGACACCTGCAGCTTTGTCCGATGTTAAATTCCCACCTCCAGGTGACGGACTAGCCTGCCTAGCCACACACGTGTAAAGTTTCGGATGCATTCTCTCCAGCTCCTGTCCTATACTGACCAACTCAGGAAAAACATCTCTGACGACGTAACCTCCTGGTAAACTGGCCGCTGTCCTTAACCTCTGCAGCCCGCACTTCCTGTTAAAAATACCGGAGCGCTTCAAACGATTACGCATGTACTGTCCACACAAAGACTTCCCTTGCTCTATGATCTCTTCTGTTGGTATAGGCGCAGAACGCCAACCGATGGTATTCGACAGTTTACGCGAAACTGCGTCGCTGACGTTGCTAAAGCGACGCCTTGCAGAGCCACCAACTGCATTTACGGCTTCACCTCGAGCAGATCCAGTGAGCCCTAGCAGGCTGGAATGTAACGATGCTGGAAAGCTGAATTTGCGACGCTGTTGTGCTGGTGGCGACAACCCCAACGGATGGTGGAGGAGAAGCTGTGCTTCTCCCTGGATGGTGGCGGCAGGGGCAACGGGAATCACTGATGAAAACCGTCTCGTGTCACAGCCAAAGCGCTGCTCCAGCAACCTGCGGAACAAGCACAAATACGCCTTAAGAAACTTCGAAACAAACGGCGAGGAAGTTGCTGTGGAAGCCCTGTTGAGACCTGCCCAGGAGCGTGACCCAGCTCGTCCGACTCGTCTGTTCCAGGTGGACAGATCTATGGATCCCACATACAATTTCTCAGTCACTGCCTACTGTAATTCGGGAGCGACTATTACAGACTTAACCACACTGAGTTTTATTCAGAATCTGACAGGTACTCAACTGGTTTGAAAATCCCCAGCTTTTAATATAAGCCAAAATTCTTTACAAGTTTCACAACACCCCATCATTGAACCCTATATTGAAACACACTCTATTTCTCTAAGACATGCTTTAATATCCTCCCATTTATGTCCAGATCTCCTAAATCATCTCTTCCCTTTAGGTTTCCTACTGAAATCTTTCATTCATTCATTCATTCATTCATTCATTCATTCATTCGTTTCTTTACTACTCAATTCTTCTTGCCCATTTCCTGATTCTTGATTTGTTCACCTGCGTAATACACTCAGAATTGTACAGACTAACATATACAGACGAAGATCCTGTATCCTGGTATAGAGTACTTCGAAGGCAGCCTACGTACTTAACGAAGGATAACACACTTACAAAACTACACTACAAAGAATAGCCTACATTTTAACTTTTTTTTTACATATTTATACTGTATGCAAAGGTTGCTAGTTTGCTTTTGTGCGGTGTTGCTTTGATTTGATTCCCTGAAGACGATCCCCTGGGAATCGAAACACGTAGGGATGTTCAATGTGACACAGTAATATAAATATCTAAGGAACTGTATTGTGCATTTTGTTGGTCTGAACGTTGTGAAATGTTTATCGACAATACACGGAATGAACAATGTAAAACTTAAAGTTTTTCGATTGTCTGTACTAACATGTACTCTTATTAAGGCATTCTTATCGCTTGGGGTAGATGGTTTGAAAAAACGCTAGCACCCACGACATTCCATAGCTTACTTCGAGAGATCTTACATTCAGGAACTAGTATAAAAAAATCTCTTCCAATACAAACGGTGGAAGAAACGCGATCGAACATATGATTATATATATTACACATGATCATAAATCCATAAGAACGTGCCTGATGCACGCACGTGCGGTAATAAAACGTCAGCGTCCTTCAAAACACAGCCCTACTTGTGCACACCGAAACGCGAGAAACGTCATGTCAGGCCCAACACAATGACTGTATCGATGGGGGGTACCTTCAGCTTCTGTCGTATTTCTTTGTTTTTCAAAATGACTAGAAAATAAAACCGAAACGTTTGGTGCAAAAGCAATAGAGGTTTCACGTCGGTAAAATCTCCAGTAGCAGCTCATACGACGAGAGGAACTAGACAGCAAAAACGTTATAAAACAAGAACACATTGGGAAGTTGCTGACGTCACGGTTATTACTTGATAAATCCTGTTCAAATAGTGTGCTACACAGGCATTGCCAGCTCTGCATGCCAAGGCCACTATCTGGCTTCGTTTGTAGAATACGCTATTTACTTTCCGACTGTTCTCCGAACACACACGCAAAAAACATCCGACAGTGGATTAACCGGTGGTACTTTACTGTTAATAAGCAACGTATTTATGTGTGGTTTGAATCTCAAAGCATTTGGTCAATTAACCCTGTAAAGACGAAGCGTATCTGTTTTATATAAGGACTCAGTGCGTACCGCGCTGTAAACACTCTCCACTTCGGTTATAAAAACCAGTCTCTTAATGTTTTATAAGGCAAAAGTTGCTGTTTGTTCTGAGATCCGTACAAAACACATAAACGCAATGTGGGCACCACGTAGAATTTTTTAATGTTACACCTGGTGGTATGTAAAGTTACCGCTAGGCTTTAAGAGGTTAATGTGGGGGTTGGGGGTGGGGGGGAGAGAGAGAGAGATTGGATTTCTCTGGGCAGATATATGGTCCGAGAAAGCAACAATTTTTGCTGATATAAGAGATATGATATTTCGGTTTCCACAACTAACTCCACGGAATTGAGCCCATCTTTGGAAGCTATTTGTCCTTAAGAGTAACGGCAACGAATGGCACCTACTTAAGAAATTCCCCGACTTTCATGAGACGCGATGTTATGTTGGTGTGTTTACAAAAGCCCGCCACTGGTTCTTACCCTCAGCCAGACAAATCCTATGCGTATTCTCGTACGTTATGTCTTGCCTACTTTAATGTGAACCTCTCGCCTATAAAATGAAATCCCAATTAATCACTTCAGGCTTCTCAACTAAATCTCCCCATGAATTTTTCATTCCTCCCATACTTGAAACACGCCCTACCCAATCCAACTTTACTGATTGCTTTACCCTAATACCGCTTCTTGAAGAACAAAAATCAAAGCGCTCTCTATCATGCAAATTTCCACAGTTTCTTCCTTCGCCGTTCTCAAGTCAACAGCGCGCTCTTTTCCTCAGCAACCTGCTACAGAAGTAGGTCTACGCCGAAGGTTGGCTTCTAGGATTTGGCGCCGTGTATTGCGGTAAAAATTACCCAGCTTTTCGGGGGAATTTACTTCCCCCATCTTCAGGCTACAGTGAAGAAGAGGGCATTAAGTTCTTCCGAGACGTTGGCAAATTTGTACCATAAATCAAAGTGCCATATCCCGGAAGACAGGAAGCGTTTTCGTTGCCGTTGAGAGCCTCAGTTCTCGCATCCTGTGAGGCCGCACGTTAATGCACGCTGCCAGACTGTTGGCATGTTAACGACATTCCCCTTTCCATAAGGAACAGAGATATTTGTCTCACTGAGAGGCTAATGGTGTATAAAGAATCACCCAGGACTGCTCACCTTCAATAGATTCTGTTGTACAATGGGAAGTAAAAAAGGTAAAGCAGTCCCATTACAGACGTGGACAGGCCCACAGGGTTCCAGGAGGTTGAGGCTCCTAGATTTCTAGACAGTCGGCACTTGAAGGTGGTAAGGTTGTCAGCCCTACGCACCTGCCGCGTTTACCCCCCAGGAAATATTCCTGGTACTCATTTTCGTTAGAGGCTGAGTTGTTCCAGGGCCATAGTGCGACCGAAAGGATTTGGCCAATGAAAAATTCCAATAACACCATCGGGAATCGAACCGGCGACCTTCCGATTTGTAGTGCAGTGTCTCAACCAACTGCGCCACCGCGGCCCACAATGGGAAGTAAGATTGGGGATACGCGCTGGACAACCGACGAATTGTGATTCGTTTCTTGGCAGAGGACAAGAAATTTCTCTCTTCTCTGAACCCAGCGTTCTTCTCAGCTGGCAACGGGGGCTGCGGCGTGACCATTCACCACCGTCAAGCACCGAGATTAAGAACACGGTGAGCTCTACCTTCATTCCCCATGGTCCTTCATGGCGTAATTACTAACGACGCACAGGAAAAAATTTACGTTTACGTCTGGGGGACAAGATGACTGACATCACTGAGAAAAGGGGTAACACAGCTGATGAGCAGGCTTAAAGTTGTCTAACTTGTATCTGTACGAATTATTTTGCTTCCACTCAAGTTTTTTATATCCTCGTTCAAAACTTTGTCCTAAAGATCCGTGTAGACTGTGTAAGATGTGTAGACTGTGTGATCCGTGTAGACTGCGGAAGGTGCACTGGAGATGAGGTAGTCTGTGTACCACACAGGGAAAGCTGCACTCACCGGTTGGTTTTAATTAGCTCAAAATTAATTGGAAGTCGAGCCGAAGGTAATAAGATTAAAAACTAAAGAATACAAGACGGGAGAAAAGTGAAATAAATAAAGATGAATAAGGCGTGGGTCAAAACAAAGTCACGTCTTTAAGAACAGTTAAAGAATCCTAACAAAATAAACAAAGACCAGGAAGATAATTATTAAGCAAACGAATAATTATGCCAGAAATAAAGAAAGATAGGGAAGAGGAAAGGAATAGAAATAATACAAAAAGAAGGAGAGGAATAAAACAAGAAAATACATAAAAATAATATATTAGGGTAGAAAAAAGAGAATTAGGAACGAAAATAGGAGAGGACAGAATCAGCAATGAAAAGAGACGTAAAAGCAAAATGACGCCTGAGTGCAGATACCTTACCACACATGGCTGACGTAATTGGTTTCCAGGTTGTTCAGTGACAAACAAGTTTACTTGAAATATCTCATAAGCTAATTATTGAACACGAAATATTCTGTTAGCTGCCAAGTATTCTGGAAAACACAATACTCAGCTCAAGACGGCGGTTTTTTTGGGTTGCCGTCGTGTAATTTGGTCGACACGTTCCAGCGTTTAGCATTCTATTTCCTTATTGTACCGTGAAGACGGAGGCAGCAGGTTCCTACCAAACGCTGATACCAATTTACAAAACTACACGGTGGCATTTTCCCCAAGTCCACAATCTTAATTACCTTCATCATTACAGCCACAAATTTCAATAGACTAGTCACTTGATGATCGCTCTGTCCGCTGTATGTTCCATCACAAAGCAAGAAAACAGCAGCTTGTGCTATGGCGCGCAGTTGCACTGCTCGCTGTTGAACAGTGAACTGCCTCGCCGTGTTCAAGACGATTGAGACAGCATTAACCTTTTAAAGCCTGACGGTAACTTTACGTACGACCAGGTTTAACATTAAAAAATTCTGCGTGGTGCCCACATTGCGTTTATGTGTTTTGTACGGATCTCAGAACAAACAGCAACTTTTGCCTTATAAAACATTAAGAGACTGGTTTTTATAACCGAAGTGGAGAGTGTTTACAGCGCGGTACGCACTGAGTCCTTATATAAAACAGATATGCTTTGTCTTTAACCTTTTAAAGCCTAGCGGTAACTTTACATACGACCAGGTTTAACATTAAAAAATTCTGCGTGGTGCCCACATTGCGTTTATGTGTTTTGTACGGATCTCAGAACAAACAGCAACTTTTGCCTTATAAAACATTAAGAGACTGGTTTTTATAACCGAAGTGGAGAGTGTTTAC
>BLKM01000971.1:831312-850424 GCA_013340265.1 Coptotermes formosanus
TACCACCAGGTTTAACATCAAAAAATTCTACGTGGTGCCCACATTGCGTTTATGTGTTTTGTACGGATCTCAGAACAAACAGCAACTTTTGCCTTATAAAACATTAAGAGATTGGTTTTTATAACCGAAGTGGAGAGTGTTTACAGCGCGGTACGCACTGAGTCCTTATATAAAGCAGATGCGCTTCGCCTTTAACCTTTTAAAGCCTAGCGGTAACTTTACATACCGCCAGGTTTAACATTAAAAAATTCTACGTGGTGCCCACATTACGTTTATGTGTTTTGTACGGATCTCAGAACAGACAGCAACTTTTGCCTTATAAAACATTAAGAGACTGGTTTTTATAACCGAAGTGGAGAGTGTTTACAGCGCGGTACGCATTGAGTCCTTACATAAAAGATACGCTTCATCTCTAAAGGGTTTATGAAAAATCTTGACTGACTTTCTTCAGTAATTACTAGCGGGAGTTACAACAGTGTTGATTGACACCATCAAAACAGTTAATTTTAGTCTGTAATGAATTCATTACGCTGAGTCACTTCAAGCAATGAGTGTTCTGAAAAGCAACCCACACGTTGAATGTTTTCAGAACACATTAAAAACAAGACCTTGCTTTTGGATTAGCGCCATATAAAAAACGAAAAAGTTTTCCCATCTGAGCACTTAATTTGACGTATATTACTGTATTTGTGTATGATCTATTCAACGTAATTTTTTAATCGACAAGGATCAGCGGTCGTCCAGATTTGGCAGCACAACACAGTTTCTACTTTTTCTTGGACTCTATATATGGAAATCAAATTAAGCAGTCAAATTTAGATTAGACGCAACTACAGGACGAATTTCATGGAGCGGCTTGGAAACCCACGCAAACGTTTGAGGCTTAAAAGAGATTAAGGCACACAGTGAGGATAATATTAATATTAATGACACTGGTGTGATGGCAACTGAAATTATACGGAAATAATCTTCATCAAGGAGAAAAAATTTTGCTATTCTTCACTGATTCAGAGAAGCTTCGCTATGTAACATTAAGCCCTAAAGCCGAAACAAAAGTATAATCGACAAGAATCAGCGGTCGTCCAGATTTTGCAGCACAACACGTGGCCATGCAATAAACAGCAGTTGGCAACACAAAAATGCATGTGAGCTGCTTCTGTTGTGAAGTTACATGCATATATACCTATGTATATATAATTACAATAATAAATTGCACAGTCAACACAAATTTGGATCTGGAGAACTTTGGTATATAGGTAACAACATTTTTAGGAACCGAACACTGAAGTGTATATTATAGAATGTTCACACGGCAGGTGGGTCCCCAGAGAGAAGGTGGTTGTATGTCAGAAGGGTGCACATTATAGAGTGTTCACACCGCAGGTGAGTCCCCAAACAGAAGGTGGCTGTGTGACAGAAGGGTGTGGCCGAATCGCTTGCCAGTTACTGCACAAAAAATCTCGTGACGGGTGGGGCAAGAGAAGGACCTCCTTGGGTGCACCATTGGCTTTACCTCCCACAGCTTGTTGCCCCGGATCTGACGCCAGTCACTTTGCCATTTGACCAAAACAGACTGACAGACAGCGGTACTAACGTCCAAATTTAAAATTAAAGGAAATAATATTGTGTGGTGATGGTTTTATTAAGCAGAGCCAGCTTCCAAAACATCGCGATTTTAAGTTTTAATTTTCAATTTTTAATCTTTAATATTCTACTCTTCGGACGATAGATAAAGTCCATAAAACCATCACCACACAATATTATACACCATCGTCAAAATATTTTAGAATTTAAAGGAGACAAATTTACCAAGGAAAGTGCCCCCCTGTGTGCCAGCAGCATCAGCTGCAGCAGTGCCACTGACAGCTTCGTGACCCTCTGTCCAAGGTAAATTGTAACGCCCTCGTTCTTAATTAAGCACTACACCATGACCCCATAGGGAGGAAGAAAAGTTACAGCTGCACCCATTTTTAACCTCCGCTATAGAAACAGTAATCGTGCCACAGCAGGTTATGCCAGAGCCCCGTGTTCCCTACAACCGCGTGATTTCAGCTGAGATTCTTACACTGTATCAATTTACAATAGAGGTTTTGTTGATATTTCATCTCTGCCTGTGTCTCCCAAATGGTCTCCTGTCGCGATGATTTCCTTCGAAAATTTTGTAATAATTTATCATCTCTACTTTTCATATGACACGTTCTGCGCATCGTATCTATTTTTAATGAATCAACATATCATTTACAGAGTAAGATTTTGAAGTTTTAAGTGCTATTTTCTCTCAAGCCCTTGGAGAATTCATCTCTCTGATTTTCAGATATCTACTAAAACAGAACAGCCTCAGTGTTCTTCTGGCAAATTAACAGTCAAAGTATAAACAACTTGACGTTTGGCAGGTATTTCAAATAACCACTAATTATCTCTCAGCATGCAGACTCAAAGCCCACTCTTACAGAGGCAAGGTTAAGCAGATTGCAGCTTCCAGGCTTATGAAGTACACTGTTCATTATATTTTCACATCATGAGCACAAATTGCATGCTTCAAAATTACTCTCTTCCCACGTTAAACACTAGGCTTGTCACACTCATAAGGCAGAAAAATAAAAACACTGACTAACACTTTGTCGCGCCCTATAAAAGAAACGAAACCCGCACCAGTAAAACCTGCTACGGTTAGCGAGACGCAGTAAGCACCCAGCTGTCTCTCGCCTTGGCATCTTGATAACAGATACAAGAAGTTCCCAATCAACCCTACGAAACATCCCAGAAGAGCGAAGACCTCAACACTGCGTTTCTTTACCCTTAGTTCATACGATATACATATTAACCCTTTAAAGACGAAGCGTATCTCTTTTATATAAGGACTCAGTGCTTACCGCGCTGTAAACACTCTACACTTCGGTTATAAAAACCAGTCTCTTAATGTATTGTAAGGCAAAAGTTGCTGTTTGTTCTGAGATCCGTACAAAACACATAAACGCAATGTGAGCACCACGTAGAATTTTTTAATGTTAAACCTGGTGGTATGTAAAATTACCGCTAGACTTTAAAAGGTTAAAAGTCAGTGTGTGTTAACTCTTTAAAGATTGGGCTGAATGAAACTACGTAACAGAGGACACGCTGTGCCCCAAGATTACAAGATCTCACAATATCGTTGCTGACGTTTCACGTCTTCTGGAAGGTTACGCCTATTGGATCGGTTAGGAGTTACCGACGTTTCGAAGGATCGTAGTGCTTTCATCTTTAGAATGGAGAGTCCTTGAAGTCCTCTGAGATATTACACCGTGTCGATTGATTAATACGATTCGAAGAATCGTACGGCCCTCATAATCAAGGTCAGGGTTCTGTCTGAGCCAGAAAATAAAGGCATTATTGCATTACCTTTCGAAATGGCGGTCATTATTTACCAATAGACAAAGGGCAACATCCCGAAAGACTTGAGTCCTCAGACTGTCTCAGTTATGAAGACCAATCCGTTAATGCTGTATGGGGAAGATATTGCTGTTTATTGCGACAGCAGGGGAGAAAATGTAAGCACCCTGTGTGGGCAAAATACAAAGGCTGTGAACAGGAAACGCCGTGAAACATACAGAAACAACTAAGCTTTGACATGCAGACAGAAAACGCTCTTTATCGAAAAACTGTTTCTGGTAGACCTGCCGACAAAGTGTTAACTTGGAAGGAGACAAGGGGGGGGTAATTGCCCCCCAAACCAATATTTTTTCTACCTAAGTATAATTTTCTTTTGGTTAGTGAGTTGAAGAGGGGCAAACAAAAACCTTGTTGTGACAGTGGGGAAAAAGGGTATATGTACATTAGGGACTGGTTCAAACCAACCTTCCCCCTCTTTCTAACTTGACTCCTTCGTAAATTAAAGTTCCTAATACCCATGGTCGATTACCCCCCCCCCAGTGTTATCAGCCAAATTACGCCTATGCCTACCGAGAATACGGTCGTAAAACAAGATTAAAAATCTGAAGTTGCACTGTGCTTAATTATGCAGAGGGACAGACATAAGCACTTCGTCGACAGGTGTGTGTGGTTACATCAAGCAGGAATGCCTGTAAAAAATATGCTGAACTGTGGTAAGCTTACAACTTTAACTGTCCATCCAGCATTGCTAGAATTGCCATAAAACAATACAGGCAACGGATGAGAAATGTATTGAATAGGCTGGCAGATAACAGATGGAAAGATAAATGGCTAGCCTGTAAAAGCCAAGTCGATAACTGATATGGCACTTTCAACCACGCCCCTTTCCATTTCCTGCATGTGATAGAAACGTCACATCAACGTTGCTGAATCCGGCATAATTTACTGCATTTTGATGTGGTGTGTACTTGGCGTTAAATCTGCTTTCGAGTTTAATGCGTGTGCAGAAACGAAGGTTTCCCTATGTTTCGACCGACATGACGCTTACCATCTTCAAGACGGATGAGACTTGACGTTATCGCAGGGCTCTTACGCTATGTGTATAAGGTGGCGTTGTGATTGGCCAGACAAGACATGGCGTCGCTTACCAACACGGATGCTTCCTCGCTTTATTGAAGAGACGTTAAGTTATTTTTCCTGAAAATTTATGGGTTGTCCGATACCTTAAAGAATGTGGAGAAAAGAAATACGTACAGGGTTTGGGTGGAGAAACCTCAAGGAAAGAGACAGCTTGGAAGACCTAGACTTAGATAGGAAGACACAAAATTAGCCTTCGAGAAACAGGATGGTAGGGCGTTGCCTGGATTAATTTGGTTCAGGATAGGCATAAGTGGCGGCTTGTTGCGAACAGCGCCATGAAACTTGGGAAAAAGAGATTTCGGTCTCACATAACGCGGGATGGTGTCTGACTAGCTCAGGAAATGTTAGCTTCTCAAAAGGAATATATTCCGCGGAGTTAGTTAGTTAATTCGTTAGGTTGGTTGGTTAGTTAGATAGGTTGGTTGATTAGTTAATCGGGGCAGTTAGTTAAGTTAGTATAGGTACGTAGTTAGTTAGTTAGTTACCTAGCTAGCTAGTAAGTGGTCACAAATATGAAATTTCCTAATGTGATCACGTTTTCGTGGATGGTTTCGGAGGTGCATACTGTCGCTACATTCAGGGCAGAATATGGTGGCAGTATGTTCCTGCTTTAACGTTGGTATCTGTTATCAAACCAGAAGATATCTAACCGGAAACATCATATATAAAATAAAAATAGTGGATATATACGTTATATAGTTGTGTAAAATGCAACACGTGTATTGAAGGCCAGAGCGACAACTGGCAGCCGCGATTAATCAAGCACGAAAGCTGTTAACTGTCTGAGTAATTACATAAACAGTACAATTCAAAATTGTCCTTATTAATAATTTTCCAACAAAACAAGCCACACTACGTACCAGTCCATGACAGAGGATATTATCACCAGCATTCCCACTCAGACTTCCATTTTCCTATTTCATAGGCCTATACCGCTAAAAATGCCTTATTATTATTATTATTATTATTACTCTGTTTTATTTTTGTAAAAAAACCTGTTCTTCAATGCAGTGTCCGTGTACGTTAAAACTGTTGAACATGGCATCAAAGTTTTGCATCGTCGCCATGTTTTCAATTGGAGTGCCATAAATTCTTCTTATATAATGTGAAGGTAGATTCTGGTCTATTTCTCTACAAAATTTTGAACTCTTAGCTCCAATGGTCCATTAGTTATTGCTATCAAATCTAACGCTAAATAAATGTTCGCAAGGCAGCCATCTTGTTTTTAAATCTAGAAAAATATTACCGCAACGAAGGCAGCATCAATGGTTCCGAAAGATTTTGAGTATGAAGACGAGTTATTAGCTTCGAACATTTCAAGGGCCCCCACATATCAATAGCTGTGCTTCTATACTCCATGAACCTTTTAAAGCCTAGCGGTAACTTTACATATGACCAGGTTTAACATTACAAAATTCTACGTGGTGCCAACATTGCGTTTATGTGTTTTGTACGGATCTCAGAACAAACAGCAACTTTTGCCTTATAAAACATTAAGAGACTGGTTTTTATAACCGAAGTGGAGAGTGTTTACAGCGCGGTACGCACTGAGTCCTTATATGAAACAGACACGCTTCGTCTTTAAAGGGTTAACTGAGAAAACAAAATTACAAAAAGAAATTGTTACAATCTCAGAAACGTCCTAAATGAGTTTACATTTTGTTCAACATATCAGATGGTAAGAGAAGAAACAAAATTCTGGCTGGAGCAACAACCCTTGTTGCGAAGTTATTTGCATTATCGGCGCATTTGGAGTAATGTCGCGGACCCCTGGGGGTCCGCAGACCAATGGTGCAAAATTGCTTCCATATATTATTTCAGGACCTAACACTCCGTCTTACAAATTCGTCCATCAGCCATGTTGTTTTGCCGATGAAAAAAGTTTTGAAACTACGATGCTGCATTATCAATCCAACGACACCCATATTATGTTCACACAAATTTTGGTCGGATTCTTTCAGCTTCTTCAAATTTGAAGAAATGGGGGCCCCACAGAAGGCACTGTGATCTCATAAGCCAATCCGTTACTGCTTAGGAAGGAAAGTAGGCAAGAAATGGCTTCTAAATTCAATTCAAACGTAACTTCTGTACACTTTAAGTCTGCCCATTGTATCACGATGAATAAAACCTGCATCCACCACCGCCTCTTTAGTATAACTGCATGTCTTACAACAAACAGAAAAGAAATCGATTTGTCGCCTGAAGAAACTTGATTGCACTCAATGCCACTTTTTAGGACGACAGTGTTTTTCAAACAACTGCTGCTTGTTTTTGCGTACAGCGTTGATGGCAAAGGAAACAGAACTCTAAAGGCAGCTGTGTATTGAATCAAGCAGACAGCACAATGATACTGTTTGAAGTCGTATCATGTATTGGCAATCTTGCCCGCACGTCTGACTTCTTGCACTTCAATTGAAACCAACCTGTACGTACACTTCAGATCAATTGAATTATCAATGTTTAAATTAATGCGAACTGACCCGCCACCAAACGTGTTTTAGTTCTCCGGTCCAGCATTTTGGAGTACAAAATTATAGTGACTGCGGTATAATGAAGACAGATTACATTTCCCTGCAGCAAACGTGCCTTTCAGATACTAATAAAACGAATTTAAGGGTATCTCTAATATGTCATTATCGGCAACACAGGCATTTCAGCGCTAGAAGTATCTAACTCACATTTAAATTTTACTTGCAGTTTATTCAAATAAGCACCGTCGTGTATTAAATTTGAAGTGATGAATATTTAATGCTATAATTCTCAAACCCCTCTCAAAAACACTACATTGTATAACACAACATCATAGCATTCGACAAAAGATGGTCTTTTGTCGAATTATGTGGGAACTATGTGAGGGGCTAAAAATTCCGCACCGTAAAAACTTTACACGTTACGAAACATGATAGTCTGGGACATGGACAGTATGAGATGGGCTGGTCATGTGGCACATATGGAAAGGAAAAGTGTCTACAGGGTTTTGGGGGGGGGGAACCTGACGGAATGAGACCAGTTGGAAGGCCTAGGCGTAGGAGAGGCAACAATATTAAAATGGATCTTCAAAAAAATAGAATGGGGGCGTGGGCTGGATTGATCTGGCTCAGGATAGCAATAATTTGCCGGCTCCTGTGAAGGCGGTAATGAACCTTCCGGCTCCATAAAATGCGGGGAATTCCTTGACTGAATTTCTTGACTGGCTCAGGTGATGTTTGTCACCTTCCCAAGAAAGACTCTGGTCCATGGAATTAGCTCTATCGTCATTTGAAACCCGACATTCGTGTAACTAACATTTAGGAATTCGGTTCCTACCGCAAATAAATCACGCTGCCAATATAGGTCTACAAAAGACACATGACACCCAATATTTTTTTTTCGTCAAGTGAATTTTTGCACAGCCCAGCATATATGAACAAGAGCAATCACTTTGATACTGGTACAAATATTACCTTCTGTAGAAAAAATAAAATAATTTCTTTAAAGTGGTTCACTGTGCTTTAAAGGGTCTATAATACTTTTTGCAATATGACGCATCTGAATTCAAAACGTCCTTCGAATTAACGGCATCTTAATATTGGCGTGGGTTTAGGTTCGTAAGAAAACGGGGTCAAGCGTGAAGGGTGGGGCAGTTACCCAAGGAAAGAGTTGGGTGAGAGGAATAAGACACCCCCCCCCCCCCCTCAAGATCATGACTGTTCAGCTCTAGAGGATGTGAACACCTGCAGATACTTGTAACAGATACTGACAAGTAATATAGATACCCATGCATGCCTGTTCACATAGGGTAGGAGTATATAAAACTGCAGGAGTTTATTCCCTTAGGGCAACTGTGAAATGTTACGTGTTGAGTAACAAGCATGAAGCTGAGAATGTGGCATATTAATTGAAAGCTAAAATATACACGACAGCTCTTTAAATCTGCAAGCGCAGCAGTGGCTGAAAATCCGTGAAGATATTCGTTTGTTACGGGATTCCTATTATACAAAACAGCTGAGGTCCATAATATGTAAGGAAGAAACAGCACGTTTCATTATGCCTACAGTCAGGAACTAAATAAATTTAGAATTCTTGACATGGATTATTTTCACTAAAGGCAAAGGCAGAATACGGCCAAAATTTCATAAATTTCCTCATACAGCCGACATAAATGTGGTACAAGATTATGAATAATTTCTTATCTATGACATCAGGTGTTGTCGTCCGTAAGGGGTTGAGGAATAACAACGTGGCTGAGTACGTACGTAACAACCACACCCGCCTACCTCGAAGAGAACGTCACAGAGTTTATACACATTTCGGTGACGTACTTTCCTTGTCTCCGTTCCCGGTTCTGGTTGCTGCATTCCACATTAAAATAAACCTTACGGGTTCAGCTATCGTGATCCTTTCGTAACCCCTATTGACATTATTACTGTTCATGTAAACATTCAGAAGACACCCCCAAACTGTACAACACCTACGAAGAATTTATTTAAACATACATGGTCATGGCATTAACATTATTTTCTGAGAGTATGGCTGAGTCATGCATTTAGTAGTAGACGAATTAAGTGTTAAAATCAGTGAGTTACTACGTGGACACACACGATCCAATCAGCTGTATAACTAATGGTAACGGTACGGTACAAACTTACAGCGATACGACAACAATTCATAAACTGCTGATCAGATTCAAATAGTGTATACACACGCACACGCATACACACACACACACACATACACACACCTGTGCGTCACCCTACGTGGCATTAAAATGTCGTAAACGTAAATCAACGATTTGCATAACTCAGCCGTAAAAATAATGTATTCGTAGCATTAAGACAGACATGGCTCTAAACTTAAGTGCTTATATGCAAAAGAGAAGCATAAATTATAACGAAAACTTCGAAAACTCTGTTTTAAAATATTAGCTACTAATATGGTGTATAATAAAAATTTATGCATCTACATCATTCATTTCCGAAAGAAGAAAATTCTTCGTAGCTAATAATTTTGTAATTAACAAAAATTAAAAGTAAGTCTATTAAATAATTAAGGTCCTTGTCCCAGAAGTAAAAGAATTCAAACTGTCGTCTTCTGGACTCTAACACCGTGTAGCCTGGAGGGCTTATACCAACAGGTAGGACCAATATTATCTCACCTAGCTCTTCCTGCAGGTGTGCATTCACCTACCAGATTATACTCGTACGTACGTTGCAACACCATTACCGCCGTGAAAATATGAGAACGTGTATGATACAGGTATGATACAGACCGTTCAAATCATACTGATGTTGCGCACACACGTGGAGAATTCAAGGTAAAAAAGAACCGTAGGTTTGTAAAAATTTAATTCTACACTATTAGTGCAAGATTACAATCTCAATCAGTGTATCATGCCGTGATATCTGACACGTATATTTTGCAACAAGCTTATCTAAAGGACACAAAGTATTCTGCTGCTTAGAAACCATTAACTCGTTCAGTAAAGTGGTCCGCACATTACATTATGACAGCACAATGCTGGCACAATTAATTAGACATGGTTTGCTGGTCAAAACATAAATTTTATTCACTCCAAAAAACATTAATCACCAACAAATGCACAAAGAGTTTTTTCATCAATTGTAACACACTCCTACATGTTTCGACCCTGCTGGGTCATCTTCAGGGAGAATTTTCTGTTGTCGTTACACTAAGGTTGCACTTTATAGTTGAGTGAGAATGTACTGTTGACTGTGTACTGCGTCGTTTTCGGAGGCGTGAACTCTCCGCGGTCCGGCCGGAAAGAAATACCCCGCATTTTATGGAACCCGAAGGTTCATTACCTCATTCACAAGAGTTCGCCACCTGTCCCTATCTTGAGCCAGCTCAATCCAGTTCACGCCCCCATCCCACTTCTTGAAGATCCATTTTGATATCCTCCCATCTATGCCTGGGTCTCCCAAGTGGTCGCCTTCCCTCAGGTCTCCCCACTAAAATCCTGTATGCACCTCTCTTTGCCCCCCATACGTGCTACATGCCATAAATAAAAAAATGACAAATAAAAAATGCAGGAAAATTTCAAGAGTTAGTTTGGGACACAATTTCGAAACGTAAGACATGCCAAAGACGGTGAAAATATATTTATTGAAAGTCTCTTGGCCAGCCATGTCCTCATTCGCACGTACAAACGCAGGGCTTTTGGACCGGCGGGAGACGTGTCGATGATGGCAATTGAAGGTGGACTGGAAGGGACGCGCGTTTTCGCAACACATGCCCGTGACTGATATAATAGTCATACATGTAACTGTAAATACACGCACTTCCTGCGACAATGGAGCGCTGTTTTTGCTGTGGTTGGACTGCAGCTTGTTTTGACAAGGCGACTGGTGACGAGCAAGATTCAAAATGAAGAGGGCCAACAGAAATACGGACATGGGTCAGAACAGACATCAAGAGAATGACGGCATCTGGGATAGAATTATTAAGGCGAATGGAGTGAAAATCGTAAGAGACAGAATAAGAAACAAAACACGTGGAATAAATTTGAAAATATTTACTTTCAGTATTATTTAATAAACAACAGAAAGAAGCAGAGCAGCGTTTTAACCCTTTAAAGAAGAAGCGTATCTGTTTTATATAAGGACTCAGTGCGTACCGCGCTGTAAACACTCTCCACTTCGGTTATAAAAACCAGTCTCTTAATGTTTTATAAGGCAAAAGTTGCTGTTTGTTCTGAGATCCGTACAAAACACATAAACGCAATGTGGGCACCACGTAGAATTTTTTAATGTTAAACCTGGTCGTATGTAAATTTACCGCTAGGCTTCGAAAGGTTGAGAGAGAAACGAAGGCTGAATCTCAAAGCAAGTTTAATTAAAAGCAACTGAGAGATGAAGATGTAAAAAACAAATTAGAAAAACTGTCAAGCGGAAAGACGTAGAATATCGGAAGGGCTTTACGAAGGCACATGTAGCGGATGAGGCACATAGAGTGGAAACGCAGAAAGAGGAGGAGGAAGAGGAGCGGAAGGACAGGAAGAAGAAAAGGCTGTGTTAACAGTTCTTTGGATTAAGTCCAGTAGATTCTTGAATTTCGCCAAATTCTCTCATAAGAAATAGTCAAATTAAAGACACATTATCCTTTGACCGCCAGAATTTTCTTACAAGAGACTACATTCAAATAATAAAGTTAATCTCATTTTATATCGTATATCGTTCGTAGGGGCCGATGCCAGTGGCCGTACGGTCTAAGGCGTAGGTCTGCGGTCGAGCGCTTGCTGGGATTGTGGGTTCGAATCCCACCGGGGGCATCGATGTTCGTCTCTTGTGAGTGTTTGTGTTGTCAGGTAGAGGTCTCTGCGACGGGCCGATCCCTCGTTCAGAGGAGTCCTGCCGACTGTGGTGTGTGTCTGAGTGTGATCAAGTGCAAGTAAACAATCTCAACACCTACTGTGAGAAGGTAGAAGAGGTAAGGGCTACGAATTTCTTTCGTAGAATCACGTTTGATGCTTGTATGTGCAGTTTACCTCACGCGCAATTTTAAGGCTGAAATCTGTTGCAACTACGTTATGCCGAGTGCTTAAAACTGTCACGTAAATCCACATACATTTTCAGCAACAATGCAATAAAAACAGACCACTGTTTCAGAATTACATGCAAGATAGACGCATTTACATAGAAAACTGCCCCAGCACTAGTAGAATGGATTCCGCCTAATATGACCATGAACCTGAGAGTTATTAACCTCAAAGATGCATAAAAGAGCTTTGCCAATAGTGTTAACTGTTGAAAATAAAACAATATTTAGTAAGAATCTGAAGACTGTAATATGTTTAACCTTTTAGAGACGAAATGTGTCTGCTTTATATAAGGACTCAGCGCGTACCGCGCTGTAAACACTCTCTACCTCGGTTACACAAAACCAGTCTCTTAAAGTTTTATAAGGCAAAAGTTGCTGTTTGTTCTGAGATCCGTACAAAACACATAACGGAAATATGAGCAACATTTAGTATTTTTGATTGTTAGACCCGGTGGTACGTAAAGTTACCGCTAGGCTTTAAAAGGTTAAAATCCACATCCCATCCACATTCCAAATGGTAGTATGTGTTTCAACTATTGACACAGGCGTCTTTAAATTACGGTTAAGGGAAGATTAAAAATAAAGGCAGAGTGACGTCCAGCGGCACAGCATTCACATGAATTTTCTTCAAAATCAGTAAATTAGTTCAACAGTTATTATTGGCGACATGCACAAGAATATGCTGGGAAAACAACACTAAAACCGGTTACAAACAGAGAGAAGTAGCATTAATAGTGAAAAAACATACACTGTTGGACGCCGGGATTTACTAGGTTTGACGACAAAGCAATCGAGGTTTGACTCCTGAGAGTGGCAAACATCCTGTCTCTTCTTCATCGCACCCAGACCAGGTTTTTGTCCCTCCCAGCCTCCTAGTGAATGGCTACCGGGGACTCAAAACACTAGGGTAAAGCAGCCGGCATATCCAGCTAGCCAGTTGCCTCAAAGGCCGAGGTTAAAAATGTGTGGGCCTGTACTTCCACTCCGCCATATGCCTGCATGGCGTGGTCCTTAATTAGGCACAGGGACAGCTTGACCTTTACCTTTAACATATTCTTGGACGGAGTCAGAAAAATAGCTTAAGACAGAGAAGAGAATGGTAGAAAGCCTAAAGTGAAGTTCTCACAGCGGTTTTGCTGTATATTCAAGTCTTCGGGGATGTGACTCACTCACCAGCAGAGCGTCGTGACCTAGAAGAAGTAAATCTTCGAATGGTATAAAATTATGGTCCGAGAAATGATAAGAATATATGTCTAATACAGCTTCATTTTCAGCTAAGATGTATATCTAAATCATGTACGACTCACGCTTCAATAAGCCAAAATCCTGTCGTCTAGCCATTAAAGCAAGTGCCCATACTTTCCATGCTCACCCTTGTAGCCAAACACAGCTGATTATGCCTGTCCAAATTCGACGTTTTGTAAGAATTAAGGCAATATTGTTGTAATCTGGTCACTTTCTTTTTCAGTCTCCTTCAATACTTTATTTCTGACATCAGAAACCTTCGCAAAACAAGAATACAAGAGCTGATAAATTTTACTGCCCAGAAGCTAAGACAAGACCACTTACGTTGCGTAGGCAGAAAAAAGCTTCGGCCAAACACGATAAACATGAATAACCAAGTAAGACTTATCTATTGACAACATATTCTTCCATAACCAGTCGTAAATGGGTCACGTATGTAGGAGAAATATAAGGGATAAACGACGTACACTTACGCTTAGAGAGGATAAACGTTACATAACTTAAGCTGATGTTTAAATATACAGGATGAACGTTACACAAAATAGACTTATGCATAAATATAGAGGATAAGCGTTGCACAGCTTATACTGACGCATAAACATAGAAAATAAAAATTGCACGCCTTACATTTATGCATAAATAGAGAGAATAAAAATTACACAACACACGCTTATGCATAAATATAGAGAATAAAAATTACATACCATACACTTACGCATAAATATAGAGAATACAAATTGCACAACATACACTTATGCATAAATATAGAGAATAAAAATTACACACCATACACTTACGCATAAATATATAGAATAAAAACACAACATACACTTACGCATAAATATAGAGAATAAAAATTGCAGACCATACACTTAGGCATAAATATAGAGAATAAAAATTGCACAACATACACTTATGCATAAATATAGAGACTAAAAATTACACACCACACACTTATGCCTTAATACACAGAATAAAATTACACAACGTACACTTATGCATAAATATAGAGAATAAAAAATACACACCATACACTTATGCATAAATATAAAGAATAAAAATTACACACCATACACTTATGCATTAATATAGAGAATAAAAATACACAACATACACTTACGCATTAATATAGAGAATAAAAATTACACAACGTACACTTATGCATAAATATAGAAAATAAAAATTACACAATGTACACTTATGCATAAATATAGAGGATGAAAGTTATATAACGTACACGTATGCACACTTTGTCTTTAAGTAGAAATAAATGATTCTGAAATGGCCATGTAGACATTCTCCTACGTTGCACACAGTCAGTCTTCTTTGTTCTAGTTCTAGCATCAGAAGCGCTCCGTGTTCAAACTGTGATTGAACCTCGTCGTAATTCTCAGCCCCCCCCCCCCCACCCCGGCCAATCAAAGGGTGTAGGCTGACAGTGCCTTACATTGGCCACTTTTTCCCATATCTTCTTCATTCATAATTCTGTCATTCCACAATCTTGCCATATAAAACTTCTGCATTTGAAAAATAATCAACATATGAACGAATTACCTTCACGAAAGTTACACACTTTTGTGTCTCTATTGTCAAGCCGATCCCGGTGGCCGCGCGGTCTAAGGCGTGGGTCTGCGGCCGAGCGGTTGCTGGGATCGTGGGTTCGAATTCCATTAGGGGCATGGATGTCTGTCTCTTGTTGAGTGTTGTGTGTTGTCAGGTAGAGGTCTCTGCGACGGGCTGATCACTCGTCCAGGGGAGTCCTACCGAGCGTGGCGCGTCTCAGTGTGATAGCGAAGCTTCTACAGTGAGGGGACCCTGGCCCACTAAGGGCTGTCGAGCCATTGAAAAAAAAATTAAGCTGTGTTTGGAGACCCTACGCCACGCCACTACGCTGTTCCCACCTCACATTTTCGTGTGTCCCTCTATAGGTGTTACTGGTTGTAAGAAATCAGGAAATACGAGGTCGAGGTCATCTACAGTGGCACAATTTCCATGACAAATAAAGGAAAATGCCCGTTATGTTTAGCTAACGGGGATGCCAAATATATACTCTTGAGCTGTTCAGAAATTAGAACGTGGTGAAAAAAATTTTTAAGTAAAAATGGTTGTATAAGCAGGATAAGCACCCTTCTCCCTTCCGAATCCCACGCCCCACAGCCAATACCGTTAAAACCAGGCACAGCTAGCTTACCCAAGGAGCTAGACCACAATATCGATAAAACAGCAGTAAGAATTCGTGGGTGGTAGCAGCTCTACCAACGCTGTGCACAGCCCTCATCCTGCCTGATTCCGGCGTGACAAGGAGACAGTCCGGAACTCCGGGAGGTTGCGCAGGGCGTCAAAACTATACCGGTCGGTTGAGGGCCCTCAGTGTGACGGCCGGGCAACGACAGTATAGCAGGTAGCTTATAAGAAAATAAAAATACAGACTAATAAATTTCTTTAATGTGTTCCATGTCCGTGCACTATATTATACAAAAAACATTAAACACTAACAAATGCACAAAGAGTTTTTTTCGTCAATTATAACACACTCCTACATGTTTCGACCCTGCTGAGTCATCTTGAGGGAGAAAACTTTACGTTGTCGTTACACTAGGTTGCACTATAGTGTATACTCTATAGTGCAACCTAGTGTAACGACAACGTAAAGTTTTCTCCCTGAAGATGACCCAGCAGGGTCGAAACATGTAGGAGTTTGTCATAATTGATGGAAAAAAAACTCTTTGTGCATTTGTTGGTGTTTAATGTTTTTTGTAATAAATTTCTGTTTGAAGATTTAGGCAGACATTTATGCGAAGTTAAATACAAATGGTTTAATAAGATAAAAGTCTTGTAAATGTTACATGCATCTAATGGTGAAGGGGCTTCCACCATAACCCGGGGTCAATCGGAAGATCGTCCGAAGAAAAGGAGGCTGGACTGCCCTCAATAACGATTTCATGATGATGATGATTCAATAATTTATCTCAGAATTTAATTCAAGTCGATTTCATGTTTCAGAATATTGAACTGGAACGCATGCGCAGCGAAGATGTTGATCTCAAACCTCTACTCCTTTCCAAGACAGAAAATTAAAAATAAACACAACGCTTCACGTACGAGGAACTAACAAAGGCACAGTGTACACACAAATTTACCACCAACTAGCTGCACAACGTTTTGTATTTATTATACAAAGCTCCTACAGGTTTCGGCTATATATCCTGGCCATCTTCAGGGAGACAGAACTTTGCCCGACGTGTACAGCGTATACGGCAACTTGTCACGTCACACGTCGACCGAACTTGTAGCTACCTGAAGATGGCCACGATATATGGCCGAAACATATACGAGCTTTGTATATTAAATATAACACATTGAGCAAGGGGTTTGTGGTAAATTTGTGTGCATTAAACTGTTGCACGAAAGATGTACAACATAAAAAAAAAGGCCAAGAGATTTTAATTAAATCTGTCAGTGGCTGTCTCAACGTTTTTACAAGGTCTATGTATAGAGAGAAAGTCTGTAGATGAAACCAGCTATAGGCGTCTCCGGGGTCACATTATTAAACAGGACAGCTTGGGGTCAAAGGCCATGACTCATAATACGCCATGAAAGAGTCTGGTTACACCGATCGACAAAAACTGCTGCCGGCCGAACTGGAGGTGGTCTTGGTCCTGCAGAACCTGACAGCTTACGGGCTATTCGACATCACTTTTTGACTGAATTCACTCACGCAACTTAGCGCACTGCTGGCGGAGAAACATGACAAGCCGGTTGCGTTACCTGTAGTAGATTTAGCGATGCTGTCAGGATCAGGGCTGTGCGGCGTCGATGGTAGACAGATAAATGTGCTTATGAAGCAAAGGTGGAATGATAACTGACAGGGGAAAAGTAAACTGCAAGGAGGAAAACGTGTCCCAGTACAGGTCGAATATCCCTTATCAGAAATTCCGAAACCCGAAAACCTCCAAAATCCAAAACTGTTCGCGCGCCGACATGAACACAGTGCTGTACAGATGTAGATACTTGTAAATAAATTCTACGCTCAGTTTGAGGTTGTAAATAAATTCAACGCCCAGTTTGTTATTATACCCCAAACAAAACCTATATATCCGTAAGACGGATATGAAACATAAATGGTTTTAGCATTTAGATTTGTTCCCCATCCTCAAGCTCTCCCATTATAATATGCAAGTATTCCAAAATCCGAAAAAAATCCGAAATGCGAGACACTTCCGGTCCCAAGCATTTCGGGTAAGGGATGCCCAACCTGTACGCAGTATGAAAATGATTTTCTGGTATAAGTCTACACTGCCCGAAATTTGAAAATTTTTCCTGACTCGGGCTGACCCTACAAGCATTCGTCCCGAACGCGAATTTACATTCAAATGTGTTAAACTTACGCGAAAAAAAACCGATTTATTTCATCCTAGCCCGAATTAAACCCGATCTGTTAAAATCCGCGCCGAGTATCGCGTCAGTAGTACGTGTATCTTACAGCGTGTAAATTAGTGTAATCCTTGAACAGACGATTTAAAGACGCTCTTAGAACAAAGGTAGAAAACGCAAAGCTGTCCCTGTCTAGGCCATGAAGGCATGTTGAGCGAGCAGAAGCACGGTTCCAGTCACTGTTAACCCTTTAAAGCCGAAGCGTATCTGTTTTATATAAGGACTCAGTGCGTACCGCGCTGTAAACGCTCTCCACTTCGGTTATAAAAACCGATCTCTTAATGTTTTATAAGGCAAAAGTTGCTGTTTGTTCTGAGATCCGTACAAAACACATAAACGCAATGTGGGCACCACGTAGAATTTTTTAATGTTAAACCTGGTGGTACGTAAAGTTACCGCTAGGCTTTAACATTAAAAAATTCTACGTGGTGCCCACATTGCGTTTATGTGTTTTGTACGGATCTCAGAACAAACAGCAACTTTTGCCTTATAAAACATTAAGAGATCGGTTTTTATAACCGAAGTGGAGAGCGTTTACAGCGCGGTACGCACTGAGTCCTTATATAAAACAGATACGCTTCGGCTTTAAAGGGTTAACAGTGACTGGAACCGTGCTTCTGCTCGCTCAACATGCCTTCATGGCCTAGACAGGGACAGCTTTGCGTTTTCTACCTTTGTTCTAAGAGCGTCTTTAAATCGTCTGTTCAAGGATTACACTAATTTACACGCTGTAAGATACACGTACTACTGACGCGATACTCGGCGCGGATTTTAACAGATCGGGTTTAATTCGGGCTAGGATGAAATAAATCGGTTTTTTTTCGCGTAAGTTTAACACATTTGAATGTAAATTCGCGTTCGGGACGAATGCTTGTAGGGTCAGCCCGAGTCAGGAAAAATTTTCAAATTTCGGGCAGTGTAGACTTATACCAGAAAATCATTTTCATACTGCGTACAGGTTGGGCATCCCTTACCCGAAATGCTTGGGACCGGAAGTGTCTCGCATTTCGGATTTTTTTCGGATTTTGGAATACTTGCATATTATAATGGGAGAGCTTGAGGATGGGGAACAAATCTAAATGCTAAAACCATTTATGTTTCATATCCGTCTTACGGATATATAGGTTTTGTTTGGGGTATAATAACAAACTGGGCGTTGAATTTATTTACAACCTCAAACTGAGCGTAGAATTTATTTACAAGTATCTACATCTGTACAGCACTGTGTTCATGTCGGCGCGCGAACAGTTTTGGATTTTGGAGGTTTTCGGGTTTCGGAATTTCTGATAAGGGATATTCGACCTGTACTGGGACACGTTTTCCTCCTTGCAGTTTACTTTTCCCCTGTCAGTTATCATTCCACCTTTGCTTCATAAGCACATTTATCT
>BLKM01000971.1:863868-988529 GCA_013340265.1 Coptotermes formosanus
GTGGTGGTGGTAGTAGTGGTGGTGGTGGTAGTGGTGGTGGTAGTAGTAGTGGCGGTGGTAGCGGTAGTAGTGGTGGTAGTAGTAGTAGTGGCGGTGGTAGTGGTAGTAGTAGTGGTGGTAGTAGTAGTAGTAGTGGTGGTGTTGGTAGTAGTAGTGGTGGTAGTAGTAGTAGTGGCGGTGGTAGTGGTAGTAGTAGTGGTTGTGGTGGTGGTAGTAGTGGTTGTGGTGGTGGTAGTAGTAGTGGTAGTAGTGGTAGTAGTGGTGGTAGTAGTAGTAGTGGTCGTGGTGGTAGTAGTAGTGGTGGTAGTGGTAGTAGTAGTGGTCGTGGTAGTAGTAGTGGTGGTGGTAGTGGTAGTAGTAGTGGTGGTGGTAGTAGTAGTAGTAGTAGTAGTAGTAGTAGTAGTAGTAGTAGTAGTAGTAGTAGTAGTAGTAGTAGTAGTTACAATAATTGTAATACTGACGGCGAAACGAAAAGTGGTAATAGCCGTATTGTAAGTTTTCAAAACAGGAATGACTGTTAAAGAGTTTTGTTAATTTCAAAAAATAAAGCGAGTAATATTTCAAGTGTTTATTTTTAGGTGCGTCCGCACGGTGGCGAAAAGCGCCTATTAGCTTCGTCAAGTCCAACCGTTCGTCTGTCCGTGTATCCAAATGTATAAGCGCTGCTCACAGTGTACTGATTACTTGAAATTTGATACTATAAACTTATATAAAATTCTGTCTAGAAAATCCAAATTTGGTTAGAATCGGTCAAAAATACGGGGCACTCTACATGAAGACCTAAGTACGTTTTACGTTGCCGGCGGCACGAAATCGCCACAGAAGCGTCCTCTTCGAGTGGAATGGTATCAGGCTGTTGGAATAACTGAGGGGGTACAAACACCACGCGATCGCGGCAAAATATTTTTTACTTATATGGCCCATGTTTTTTAAGGAAGCATAAACGCCTTAACATAAGCTTTAAGACGGAAGGGACTCACACACATAAAACAACGCAGCCCACGTTTTATAATCCAACACAGCAGACTATTAAGTTGTTGATAGTCGCCCATCTGTCCAAAAAATTATCCGCCCATTACTGAAATGATCTGTTTTGTAATAACTGACTAATTGACCCTAATGTGAGCTGTGTGACCAGCTCTAAATCCTTACGCCCCAATTCCTTAATACATTTCAATATATTATCCTTCCACCTATGCCAATGTCTCTGAAATATTATGTTTAGCCCTAGACTATTCATTCTTCCTCACTGCTATTTCCAACTTGACGTAGACACAGCCGGACGAGGAAGCTTACGCGTATCAGTCAAATGGACAGCCTTAACCTTTTAAAGCCTAGCGGTAACTTTACGTACCACCAGGTTTAACATTAAAAAACTCTACGTGGTGCCCACATTGCGTTTATGTGTTTTGTACGGATCTCAGAACAAACAGCAACTTTTGCCTTATAAAACATTAAGCGATTGGTTTTTATAACCGAAGTGGAGAGTGTTTACAGCGCGGTACGCATTGAGTCCTTATATAAAACAGACAAGCTTCGACTTTAAGGGGTTAAACTAAATCTACAGTATTTGTTAGTGCCGAAGATTATGATCAATGATGTGATGTGGATAGGCACCAACGTTTCCAATAAACTTCTTGCCTCCATCTTCATGGTTCAAGATCAAAACAACAGACTCCTCAGGAACGTATGTATCTACATATTCAACTATAATTTGCCCTATCGCTGAAGAGCATTTTTTACTCTCGCGAGAGCCACAAATCCCACGCCAATTATTCCTGTTTCCAGACGAATCAATTAACTTATTAATTACCTTCTGTTATTACAAATACGAATTAACCCTTTAAAGACGAAGCGTATCGGTTTTATATAAGGACTCAGTGCGTACTGCGCTGTAAACACTCTCCACTTCGGTTATAAAAACCAGTCTCTTAATGTTTTATAAGGCAAAAGTTGCTGTTTGTTCTGAGATCCGTACAAAACACATAAACGCAATGTGGGCACCACGTGGAATTTTTTAATGTTAAACCTGGTGGTACGTAAAGTTACCGCTAGGCTTTACAACGTTAAGTCGGTTTCACACAGCATTTGTTCACCATACAATCCCATCCCTTCTACATTAGCCTGTGCCCATTCTTGTCCACTAACTTGATAGATCTCCATATATTTTCTATGTCAGTCACAACACGGGACATGACTCTTCTCAGGGGCACACAGAACGCAAAATGAGCTAGACAGTTAAAACAAATAAGGAAGGCTGTAGTGTATCCTTGTTACCGTAAGCTGGCGGATACACAAACATACACACAACACATGCCCACAATTGCACTATGACGTAGCAAAACCACTATACTACATGGGTGGTCTTCCATTCATTCATTGTCTGTTGATAAATGATAATAGCGAAGGCGAGAACCCATTTGGACACGCTTATTGTCCTCTACCCCAACCAGGCTACCTCGCTACCTTGACAAACGCCGCGCGTTCTTTCCTATAAATGAAATTAATGAGAGCATTTCTTGCTGACGTCACTTCTATTTTAAAAGGCTCCGTACCCCGTTTCAAGCAATAAGAAATATAAGAACAGTATTAAAACGGGAAAAAGGACAATAATACGAACGCATAATGGCGTTATAGTTCCCCGTGTCACAGCAATATACTCAGTAACAGCAGTGTAGTGACGTGGCCGGCGGTGATACGACCATTGCCACTATTTTTGAACTGACACCGTGGGTATGGGTAGTCCCACCGATGCCACCACTTTGTAGTGTCTTCCCAAAGGCCCTACCGGTAACGTAGCTTCGCAAGTCTTTCGCTGGATCCGTCTTACTCCAACATACACCGTAGTGCTGCCACCAGTCAGTTTTGTAATTTAAGCAGATTACTGACAACTGCTAAACCCCAAAATAAGTCCCAAAATATAATTTACTTAATATTTCTTATTTAAACAATTACTTAAATTTCGCTACCACCATCTACGGGAACGTTAAGCTAACTGAAATATTCACATTAGCATCTATTCCTTTTTCATAGCAAAGAGTTCATTTGTCACTCTAAGCTTACTATGTTCACGTAAATATTATTAAAATGGTTACTTACTCTGGTTGTTAATATACTTTCCCCAGTCGTTATGCTAATTAAAAATGTAGCATTACCCTCAATTATAAAAATTAGAAAAATAAATTTTGCGTGCTTACACCAACAGTACACTACAGTAGTGACTGATGTGACCGGAAAGTGTTCTCTAAGTGAAATCATGTACAGTTGCAAGGCGATTTAAAGATCTCTGACCCCGCCTGCAAGCACCAGCACGATGGCCATTGTCATATGATTGAAATTCCAAACGTGGAGGTGTGTAGTCGCAAGTTTGCGTTTATCACAGTACATAACCGGCAACTCGACTTGCAAACATGAGCGGCGGCCAACGCACTTACGTCGCCGCCAGGGCTGATCTCTGATAACAGGAATCATAACGTCATGGTGAAACTGCAGTTATCAGTTGCGGACTCGTTATGACTACCTGCCCCCCCTGCCACATAAATACCTATAGGTTTAAAATACAGAAATATAATTTTGATTTTTTGTGTGGGTGTGAGTTATGTGTTGTCCTGGAAGACATCGAGTTTCTTAGGCGCTTTTGCACAGCGAGCGGGATAAGAAACTGGTAGCTTCGTCTTGTTTGTCGGCATGGAACAGGGCGACTGCTAGAGCAGAGTTTTTCGTAAAATTCCATATTTGGTATTTTTACTTACATTTTTCAAGACATTCCAATTTTCGTCAAAATCTTACAAAAATAACAGGCGCTTTACATGGAGGCCTACGTACATTTTAATACCTAGCAGTTGTAGGTGTTCTTTGCAAAGAAAATCGGAACACTATGTGGAAACCGCTTCCGTCCGTATGTCCATCCTTCTGTCCTTTTCAGAACTAGTATCACCTACTAAAGAGTTTGTCCGATTTTCATGAAATTCAAGGTAGAAATTCCTTACAAACAGGTGTCGAGTAAGGGTGAATTTCGTGAAAATCGGTCCATTGACAGTCGTACTTTACTTAAGGGCGTAAACAAAGCTCCACCCTACTTTAAAAATTTCTCAGCAGATTTGGGTGAATTTCGTTAACGAAGACCTGCATGTAACGTCACTGTTGAGTTACGTGTTTAATGCAATGGCGCAATGAAGGCTCCACTCTAATTAAGGGCATAGATAAACTTGTGACCGTACTTTCTACACCATTCGTCCGGTTTGCATGATATTGGGTAAAAAGTCCAAAAAATGTGCAGAGTAAATGTGAGTCTCGTGAAAATTAGGAAAGTGATAGCAGTACTTTACTTAGGCGCGTAAATGAATTTCTAGCCTTGCTTTCTACATTTATTGTCAAGATACCGGTTAAATTTTGCGAAGAGATCTGCAGATAATCCTGTTTGAACGTTTCTGAGTTCTGCAAAAATGGACGCTGGGAAAGCTACACTTTTCTTTTGGGTGTCAACGGAATTACATTTATGCTTGTGCCGTAAAAGTGTGTGGCATATTGACAGCAAAGAACGCCTTGGTAAAGTCTGTGTACAATGCCGCCGACTGCAACATTTTCGGTTTTCATAAGTAACCCACAGTCTTGCCTATAAAATATGGCTTGGGGCCGAAAAAATCCCCTAACAAACGAGAGAGGGAGATATGAAGCTAAGACCGACTTCAAAGTTCAGCATCAAGCGTCCAGCAATATCGAGTGTACACGTCCAGATATCGAAGATTAATTGTCCCGTCCGACACTAGCCCAATGAACACATCTCGATGACTACTGACTGCAGATCAGGTGCCCAGATGAAGAGAAGTCTTATAGTGTATGTTAAAATATTGTTTTTCTAACTAGTATTCATGGACTTAGAATGTACGGACAACAACAAATTGAAGGCACCAGAAATGTTAGACTCTGCAGATATTTGCTAACTTATTAATTACTAAAAATTTATAAAGTAAAATAATTTCTCCCTTAACAGAGCATAGATCTACAAGCTATCTCCCCTGTATACGTAGTATCCAGTACGAAAGCTGTGCAGCTGCATTAACACTCATCCCACAGCCACTCTGTGCTCACTTTACTATACTGTGACGAGATTATCAATGGAACTAAACTCAAGTCTCTTGTGGACGCAGGCAACTACATTCGTTAACGAACGCCGACAATATCGGTACACTGCCTGCAATACAAATGGGTCGTAGCCATGTTTCCACTTTGCTGCGTTGTGCACGTGGGGTTATACAGCGCTGTATACCGACACGTACCAACACACATGTAGAAGTTAACTACATTCCTTATAGGATAACGTTTAAGTCTGACGACAACACTGCAACCGTTTCACACAACACACAGCAACTATCCTCTTCTCGTTTGTTTGTTTCTTGTTCATAGTAAGACACGGTGTCCTAAAGTTTAACCCTTTAAAGACGAAGCGTATCTGTTTTATATAAGGACTCAGTGCGTACCGCGCTGTAAACACTCTCCACTTCGGTTATAAAAACCAATCTCTTAATGTTTTATAAGGCAAAAGTTGCTGTTTGTTCTGAGATCCGTACAAAACACATAAACGCAATGTGGGCACCACGTAGAATTTTTTAATCTTAAACCTCGTGGTATGTAAAGTTACCGCTAGACTTTAAACGGTTAATTTCCAATACGGAGGCCGAAATGTGACAGACAGTCTCACCCCAACGCAGAAGCATTCAATAAGACGTGACTAATATGTAAATTTAATATTATTGAGTCAATGAATTAATACTACTAACCTTTTCAAGCTTACTGGTTACTTTATGCACCAACAGGTTTAACATTCAAACGTTGTACATTCTGCCCACACTGTATTTATGTGCTTTGTATTTATCTCAGAACAAACAGCGACGTTTGCCCTATATGACATAAAATGAGTGGTTTTTATGAACGAGATGAAACGTCTTTACTGCGCGGTACGAAATGGGTGTTTAAATAAAACCGTTTACACTTCGCCTCTAAATGATTAAATATCTTAATACTTGGCACTGTACTTCTCCGATTGATGTTTTGGTGCTTGTACCCCTTTGCATTTGAGACTCCCTGAGGATGGCGCCCCGGCGCCGAAATATGTAGGAGATATTAAAACTTATGTACATTTTCTAATCCTATTATGTGCGTCTGTTGGTGAATGTGATTGACAGTACTAACATGTAAGGAAACCTTCTCCTCGCAGTTAATGAATTAACTGACATTTTACACATATTTTACTTATTCCTACGCTCTAACACATTTTATATATTTGCAGTTAAGATTCCTGCACATTAACAAGAAACCAAAAAGGAAATTTATGCGTTAAATCGTCCGGGCTAAGAATAGCGGTAATAAAACTTATATGTCCATAAAATACGTAGGGTTTCTCGAGCAGTTGAAGGATCATTATCTCGAGAATGTCTCTGCATTACTCAGCTATTTAATGCAATATGGCCTAAGTGCATCAGCATACACGTATATGTGACACGCCAGGATCTGAAAAGGCAAGAGAAGGTACAGACAGGCTCCCTCTCCCTGTCTGAGTTCGTAGAGTAGAACTGAATAGAAACCAAATCTCCACTTACAGTTGGCTTGTGTAAAGAGGTAATCATATTCCGAATGGGGAGGTTGCCAGCTGGTATTGATCGCCCAGGCTCAGCAGGCACTACTGGTCTCTTTAAACAAGTATTCCTCAACTGTATTCAGCCATTACAGGCCTGGACAGGCCCACAGGGTTCCAGGAGGTCGAGGCTCCCAGATTTCTAGACAATCGGCGCTTGAAGGTGGTAAGGTTGTACGCCCTACGCACCGGCCGCGTTTACCCCCCAGGAAATATTCCTGGTACTCATTTCTGTTAGAGGCTGAGTCGACCCCAGGGCCATAGTGCGACCGACAGGATTATGTCAATGAAAAATCCACTGACACCATCGGGAATCGAACCCGCGACCTGCCGGTTTGTAGCGCAGTGCCTCAACCAACTGCGCCACCGTGGCCCCTAAGATATATATATATATATATATATATATATATATATATTGTAGAATCATCATTCAAAGTATTGTTTCGTGACCCACTAAGAACAGCTTCGCCAGCCAAATTTGGGTAGCGACCTACGGGTTGAGAAACGCTAATTGAAAAAAATCATACGTTATGTTCACATGTCCACTAGACAAGCTGACGTGAGCTTAAACGTTTTGCGATAAAACACTGCTTATAACTGTATGTTTTGCGCTGACACATTGCTTACAACTAAGTGTGAATGGGCTATATCTTGAGATCTGCGCTCTTCTGGAATATCCCGCGGCGTAGAGTGGCAATTCTCTACCGAAGTTAGGAAAACTTATCAGTCCCATCTTCAAAGGTCAAGGGGTCTCTTGGACTTCTTGGTTGCTCATAAATATTTAATGGTCTTACATCCTCTGCACCAAAACTGCTAAAGCCAAAGCCGTTCTCGTGAGTCTACAAGAGTACCTCGGGTTTTTGTTTATTGCTGACATGGTTTCTCTCTCTTTAACTGCTAACAATGCCTACTAAATAACGACAGAATCATGGTAGAATGGCAGGAATTAGCCTTTTGTATGTGTGGATATTTCGATACCAGAACGTGAACGACTAACGTGCCAGCAACTGAACCACCTGAACTTTTTTTCTGCACCCCAACGAAATATCTTCCACTTTCTTCTCATAATGACTGTTTGTCTTATAAGGAATTCAAGACACATTCTCAATCCTCTACAAAAAAGTGCAGGTTTTCTTCATTTTGTAGACTTGTGTAAGTTTCTACCGTCACAACAAAGCCTGTTGCTTGGTGTCTGCGCACGAGGATATAAAACTGAGTTATGGCACACGCGGCATCACGACAACGACAATAATTTTTCTTCATTGTGTCGCAGACATCCCACTGTAAGCTCTGTGATATCTGATTACAAAATTTAAAAAACTCACTGTAGAAAACACTTTTTCTGACTGTACGTTAATAAAGAATTCCAAAAGAAATTATGCAGCTCTCGAAATTATTGCTTGTAGTGATTGTTTAAAGAAACAAGCGCGTCGCAAATAGCTGCAAATTTTGTGTATTTAACTTGGGCTTCTACCACATTTACACCAACTCATATTCTCTTCTGTATATATCCGTTTAAAAACAAACACAGTGCACATAACAAACTAAATTTGGAACGAACCGATTTCTTCCACTTCCCTCCGGATTTCGGTCTTGCAGCCTCGTCTTCATGGAGGAAAATAATGATTACTGGAGATTACAAAATTTATAATACAGTTACATCCCTACGTCAATTGACTTGTTGTGAGCATGCATGCCCATAAGGAAGGAAGGAACTGAGTCTATAAGATGAGCTGTGAAGCAAAATTCTTCTAAAATATCCAAAATATTTTATGACATTGTTCTCCGTATACTAGACTGTTATACGACGTCAAAATGTAACGTCGTTATGGTTAGTATAAGAAGGAAAACCCCGTTATTAAAGTAGGACGTGCAGGTATACATATCTTGCAGTAACAGAGCTAATACTGGCGTCAGTCCAATCCATATTTCAGACTGTGAAGAAATTAATAACGAGTGTGTGTAGCTTGTTGTAATTACACGTGTAAGGGATAATTACATTCAAAAAGTAGTTACAAGAGAAAGACGCGTTAGGAGGAGGCACCAGACAAGATAGCTCATCTCTAGTATGCCTTGACTTGCATCAGAGAACCCCGCCGATCATGCCTCACGTTCTTCTTCTCTTTCTAGGGTACCGCCCTCAGCCAGGCAATGGCCGTTTCATGAACGGCGGTCATTTTAATACTGTACCTGACTCAACATTCTTCAACATTTCGTCTAGACTTTCATAGAATATGAGCAAATACAGTGAAGAACAAAAGAGTTCATGAATGAAACCAACTACTGCACAATTATACTTTTATCATCTCCGACACGTTTCGGCCGTAATTATTCGGCCATCTTCAGGGAGAATGTTTTTTTCTTAACATAGCATCGTCTAGTTAGTTAGTGCTATATATAACAATCACTGTCATATGTTAAAAGCTTATACGTTAGAACTATTGTTGGTATTACATAAAAAGCGGTTAAAATCTACGAAAATATGTTTCCAAACGTCTTGTCGCCAATATGTGGGGGAACCTGTAATATATACAGGTATAATAACAACTGCACAGAAGATGTACAACATTAAATAAAACACTTATTGACTCCAAGACACATATACAAATTTTTTATTCTTTTCACGGTGGATATGCTGTTTTGAAAATTATTATAAAAGCAAAAACGCAAGCTCAACACGAATAGCAGTGTACGTGCACCTACTTCTGTCGTAAGTAAAAGATAGTAACGCAAAGGTACGCTTCAATTTGGAGTACACATTTTTCGTGAAATATTTTCTTTGCGAGTCTGCGTATCACTGTCCTTCACACATATGAGGTTATTATTAAATGGGATGGCAGGTTGTGCACCAGCTTTGTCTGGATCACAGTAGGGACTACTTGTGGGCTGTTGTGAACACGGAAATGAACATATGGATTCCACAAAGTGAGAGGCATGTCTTTACTACTTGCACAATTGTCAAAAAAGATTTTGACCGACAAACTTAGTTAGTTAGTTAGTTAGTTAGTTAGTTAGTTAGTTAGTTAGTTAGACATTTAGTTAGTTAGTTAGTTAGACATTTAGTTAGTTAGTTAGTTAGTTAGTTAGTTACAAAGTCAAACTAAAAGCAACATTTTCTACGGCCATAACAGATACCTTCTTGTACTTCTCTATTCTCAAAAGATATTTTCACAACGTAGCCACAGTACGTTTAAGGTGGTCAGCCCGAAGTTCGATTCCCGGCAGTGACAAGAGGTTTTTCTTTTCTCCAAAATCACCAGAATGGTTCTCAAACCCACCCAGCCTCCCGTTCAATTTGTATCAGGGTCCGTTCCTGGGAGTAAAGCGACCGGAGCGTTATGTTGACCACCCACCTCCACCCAGCCCACACGTTAAGAATGAATGGAGCTACACCTCTACTTCCTCTCTATGCTTTCATGGTGTGAGCACGAACAACTTCATCTTTTTTTACCTTAGCAAGTTTTGTATTTTCTCTTGTGCATCAGTAACTTTCATTACAGATGCACCTTTTATAAAACTGTTACATGCCCAGTTGAGCTCCGTGTGCAATAACACGTGCTCCAGAAAACCGACATGACCGAAATTAAACTTTAGTACAGTGTACAGTGTAGGTCGCGGGTTCGACCCGATGGTGTCACTGAAATTTTTCATTGACATAACCCTTCCAGCCGCACTATGGCACTGGGGTTGAATCATCTTCTAACAGAAATGAGTACAAGGAATATTTCCTGGAGGGTAAAGGCGGCCGACGCGTAGGGCTGACAATCGTACCACCTTCATGTGCCGATTGTCTAGAAATCTGGGAGCCTCAACCTCCTGGAACCCTAAGGGCCTGTCCAGGCCTGTAATGGGACTGCTTTACCTTTATAGTGTACAGTGTACAGTGCACAGTGTACAAGACAAAACTTCACTAACATCCCTGACTACTTTCGGAGGCCACACAGAAAATGTACAAACCAGTGTGACCCAAATATACATTCATTGGCTGTAATTATTCAATGAAGAATGACGGTACTGTCGATGCAGCACAAAGCATGGAATATTGCACATGCAACACAATTGTATATTTTAGTTTACCTTACGTTTAGTGGATATTAGACCCCTATGTACAACAACTAAAATAACCTTTAAAGAAATGTTACACCACCATATTACACTTAATTGCGCTGCAGTGGCACAAAGAGTCTTTCAATTGCAACAAATGCGCGGTCTGAAAATTAACTACAGTCAAACCCCGACATACCACCACCCACACTTAGCGCCCATGAAAGCCTGTGAACAGAAATTCCCCATAACACAGTATTCAGATATAACACCACCCTCGATATACCGCCATAAACCGTGATGAACGTACAGTGGCGACGCACTGGGGTTTGACTCTAGGCTTACTTCAAAAAACAAAACCGTACCCGTCCATCGTGAGGAGAATTAACCAACCAAAACAAGGAAACTGCTTGGTCCTTGCCGGATATCGTCAACAGTCACACTGCAACTGATCATACTTGTGCTGTAGATCGTGACGTAACCACCAATGCTAATAAACTACATGTAACACGGGTTTCTGTATTTCTTAGCGCTAGTGGAATTACTTATGCACGGTGCAGTACAGAGAACTGACTTGTTCTTCATTTCACGTTGTGTACAAAAGAAGGAGTGTAAGCCAGGCGGTCCGAGACACGAATGCCAACACATTGCCTGGCACCTTGTAAGTCATAAGAACGGGTTACGTCCAGAGGGGTCTACGTACCCTCCGAGGCTCTTGTAAGCTAATGCACACATATATATTTAACTTTATATCCAAAACGCGCTTTTCGCCCAATATCTTTTTTGAATTAAGTCCATTAAGATAACGAAATTTTTCGTTATTTTATGACTTATCTGTACTAAGATTTTTAATTGTTATTTACCACCCAGAAATATATTCTCACAGTACTCGATTCTGTGTAAACTCCGCTGTTTAAATCGTGCCTTTAAACAACGCATCAGCCAATAACCTACAAGCACAGAGTGCCCAATGCCCACACTGTTCTCTTAATACTTACAGCCTCTATGTATACCTACATAATTGTCTACATACATATTATATATACTTGTTACAAAATTAACACTCTGAACACTAAAATTAACCTACATTATATACGACAATTCAGTTCGCAGCTCCAAGATAAGGTCTTCATATAAAGGGGCTTGTTCCAGCTTGCCTAATCCAAAAAAAAATTTAAATAACTTGACAGGTTTTCTGGAAATATAATACTAAATTTCATAAAGATCGGTTCAGCAGTTCTCGAGCTCTGCCGGCATGCGCAACCATCCTACAGGAAATGTGGGGTATTAGTGGTAATGTCATTTGTCTACCGCCATGGAACCACACAGCGGCCAACATTTGTTACCAGACAACGAAATAACGGTCGTCAAACATTGAGTTATGCTGTACAGAAATCGTTTATGGCCACCTGACAAGAAGACTAGAAACTGAGAAACGGAGGAAGAGAAATGCAGAGAAGAAGAAATGTTATATTGGATTTCCCATTCTTCTTTTTAACAAGTCTACTCTGTTCCTTACCATGGTGTCAAGTGGGATAAAGTTTACACTCCTGTAGAATACATTTGTCAATGTCACGGCTTCACACCCTCCCTTGAGAATTAGTTCGTCACACACGAGGAGTTGTTCGAGCAAGGATACAGCTCCTTAAGCGTCAAGTTATAATCTCGAGCTGATTTATATCACTTAAATAAGAAGCGTCATCAGAGGCCATAATGACTTCATACTTAACTAGCAGTCATATAACGCTGTTGCTTTCTCTACAGAAAAAGCGAAAATTTGCCCTCCCTTTTTTAGGACGGTGCAGTATAACTCCAATTATCCGGACGCTGGTTATCCGGATCGGCTGGGCCCTTCAAGTAACTTTGTCGAGAATTCTACAAAATTAATTTGCTTTGAAATTACCGGTTATTGGATTGATATATCCTTAACTTCATCAAGTGTATCTTTAAGTCAAACATTTTCTTACTGTAATTGTACTACATCTTTTTTATGGCTTAAATTTTTGTCCCAATTGTCAAATACATATAAGGAATTATGTATTAATGTTTTATTTGTACGTAAATAAATACGTAGCCTAAAAATAACCGTTTGTAGAAATTTTTTCCCACTTTAAATTGCCAATGTAGCGTATTTTCAAAGAAAAATCCAATTATCCGGATTTTCTGCATGTCAGGACGGCTCGCGGTTCAAATTAAACCGTATCGTTGCAGTTATACTGTATTCCTCTACAACAGATCTGAAGGTAGCCCATTGTATGGACCGAAATATATAGTCTGATACAAAACACGGAAATAACATCTGGGTAAAACGGAACTTTTCTGTTTTAAGATATTATCAATCCAAGCCTAAATGCAATGCATTAAACTGTTGTTTATCGCTTCGGTCTGACTGCAGACTCTTACAGCCCCCAGCACGCCACACACCCTACGTGTCTGAAGAGTGACGGCCTCTGCATTCATCTGTATACAAACAAGAATTTGAGTCTTATGTCCGATACCAGTCATGGATATCGTCTACGTTGCTGGGCCGTGACGAGCAATGGACTGTGAAATTGCGTTTCATGCCGCTGGTCGTTCGGGAACGCTGAAAAATTGACAATTGTTGGTGTACCGACAGAGCCAAGGCACGGGAAACTACGTCAACGTAACAATACAGAAATGTGTGTTAGTTTTATCGAGTTGCGTAGGACTGTATGTGGATCACAACATACAAATATATGTGCTGAAATAATGTCATAACATGTGACTGATATCAGGGCACGAAAAATTGAGATGAATATGTATGTGCATGCATAGGCGTAATTTTGAAGGGGGACAAGGGGGTCAAAGACCCCCCTCCAATATTTTTTTAATCTAGGAATTTTTTGCTCACTGAATTGAATAATGGCAAACAAGTAACACAAAAAAGAAAATGAAAAATTTTCCCTGCTTTCAAATTTGACTCCTTTGTAAAATAAAGTTCCTAATACCTATGGTGAGTGTTGGGGGGGGGGGCCGCGTGTTATTAGCCAAGTTACGCTTATGTGTGCGTGAAAGTACGGCCGGTTTCAAACCTCAGGTGCAGGTGCAAGTATTTTGTAACGATATGACAACTTAAGCTTCAAGCAACGGACGGACAACCTTTAAATTATGCAACAGTTACGTCACGTCACGTCACGTAACGTCACAGACAGTTGGTGTGATAGAACTGAGGCACTGAGAACAACACAAAGCAGGACGCCTGTCACCAACATCATTATGCTGAAAGCATTTTTTTTATTCCTTAATTTATGGCTCTAGACGTGGCGACAAAAAAATCCTGAATCATTTGAATAATAATGTCCTTTACTCTCCACAAAACATTCTTGATGTCCTAATGGACACACCGTTGTCACAAAACCTTACACAGAATATGATACTTAATAAATCACCACGGTAATGACGGACAAACAACACGTAATTTTCAAACTAAAACTGTAACAACCTTTTAACGATACCCTAATACACGCCCGAGGACATGTTTTAGAGCAGGGGTGCCCAGCGGTTCTTTTGCAAAGGGCCACAGCCTTTACTGTGAGCTGGTTCGCGGGCCAAACTTGTAAAAATCACAACAAGTGGCATACCTAACAGCCTAAATTAGTGTAAGTTCTATAGTGTATAAAATTTACAAATATGCCCGTGGGAAGCATAACACAACCTGGCGGGCGATTAGTTGGACACCCCTGCTTCAAGTATCATTACCTTCCTACTACACGTTATACCGAGGAAGGCCACAAGTTTCGAGAAGAATGCTGAAACCTAGAACTGAAAATGAAATAACATTATGGATAGAACTTGACAGCGACGACACTTAAAATGCGCAACCTGCGCTGTATATTGTTAGGATGATCAAAATCGACGAGGATGAGATGAGCGCGACTTGTAGGGAGCAATCTTCAGTCGAAAGAACTGAAGGGAAGAGATCATAAGGGAGACCTAAGCATAGAAAGCAGGGGTGCACAAGTTGTCCAAAAATGTAGGAGACAGCCCAAAAATTCTAGGCGCCAGAAGGCTGATATGGACCCAGTTCAATTCTGAAAATCCACAAATATCAGGCGCAGCCATACAAAATCCAAGTTTTAATGATATTAAAACGCCGTTTTAAAACAGTAAGAAGGAACTAAATTAGACTGTTTTCAATTGCCGCCTTACGTAAACAGTAATAATCCGTTCCGTTGCATAAACGGTGGGGAATTCCTTGATAAAGTATATGACCCACGTTCCGCAGAAGAACTTTGCTCTATGGAGAATATTTATGCTTTATTTAACGACGCTGCAAGTACCACAGATTGCGTAGCGTCTAGTGGTAGAATGACTAGTGTGTGAACGGAGGCGGGTGTGACCTAACTGAGTTAATGTTCTGGAATTTGCTGAGCGCGACAGAGGAGAACCACGAGAAACTTCAGTCAGGAGAGCCAGTGTCCCAAAATGTATTCGAAAGCGGGACCTCCCTAACGCAAGTCAGAAGGGTAAGGACTTGAACCAGCTTGCTGGGTCCCACGACGTCATTAGTAATTAGTCAAATAATTGCCTGTATTCACGAAGATAACTCGAGTTTAACCCATTAAAGACGAAGCATATCTGTTTTATATAAGGGCTCAGTGCGTACCGCGCTGTAAACACTCTCCACTTCGGTTATAAAAACCAGTCTCTTTATGCTTTGTAAGTCAAAAGTTGCTGTTTGTTCTGAGATCCGTACAAAACACATAAACGCAATGTGGGCACCACGTAGAATTTTTTGATGTTAAACCTGGTCGTATGTAAAGTTACCGCTAGGCTTTAAAAGGTTAACAGAACTCTTAAGAAATGTGTACTATGAATTTTATCAATAAGATTCACGAAACTATTCACTAATTTGGGCATCTTAGCATAAGCGTAACTTGGCTAATAACACTGGGGGTGACTGACCATGGGTATTAGGAACTTTATTTTACAAAGGCGTCAAATTTAAAAGAGGGGAAAATTGGTCCAATACAACGAAAGCTTTTCGTTTTCTTTTTTCTGTCTCTATTTTTTATTTGCCATTATTCAACTGAGTAACCAAAAAACTATTCCTAGATTGAAAAAAATTTGGGGGGGTATTTCCCCCTTGCCCCCCCCCCCCCCAAGTTACGTCTATGCATCTTTGGCTGGACGGAAAATAGTAGCGAAACAGGACAACTTATAACTTTACGGGAGCCCGTTTTTACTGTAGCCACCATAATATTAACACAGACACAAACTGCTTTCATGCGTCACAATTACATTAACCCCGCAGGAAACTCCATAATTCACTTTCTCATTTACAGTTCATACGCGTTCATCTCCCATGACTCAACTTTTAATGGACAAATTTATGTAAATATACGGGGTTTTTAAATCTGTAATTAAGTTATATACCGCAAATCGTCCGAGCTGAGCACAGGAACAATGGGTGATATCATCTAACCCATTCTTTCATTCAAAATGCCTTTGTTTCTCGAAATGCTAATAAATGTTTATTCCAGTGTTTCAGCATTTTATTTGGCAATGACCCTTCCCAGAAACTAACTATACTGCACTTGCTTTTTGGAATCCTGAGCCCATATTTAGTCGTAAAGGATTCACATCTGTTTTTAAATTTTTAAATACTAAATATCCATACGAAGCGTACCAGCAGCCTGAAGAACAGGCTACTCAATTCTTCTGGGGTGTTACATCGTGTCGACCGGTAAATGACTACCTCTGTTACGTGTAACCATAACGCCTTCGGTAAGCAGGTGACTTTTCTAGTCGACAAGGCATAACATCCCAGACGACTTCATCAAAACTTCATCACCACTTCTGTGAGAACCTCAAATCTCGCAACAATAAACCCTTCTGTATAAATCTTCTCGCGGAATTACCCCGAATATTCTATGTTGGTTGCTCTTATGATAACGTGTTTATTTTAGTTGTCACGAGATTATGGACAAAGACGCTAAAACACTCGTAAATGACTAAACACCCAAATGGGGGTGCCTGACGCTTACCTGTCGTTCATCCTGTCCAGGTGGTTGGACCCACCCTCAATACGCCTCCTCAATTTCTGGCAGTGCGAGTAAGTGGAGATGACGGTGGGGGCGGCAGCAGCCTCCCCCTCAACGCGCGAAATCGTGACGGCAGCCAGAGCTGACGTGGGCGACTTGTGTTGCGGCGTATCGAACCTGGAAGATACATAAATGCTGTGTAGGTTGTCTCTATACTGCAGGGATCACCATGCAATGCAGACCCGCGCCGCAAGGACAGCCGCTTTCTCATTACGGTAACACTGCCGCCTACTGCACACAAATTGTCTGATTAACTGTGGCCACTCAGCATTATCGGTTTATCTTATATGTGCACCATTTAACGACGCTGTCAGTTACTGAGTTTAGGCAGCGTCAGTGATAGGTGAATGGATAGGTATGGAGCAATGGTGGGATGATACTGACAGGGGAAAACCGATGTACTCGGAGAAACACCTGTCCGAATATAGTCGAACTCGATTATAACGTCATGGAAGGGACCGAATACAGTTGAACTCCGTTATAACGTCATGAAAGGGACCGAATACAGTTGAACTCCGTTATAACGTCATGAAAGGGACTGAATATTTTGTGTCATTATAACCGAGCGTTGTTCTAACCGAAGAGCATAATGTTACGGTTAACGGTGACGAATTAATTGGTAGCACAGAACATCTGACGCTATAGACAGGACGTCGCTTAAACCGATGTCGTTATGACCGTGTTTAACTGTATGTCAACATGTCCACCACAAATCCCACATCGACTGGACTGAGATTGAACCCCAGACCCCGCGCCTGAGCGAGGCAAAACTCTGCCTGAGTCTATCCTGTTTTTTTTTGGGCATAAGCGAAGTCTTGTTGCTGTTGTTGTTGATAATACTATCAACAACAAAAACATCAACAGCAGCAGCAACGACGACGACGACAGCAACGACACTGTTTAACCTTTCTACGTGGTGCCCACATTGCTTTTATGTGTTTTGTACGGATCTCAGAACAAACAGCAACTTTTGCCTTATAAAACATTAAGAGACTGGTTTTTATAACCGAAATGGAGAGTGTTTACAGCGCGGTACGCACTGAGTCCTTATATAAAACAGATACGCTTCGTCTTTAAAGGGTTAAATCTACGTGGTGCCCACATTGCGTTTATGTGTTTTGTACGGATCTCAGAACAAACAGCAACTTCTGCCTTATAAAACATTAAGAGATTGGTTCTTATAACCGAAGTGCAGAGTGTTGACAGCGCGGTACGCACTGAGTCCTTATATAAAACAGATACGCTTCCTCTTTAAAGGGTTAAATCTACGTGGTGCCCACAATGCGTTTATGTGTTTTGTACGGATCTCAGAACAAACAGCAACTTCTGCCTTATAAAACATTAAGAGACTGGTTTTTATAACCGAAGTGCAGAGTGTTTACAGCGCGGTACGCACTGAGTCCTTATATAAAACAGATACGCTTCGTCTTTAAAGGGTTACACCGAGCCAGCTTGCACAGGCGATAGTGCTTCTGACCAGTGTTCTGCAGGTACTCGCTCGGCATGCCGTCGGAACATCGAGTCTCATGACGGACGCTTTCCGTGGTTGTCTTCAGTCCAAGCAGGCAAATATTGAGAGCACCTCAGCCTGTGCCACTAGAGCATCTACCCACAGCTCTTCACTGATAATCCCGTCGTTCTGTAATCCTGACGCTAACAGCGTCGTTAAACAATAAATAAAGAAACACCGCTTGAACTCTTAGCCTATCCGGGTCGTTAAGACAGAAGTGCTCCAACCATATATTTGTCGGAAGTTACTTAACAGGGGTGGCCAACTAGATGAATTTCGGGAGCCACACTTTATGTGGCAATGCAGGCAAGAGCCATGCATGAATAAAATACAATGTATTTCCTTATTTCATGGCATCTTATTTATACACATGCAACTACTACAACAGGTCTTTCATTGACATAATCCTTCCGGCCGCACTATGGCCCTGGGGTCGACCAGCGTTTAACATAAATGAGTACCAGGAATATTTCCTGGGGATAAAGGCGGCCGGTGCGTAGGACTGACAACCTTAACACCTTCATGTGCCGACTGTCTTGAAATCTGAGAGCTTCAACTTCCTGGGACCCTCAGGGTCTGTCCAGGCCTGTACAGGGATTGCTGTACCTCTTACTACAAAAGGTCAGTGTGATAGGTATGTACTAGAATATTTTTTTAAAAAATCCTCTAAAACGCCGTTCAAGATCGGCCTCGTGTGCGTGAAAATTACCCCAGCGTTATTTTCTAGAGGTAACTTGCGTGAGCCGCACCAGTGACGCGCGCGAGCCGAGTTGTGGTATCCCTGCTACCTAACATGGTTAGCATTTTCAGTTTACGTGGTATAGTCATAAGATACGGAAATTCGAGACCGCGTTGTCAGGCATTTGTCACAAATGTTCCGTCCACAGCATTTCCCTTACTCTTTAACTTCACTGCATATTCTTCTCCTTGAAACAGCTTTCGGAGTATGCATTATGTCAAAATCAGTCCTTCCATTTCTTCTTTCAGTTAACATTTTAAAGCCTAGCGGTAACTTTACATACCGCCAGGTTTAACATTAAAAAATTCTACGTTGTGCTCACGTTGCGTTTATGTGTTTTGTACGGATCTCAGAACAAACAGCAACTTTTGCCTTATAAAACATTAAGAGACTGGTTTTTATAACCGAAGTGGAGAGTGTTTACAGCGCGGTACGCACACTGAGTCCTTATATAAAAGAGATACGCTTCGTCTTTAAAGGATTAACATACATAATTCGAATACATACAGAACATCGGTATGTCTAGTCCATATGGCAGGTGCGCACCCAGAATTCTTCCTTGGGGGGGCTGACCCTGAGGCTATATAAAATGTATGTGTGATTTTAAAAACTGTGTTGTAAAAATCATGTTGTAAGTACAACATAACGCTGTCTACAACTGCATTTATATACATACAAATATAACTACATATTCCATGACTCAGTCACAGTGTTCTATCTTCTTTTTTTAATTTTATTAATTTATTTTTCAAAATTTTAATGTACCAGTCATCAGCCAACTTCAGTGGCTGATTTCGGCTGAAGGGTAAATCACGTTAAACACCTGACATCATAATACCTACAAAATCTGTGTTTTTTAAACTTCGGTTTTGGGGGTTGGGGGGGCTGCAGCCCGCCACCCCCTCTTGGGTGCGCCCTTGCCACACGGGTTTTATATGGTTGGATGCATATGGAAGTATTGGTCTAGCATCAGGCCTAATATGAAGAATATTATTTAAGCAATACATAATTACATAAAACAGAATTAGGTTCTCAGGCGTAACCAGCTGAGATCTGACTTGTGAACACCACGACGGGTGGCATATGTTTCGTTGTCACTCCTCGACTGTTACACGCAAACATAACATGAGACGCAGGAACAAGTGTTCTTAGAACAAGGTGCGTGTTACCGTCTCCGTGAGAAAAGCCCCAAGTTCCTTAATGCGCTACCTGTACACCTGTTTCTGAGAAAAAAAAGTTTTTTTTTATTCTTACTCCTAATTCACTTAAAGTAATGAGGGTTTTCCACGTAACAGTTGGCACGCCTGTCAATTATCAGACATGAGTCTATATAAAATGGTAAGTAGCGTGAATTCAGTAATGGCGTCACATTCAGTACATATACAATTATAGATTTAGAAATACACAGTAAAGTGATAGAGAAGACTGTGAATACGCCTGACGTTTCACTTTTTATCTGTGGCAGAAACACTTGTTCTGCAAAGATGACGTAACTTAAAAAGATGCACATTAATGATATCCCTACTTAAGGTTCTGAGCAGTGAAATATCAATAAAATGAAAACAGACTGAGCTGCCACGCTGGTACTATGATTATAGCAATCTCCTTGACAGAGTTTTTTATGTTTGTTTTCGCTGTCTTTCCAACACATTATTAAATATTAAATTAACCAGGCAACACCTTGTTATATGGCTTTAGCTGCCTTCAGTGTAAACAAACTGTCATAAATCCTATGATGTACGCAGTTTCTTCCGTCATAGGAAAAATCCCACATGTTGTATTCAATGTCAGTACATAACATGTGGCAGTACCACCAACTGCAGTAAAATACGCTTATTGAACAGAAAATATTGCCCGCTGAATACTGTGTTTACGTCACATACAGAAACAATAGCGTCGTATATGACTATTGGAATAACGGCCGAACACACTTTAAACTTAACGCTGTCTTTAATTATGAAATTATGAAACTGTTGTGATAGGTTTTGAAAGGTTTGTGAATAAACTATGCACAAATGTGGAGGACATCAACGTGTAATTCCATAATTATCGAGTTCGTTGAAATCTTCTTTGGAAATATCGCCTTCATCCTTCTTAAAACTGTTACATATGCTCTTTTAAGTGTTCCATGTAACAATGTTGTAAATTGCTAAGATAATGTACCGTCCATGGTAGATTAACCCTTTAAAGACGAAGCGTATCTGTTTTATATAAGGACTCAGTGCGTACCGCGCTGTAAACACTCTCCACGTCGGTTATAAACACCAGTCTCTTAATGCTGTATAGGGCAGAAGTTGCTGTTTGTTTTGAGACCCACACAAAACACATAAACGCAACGTGGGCACCACGTAGAATTTTTTAATGTTAAACCTGTTCTTATGTAAAGTTACCGCTAGGCTTTAAAAGGTTAATGAATGAGTAAGGAGCATTGGTGGAACGTGAAAAGGACAAAGAAAAGTGCTGGGGGATGACCTGTTCCAGTGCCACTTTGTATAGATACCACATAGACCATACAGAATTTTCGAGGATTGGAGCCGGTCCTCCGAGGTGACAGGCCAGTGACTAGCCGCCTGATCCATGGCACGGTCTCCTTGCTGTAGAACGTTAATGAATGGTCTTTGTTTAACCCTTTAAAGACGAAGCGTATCTGTTTTATATAAGGACCCAGTGCGTACCGCGCTGTAAACACGCTCCACTTCGGTTATAAAAACCAGTCTCTTAATGTTTTATAATGCAAAAGTTGCTGTTTGTTCTGAGATCCCTACAAAACACATAAACGCAATGTGGTCACCATGTAGTATTTTTTAATGTTAAACCTGGTGCTACGTAAAGTTACCGCTAGGCTTTAAAAGGTTAAACAAGTAGCTAATCGTGTCCTAACTCGAAGTGCGAAAATCCTTCTTGAGAAGCTAACAGTCACTCATCTAGTCAAGAAATTACCGGTAATATGAGAAAAAACTCCACCGAAGTCTTCCGTGTATCACGTAACCGAAAATCTTTCCAAGAGTGTAAACACGGTTGTGGCAAGAGACTTCCTCTTCTGCATATCCGCCCAGACCGGCCCTCAGAGCCACCCAGCCTCCTGTACAATGGCTACCGGGTCACTTCCGGGGTAAAGCGGCCGGGACGTGGCGTTGACACCCACTGCATCTAGCGCCGCGTTTAAGAATGCTTAAACCTATACCTCTACCGCCCTCCTCTGCGCATGTTAGAGGATGACCTTTACCTTTCTTAGAGTGTAAAACAGCCGGAGCATAATGCTGACCATATTTATGAACTGCCGAGGTTAAGGCACTAACTTAATAAAATCCCTTAGACGGAGCATTTACCCATCATAATCCCATTATCTGCTCAGGGCAAAACACATAAAAACGCGTACATACGTGTTCCGAAAAGGATTGGGACCAGCGACCTCACAAAGAAAGTATACGCACCGTTCTCGCTGTGCGGCTACTGCCATCACCAGCAGTAACGTATTTTAAAAGTACTAAATCTAACTTGCAGAACTGAACGAACCAATAAAAATTAACGGCGCCCTGATTACACACAACAGCTTAAGAGTTCTGTGTTCATGTGTATCCGTATGCTATTACTGTCCTCACGTAATGCTACTTCGCTCGTATCTTATGGTTTATAGTCCAAAAAGAACATAGTTCCAGAGACTACCGTCTTCTAGAATGTGATACCGTGCAGTTTGGTAGAATGGTACCGACATTTAAAAGGAACATCCTGTTCATAGAGGTAGTAGGTTCCTCTGAAACGTCGGTACACTTCTACCACACTGCATGGGGTCATATCCCAAAAGACACAAACCTTCGCAGTTAGAACCAGAGGAAAGCAATGTCACTCAGACCCATGTCCTCCATTAGGTACGGCCTTAGAATACAAAGGGCCTAAAGGCACCCACCCACCCTTAACCCTTTAAAGACGAAGCGTATCTGTTTTATATAAGGACTCAGTGCGTACCGCGCTGTAAACACTCTCCACTTCGGTTATAAAAACCAATCTCTTAATGTGTTATAAGGCAAAAGTTGCTGTTTGTTCTGAGATCCGTACAAAACACATAAACGCAATGTGGGCACCACGTAGAATTTTTTAATGTTAAAGCTGGTGATATGTAAAGTTACCGCTAGGCTTTAAAAGGATTAATAGGTAAGGACACGAAAGGCAAATGTGCGTTGGTAGCAGCAGACGTGTCTTTGAATCGAGATGAAACTGTGATTTTGTCTGTGACTCTGGTTATTTGGCTCTGTAACCACCGTCTAATTTCAAGCAATGTCTATCACACCAGATATTTCATAATAAAACGTCACGGTTAAACGACTCCAAACACGCAGGATATTAAAAATTTCCCTATCCCCCCAAAATTTAACAAAATAAGTTACAACCATCTAAATTTTTCGGAAAATTGATGTTCCGACTACTTCACGATGGGCTAATCTGCCGCCCAAAAATCCTACCAAATTTTAAGACATTCACTGTCCCAAAATTGAGATTCAGCATTAAAATTTATAAGACCAGTTTATTTTTGGTTGAAATATGTCGAATACAACGCCCTCACTTCATTCAGGTTAGAATATTTCTTTACAAACTTTGTAGAAGTCCGATTCCACATGCAATAAACATGCAAAGTTAAATACAAATCTCCGTAACTGTAAGGTGCACAATTTTCGCCACAGTTTTCAGCATGATTAATATTCAACGAAATAGGTACAAAGAATCAATTTCTGTCTCAATGTAACTGCTCCGTAATGCCGTTTATATACGTAATTAAAGGTTCTGGCTGCAATAGTAGAATATGAAGACCCGTCAGAAACATCTTTTTCTCTTGGCACTACAATTCTTTGTGAATTTTGGCCTGCTCAACATTTCTCTTCCACGCTTCTCTATCCACAGCCATCTTACTCCAACTCTGAATATTCATTTTTCCCAGTCCGCTCTGACAAAATCCTCCCATCTTAACGTCGTCCAATCTTTCTCACTGTAATTGGTCTCCACTCTGTTATTCTCTTCACCGTCTTTTCTTTACCGTACGTGAGAAACGCAAGGAAACTAAAGGAACGCTTCTGAAAAACAGGCGCACCTCAAATTGCAGCAGCTTGTCTTTGCACTTCGTGTCAAAACACGACAACCCTACCCAAAAATTTGTTTCAAAGGGCACCGTTTCTGAACTTTATTCGGAAAATAAACGTCTCCATCTTGTCTGTATCATCGACTATCATAAGTGAAGGTTTGCGTGGTCTTCTTCCGTCCCACCATGAGAATTCTGTCGAAAAAAAAATGCCATGGCTGCCTACTTCAGGATCCTTCCAAGTACGCCGAACCCTAATAATTCGATGATAAACAATCACTGCAACTGATGCAACATCGTTAACACGCGGACATATGCATACATTACAATTTACATCTACAATTTTGATTTCTACATACAGTCCACAGGCCTCAGCACGAGGCCATGTATTGTCACCGTGTGGAGGCGTACTGACGGCGAATTACTTTGCAGCGCCTGACTCTTCAGGCGCCGGCATATCAATTGACGACCGCCAACAGGAGGACATGGTGACCCACTTTTCCTCAGTTACTTGCTGCCAAGGAAACATCAAGTATAATGCGAGAAAGAACAATGGTTTTCAGTCATGCAACGTTTTATAGGCCAAGGCGGCCTGTCCTTGTGCGTAAAGAATACGTACAGAACAGCATAGGTTTTCCTGTCCAAATGTCACTTTGTCCACCACAAATCCTACGTGTACCGACCTGAGACCGAACCCGGACATCCGTGGCCAGAAGCAGGCGACTAATCGCCTCAGCCACGACCCTATCATGAATTTTAATAGTCGCGTTCGCGTAAGTCGCGAAACGCGCCTCTTAGCTTCAACACATCTGCCTGCCTGCCTGCCTGTCTGTGTGTCTATCCCTCCCTCTACCCTTGTGTCCCTCTGTCTGTCTGTCTGTCTGTCTGTCCCTCTGTCCGTCTGTCTGTCTGTCTGTCTGTGTCTGCCTGTCCGTCTGTCTGTCTTTCCTTCCGCACGTATCAGTTCGGCTCCCGCTGGACTGATTTTCGTGAAATTTTTTAGTGCAGAATTTTACGAAAACCTAAATTTTGTTACAACTGCACAAAAGTATCGGCACTTTACATGAAGACCAAAGTACGTTTATTTTAGCCGGCGTCATCAAATTGCCATTAAATCACTGTAGCACAACAATATAAGGAACACTCATTGTCGCCTTCCACGGCATCAAGTATTTATGTTGTTTTGAGCGACATGTAGCGCAACAATACAAGAATCTGAAGAAAATCTTCCTGGAGTTTAAAAAATGTTTTGTAGGAGACATGTGAGAAGAAAGGGGCGGGACATGCTGCACGTTGGGGAGAAGAAGAATTCATCCACGGTTTCTGACTGGGAAAGCCTGAAGGCAAGACAAAAGCGCAGATGGTAGGACAATATTACTACTCTTGCTTTCGCTTGCGAAGTAATTTAACGTGTAGACTACAGACATAAGCGACGTAAAATTCCGTTCTTATAAAGAGAGTCGGATTTGTGACCCACTCAATACTTTTACAACTCTGTCACTTAGAAACTTTTCTGTTAAAATATATTAGCAACCCGACGTTGTATTTTTCGGAATAATGTCAGAGTAGTGAGGTAGAGTGCGCTTAAATCTAGAACAAACAGAAGCAGATAAATCTTTTTGTGTGATACCTGGTCGTATTGTTTAAATGTGATACCAAACGCATGCCTACTTTTCACTCAGTGGACACGAAACTTCTTAGTAACCAACTTCCTTTTTGATCACGACACTAACTACATGTTTCGGCTTTTTAAGAACTTCTGTATTTTATAACGCTTTAGCCTCATGGTGGCGTCAGTGAAAGGCCGAAACTTGTAGCTAGTATCGTAAACAAAAGGAAAGTGGTTACTGACAAAAATTGTATCGACTCAGTGAAAAGCATATTTTGGTTTCAGAGACTCAAGATACTTTGTTACAACATATCAACGTATCTGGATATAAGTTCTGGCTGCTTCATAACAACACCCTTCTTATTTTTGTATTTATTAATCATGTAGTTTATCTACAAATCCATTATTTCTGTAGCGCGTACTATACATATTTCAGCGCAGCGGTACAAGAATCTCTGAACGGTTTGTCTAATGCAGTTGCATGCAGTACTAAATGTTAGATCCAGGGCTGTGCAGTCGGTACACAAAACTTCCGACTCCGACTCCTCAATTGTTAAAACTCCGACTCCACCTCCAACTCCGACTCCTTCGTAAAATCTCAATATTTATTAATAATGGTAAACCTATAAGACATTTCATCACCACCACGTGAATCATCAGGCTACTTTTTAGACTTATAACCTATATTTAAGTATAAGTCTAATGGTTGTTGTAGCTATCAGGGCTCTGAATTTGGGGTATCTAGTTAAGATTTTAAATTGACGTCGGAGTCGGAGTCGGTACATTTTTACCGACTCCGACTCCACCTAAAATTCCTTCCGACTCCGACTCCACATCCCTGGTTAGATCTTCACATATTTGGCACATAAAACCGAGGTTTATGTTCAAAACTTTCAATTTCCAACCTGCTGTTACGCTTTTAGTCCGCAGACCTGACACCACAGGGGGCCACCGTCACATATTGGGTAAAAAAAACCGATAACGGTCATTCCAATTCATGCATTCCTACTAAGATAACGAAAAGCGCTCAGAGGTGTCGATTACCAAGTGTGGTCATTCTAACCTGGGATTACACCTGACATGGAATAATTTAACGCGGTTTTCACATTCAGGTATACTTGCAGTAAAGAAAGGCAGCTATTAGAATAATTTAAAAGCCGGCCTATTTCCACCCCGCACGACTGCACATATCAAGAGTGCTAGCCACTTTAACTTGTTTGCTGAAAGGAAGAGTTCATAAATCTTGTAAGACCAGGCGTTTCTCATTCCTCAAGAAACTCCATCACTTTTCCGGCCACATTCTTGTTCCTTCTACGGCAGCATCACATGCATTCCTCAGCCTGTCCAGCCCCATTTCAGTAACAGCTGAATAAACAATCCATTTTCATCAACATTTAGTTCACATGAATAGGCGGTGAGCTGGACAAACGAAGGAACGTATTTCGGTTACCGGCAGGGCCAAGAGACTTTTCTCCTTTCCAGACTGTCAAAACGGAATCTGAGATGCGCACAGTCCACTATTAGATGAATACTGGGGATAAAGCTGCCCTGGCGTGAAGCCCAGCCGCCACCTCCACAGAGTCCTGAAACTCACAAATACTCAGCAGCATAATGTGCAGACACCTCACACTGAATTTCGATCACATCGGACAATATATATGGGAAGTGGGGATATCAGTGCATTCTGCACCCTTTCCTAAAGTTTAGCTTTCACTGCGCGGGTTTTCACAAAACTCGCGATCACTTAGTAAATTTTGGTGGGCACTAACAACAGGCTATCGAATTTCCTGCAAATCGGGGGGAAAAATGTAGACAATTCTCACAAAATTTCTTTAGCGCCCCTAAGTAAGGTACCGTTTTCATCGCGCCTGTTCTCACCATCCTTGTAATTTCTCAATGACATTACGTAGATATTTACTGTGCAGAATTTGACCGACGAAATACGTGTAGGTCGCAAGGTAACTTCAACCCATAACCTGCTATGAAGGCACAGATGGAGAGCAGAAGAATAGACATACCCTTTCTTTAACTTCGGCCCTAGATGGAGGGGGTGGTTAAGGCCACGCCCCGGCTGTTTTATCGCCGGGAATGACAAGGTACCAATTCTACATGAGGCTGAGTGGGCCCCAGGGCCGGTGTGGACGGGTGCGAAAAACCTCGACCCCACCGGGATTCGATTCCGGATCGTCCAGCTCGCGGCCAGTCGCTGCACGGACTACGCTATCCCGCCCCACACAGGCATACAGTCAGTATTTTTACGAATTTATTTACGCGCAAGTGAAGTACGAATGTCACTAAGCCGATTTCCATCAAACTCACGCTTGCTTCGCAACTTTTTATAAAGAACTCCAATGCCAAATATCATGAAAATCCAACAAGCGGTTTAGTCACTGACATTACGTCACAGACGGACGGATTGACACAGTCTCCACATAAGGCTTTCCTTTTTTACGTCGTGCAGAACGCCTATAAAGTACAAAACCGTGACGACGCTCATGTTCAGCGTCCGCACCACGCCACGTCACATCGGCACTGTTGTACTTAACCTTTTAAAACCTAGCGGTAACTTTACATACCGCCAGGTTTAACATTAAAAAATTCTACGTGGTGCCCACATTGCGTTTATGTGTTTTGTACGGATCTCAGAACAAACAGCAACTTTTGCCATATAAAACATTAAGAGATTGGTTTTTATAACCGAAGTGGAGAGCGTTTACTGCGCGGTACGCACTGAGTCCTTATATAAAACAGACACGCTCCCTCTTTAAAGGTTTAAAAAATTCTACGTGGTGCCCACATTGCGTTAATGTGTTTTGTACGGATCTCAGAGCAAACAGTAACATCTGCCTTATAGAACATTAAGAAACTGGTTTTTATAACCGGAGTGGAGAGTGTTTACAGCGCGGTACGCACTGAGTCCTTATATAAAACAGATACGATTCGTCTTTAAAGGCTTAATGTCACAGCCTGAAGTTACCAACTCGAATTATTTTCAACTCGCTCTCCAAAAAATAAAGGAGAACAAAATTACTGGGCAAGTAAGATTTTTGGTTTCATTTCAATAGCAGGGGAGTCCAAACGAAATTTGTTCTAATTAAATGGCAAAATGATCCAGTTGATATGCAAGACACCAAACACTTTATTTTAGCAACCTGACTCGGAAACGTTATTATATTCACAATGTCCTTTTCGTTTCATTTATTTTCTTTTCTTTATGCTTTGTAGTCCTTCCCTCGTCTACCTACTTGTTCACAGTAGGTGTAGAGGTTTTTTTTACTTGATCACACTCAAACACACACCACAGTCGGTAAGACTCCTCTGGACGAGGGATCGGCCCGTCGCAGAGGCCTCTACTTGACAGCACAAACACTGTAGAAGACAAACATCCATGTCCCCAGTGGGATTCGAACCTACGATCCCAGCAACGGCTCGGCCGCTGACCTACGCCTTAGACCGCACGGCCACTGGGCACAATGTCCTTTTCACTGTATCAAAAATAACTTCACAATAAAAAATTTGACACTGTCTCAATACCACACTATAAGAGCCTAGAACGGAGTGCAGATGTAACTCCGCCCCTTCTAAACCTCTGCACTAGACAGAAGTAATCTGTGACAGTCGCCGTTCGGCACGTTTCCTTCTGATTAAACAGATGCCAGTAACTGTGAGACATAACGTTAGGTGAGGCCGTGGGGGATATAGAGCTGGTAGAGATGAGAGAAACTTCAGTCCCTCTGAGAACTGAATCTCCGTCTATACTGAGTGATTTCACCCAGCTTGTGTCCACGTGTGTCAGTTATTCACACACATTCAAATACACTTAATTTAGAAACTGAAACAAGAGTGTGATCTGACAGAGTGTACTGGGACAGTCAATCAGTGGAATGAATCACCTCGTACGTGATGATATTCTTTGAACTTGAACATTCTGACCAAGCCCTGCTGTCCCACAGAGACTTCCAATGGGCTGACATGTCACCGTCTACACTAGGGCTCTCGTGACAGCTAGCGGACGAAAGGAACAGCAAGCAGTCTTTGACACAAGCAATAAAGCCTTGCTTTCAGATACTATTCAAAAGGACACACTATAAATTGGAAGTTCTGTACCTTTAGTTCTAAACAGCACTCTGATGTTCATTCAAATTCTCTACACGAGACCCTATTTAGACCTACTATTAACCCTTTAAAGACGAAGCGCATCTGTTTTATATAAGGACTCAGTGCGTACCGCGCTGTAAATACTCTCCACTTCGGTTATAAAAACCAATGTCTTAATGTTTTATAAGTCAAAAGTTGCTCTTTGTTCTGAGATCCGTACAAAACACACAAAAGCAATGTGGGCACCATGTAGAATTTTTTAACATTAAACCTGGTGGTATTTAAAGTTACCGCTAGGCTTTAAAAGGTTAAAATGTCAAGGATGTTAAAATTCAGAAACGACGCCTTACGAACAGAAATCACGAAGCCTACTTTTCTATTCCACAGATATCCCGTCCTACATACCTATTGATATAATCTCTTTACTTTATTACTATGAATGATTTACTTACTTAAGTACAGATTCTGCGTGCGTTGCATTTATTGGATACCATCTCAAGAGTTCGCAAAGGCTCATTTTTGCAGCTGTTAACGTGCAAGCAATATTTCACAACGTACTTGTAAGCATGTTTATAGTATATCTCCCTCATCAAATTACAGGTGTCTAGGCGAAATGGATATCGCTTTAAGCCTCGTCCATACCTACGTAAAATGTCCGCGGACAGTCCGCGTACATAATCGGCAGAGAGTGCACGCGGATTGTCCGCGTACAGATCGCGTACAATGTTTTGTGTCCACACCTACTTGGCGTGTCCAACCAATCAAGCCATAGAGTGGAGTGAAGTTGCAGCTGGAATGTGTGCCGGGATGTATGTTTTTAATGAGAAGAAAGAAACGGCCAAAATATGCGACGCGTTTTTGGACGTAGCGCTTGTTCAACCAAATTGGTTTCTTCGGTGAAGACCGAGTCTTCTTGGATGCTGCGATTTTTTATGCTCTCTCCGAAACTGACCTTTGAGATTTCCGACTTTTTTGTTAACTTTAATAGTGCTGATTTTATATTTTCTTGCAAGAAAATCAATCGCATCACCTTTTTTTAATACGGTTTTGTAGTCGGCACAATGCACGTCCCATAAACATGCACTGGACTGTAAATCCTCAATAAAAGTAAGAAATTCTTCGTTCGACCACATGTTAACCGCTCAAATTCTACAAGTAAACTGACACATTGGAGGAAGTACGTGCACGCGGACTGTACGAGAACACGTCCACACCTGCAGACAACAGACACTGTCCGCGCACAAATAATTTGTCTGCGTACAGTACGCGGACATTCCCAGACTTCGTACGCGGCCAAGTGTCCCCGTACGATTACGTCGGTGCGGACGAGGCTTTATAGGTTCGCGCGTTGGCCATGTTGTATAAAATGAATAATTACGACATTTGTGCATCCACAAGTGCAACGATGTGCCTACCAAGTATGGCGAAATTCGGTCAAGTTGTTTAAAAGTTTGAAGCGTTAATACTCTATCCATCAGAATGAGAGGTAAAGCAAACGATTAACACATAATGGCGAATAAAAAACATATCTGTGACTATACAAAAACACTGATCACCAACAAATGCACAAAGAGAGTTTTATCATCAATTGTAACACACTCCTACATGTTTCGACCCTGCTGGGTCATCTTCAGGGAGAACTTTTTTGTTATCGTTACACTAAGGTTGCACATTATAGTTCAGTGAGAATGTGCTGTTGACTGTGTATTGCGTTGTTTTTGGAGGCGTGAACTCTCTGCGGTACCGGGTCGAAACAGTAGGAGTGTGTTACAATTGATGATAACACTCTCTTTGTGCATTTGTTGGTGATCAGTGTTTCTGTACAATATAGTGCACGGACATGGAACACATTAAATATCTGTGACTATTCAGGTACACAAGTTAACCTATGTGTTCCCACCCATTACACTAAGTCTGCTTAATGTAATATGCAGCTGTTACTACGTACCCCACCCCAAGAGAGGAAAAAAATATTCATTTGTGTACAGTTTCTCAGCAAATATAAGTCTTCGCTAAGATAACACTTCCCCACAAAAATTTTAACATAAAAGGTACCAACAGTTGTTTAACTAGTTCTATACAACTGGGCCTAAGACCGTAGTTTTTGGGTAGATCACACATTTCGTGATTAATTACAAAATAACCCTGCTATTCGAAGGTACACAACTTATACACTGAAAATGCATAGTTAAATGCTCGTTAAGTAAAAAATTAATGTACTCAAACAAGCAACATGTGTAATATTATTTCCTGTTTCAACAAAGATGTGCGTTAATAATATTTAATCACGGTTCAGCCACAGACGCAGTTTCGAATATGATGTCAGAAATAAGAAGGGTGTACAGAATTTTGCCGTGGTGTAACGGTGGATTACATACTATGCGATAGTAACAATGTGGGTAAAGGCAGAAGGTAAAAAAAGCCTCGAATAATGTAACAACGGATTAAATTGTCACACAGCCAAGAAAGATCCCCAAAAATGTTATGTCTGCGCAATTTGATACATGTCAAATCCTGTCAGAAAAGACCAGATATCGACCTAACACACAAAGTGGAAGAGGTTGCGGTACTTCGCCGTCACAGTGAACGTATTATCGAGCTAACCTTGACAAGGTAATATACAGCTCGCCCCTTTCACATGACGACCCACGGAAATAAAAGAATACGTGAAATAAATGCCGCATTGTATCCAGCACGGACTGTTTCCATGGATTCCTTTATTCTCATCAACGAATCTCCCGGGACAAAACAGCTGCTTGTGAACTGGATCACGTTCCGAGAAGTCGCCTAGTACACGGCGGCTTTCTATTCAGGCGATGGCAACCCCAAGGTGACGCAGTAGCTTCATATGTCCCAATACTGACACAACACGAACAACAAAGCGTCATATTCGATGCATCTAACTGTGGCAAGATTGTTTTCTGGGTGTGCAGCCGCGTAACTGACTCCAGGAAGAAAAGCCCTTCTTGAAAAAATAATTGTTCCTGAGATACTCAAGAAATTTCACACATTTTATGCAGCCCAAAGGTTCATTACCAACTTCAAAACAGCACGCCACTTGTCCCTATCCTGAGCCAGATGAATCCAGTCCACGTCCTCCCAACCAATCTAACTTCCATTTCAATATTATCCTCCCCTCTACGAGTAGGTCTTCCAAGTGGTCTCTTTCCCTCATGTCTCCTCACCAAAGCCGTGTATACAACTCTCATCACCCCCATAAGGGCCGCATGCCCTGTCCATCTCATTCTTCTTGATTTGATCACCCGGATAACACTTGGTGAGGAATACAAATCATGACACTTCTCATTGGTGTAAGTTTCAGAGGTGCTGTCCACGTTCAACACCGATTCTGATTATAGGGGCAGGAAGTTCTTTCGAAACGTCGGTATGCTCCCACAAAATTGCACAGTATCACATTCCAAAAGAGAGCAAAAATATTGTAGAAAAATATGCATGTGATGCATAGAAGACAGGGAAATTACTGATCAGCTGAGAGACTGCTAGTTTCTCAAGCAAGAGTCCCCTCCATATAGTCCTTTAACAAATATGGGAAGAAGCCAGGCTGATGCGATGTAGAACGTCTCTTATGATCCTTCAACCTCTTCTATGCCAAGCACAATTTTCATCATTTTTTGTCATTTTAATAGATTTTGTGTAGATAAAATAAAATTTGGAATAACTCTTGTGGGTCCCCCCGATTTAAGTTGTGTAGTACGCACAATACGTCACAGGAATCCAATTACAGACCTGCTACTAAAGAAACAGATGTCGTACCGAGAGGAATATCAGATACAACAGTGGGCTAGCACTTTATTTGTAAATATAAATGTTAAGTTTCACAGAAAACCTTTAAAGGAGAGTGCGGCTAATGAATAAGGAAAAACACGGCCGGACTGACAGATAAACAGGCCAGCATTGAGCTTTTCGCTTTGTCATTGACTCATCTAGGAGGTAATGCAAGAGATAAGCAAAAAAGAAACCCTTAACTAAAATGAAGTTACATAGAATTGACTTAATTATGCTAGACCATAGTTATTCATTTCATTCCCGACAGACAGCTTCACTCTGAGAGTAACTCTCGACACAGTAAATCTTCCATATGTTATCTCTCAATTTAGAAAGTTGCCATTTTGCGTACTGCGCCTGGAATCAAAGCCCAAGCTACGTCAGTCAGTGAAGTCATAACACCAAGTCCTCCCTGGGACTCGTCACCAGATCTTATAAATTACGTTTGACCTTTCAGTCAGCGCTGTGGCAGGGCACCCTCTCTGACACAAGGACTGGTCTGCCTTGTAAACTGCTTCGAATGCCCGCTAATTTGGTCTTAAGTGAATCTTCAAATCTGATACCTAAAGTATGAGGTTACGACTGTCCTTAACCTCGTGACGTCGCTACGAACACGAATGAGTGATTGGAGGTATGGCTCCATGCATTACTAACCTCGGCACTAAATGACGGTTTCATAAAACTCCTGTTCTGACAGACCTCGTTCCAGGTAAAAACCCTCCCCTTCTGGACGGATAGGAGGCAGATTCAAGACCTGGTCTGCGCGTGGTAGCGTCCGTATCCCCGACTGGAATCGAGCCCTCGTTGTCCACTACAGCACCTAGCAGCTCACTGATGAATTATCCAAGCTCATACTACCTAAGGTATAAACAAGGTGACCCACTGGCAGCGGCGTAGCTGGGGGGCGGAGACTGGTGCATCTGTCCCGGGCGGCACAATGGGTAGCAAAATAAATATTTGAAGTAAAAATTTTTGATTTTTTGATTTTGTGCGTTCAACACGTTTCCAGTTACTAAGACAAACATAACGAAATACAATAAAGGTCTGTCATTTTTCAAAGTTCATAATTTATCTCTAGGACGGCCATGGTGATCATTCGTCCGTGGGACCCCAAAAAAACCTGTCGACAAGTGTAAAATGAATTACATGTCAAAGTGGAAATTTCGTAACCTACATTTTAGAAAACAGGTTTTGAATATTTGATTACTCGATTGATCAATTATGCTCAGAGTACGCTTACAGCGTCAAGTAAATTTCCCCAGTAGTATTTTTCTGATGAACGTCGGAAGCTTTGGATGCCGTCCTTACTTCACGCAGGCCCACTCTAGACTGTATGTCAAATGAATAATCCACAGTGCATCAACTTCATAACCTAGTGCAAAATTAATATTGGTGAGTTTTATTTTCAAACCAAAGCTTAAAACTACTTGTGACCTACGGAAAGTACGGACTCGGGAAACCAAAGACTTCGCCGGAAGTACGAGGGTGAGGCAAATGAGAGCCTTAAAACTGCGAAGAAGGAAACGTAGACCTACTGCGTGCAGCTTCGTACACAGAAAATCATGTGCACGGATTAGAATCATATACTGCGTGTGATAGCTCTGGAGCCACGTTGAAAAACGACAAAGCTGTACGGAATGTACCTGCGCCAAATCAGCTGGCAGTTCTTTTAAGTTTTTCATTTCACTCGCCTACCTATGAGACGGTTATCTGCTCTGGCTGTCGACTGTCACTACTGGCACAAAGTACAGGATGACGTAACGTTCACAGGCGGCACGCAACACAAATCACGCTTCGTGAGTGAAGTAATCGGCTTTTGACCTAAAAATTACACCTCTCATTTACTAAGAAAGCGAATGGAAACCTTGTCGTTTAGGCAGACAAATACAAGCTATAAATTTTAAAAGAGATGCGGGTAGCGAGTGTTAGGGAAAAGGTAATCGGGGTCAGGGAGAAGTGAAAAACTCTGACAGTGAATCGTCTGCTCGCTGCAAAATAAACATAGAGTGAGACCTGGGTCTTGGTCTCTGGCCTTTGCAGAAGGGGATGGTGAGGATGTTACAGCCTAAGAGGCATGAAGCATCGCGGGGATGAAGTAGACTATATGAGGGGCCTTCACAAAACACTGTAAGGACGACAAAACCAAGTAAGGTGACGCTAGTGGCGCGCAGAGCGTGGATGAGAGATGTGAGAAATGCGTACAAATTTCAGTTTCGAAACGAAGGGCAGACGTGGACACAGACGGGATGATAATCTGAAAATGATCTTAAATAAATAAGTCACGAGGACTTGGATTGGATTAAACTGGCTCATAATAAGGTTCAGTTACTGTCTTTTGTGGACACGTTAATGAACATTCGTACTACCCAAAGGCCAGTAATTTCCTAACTAACTGCTATGAGTTTCTCGGGATGTAATTCGTCCCATGAAATTTGTCAGAGTTCTATTAGCAAAGTGGCAAAATGGAGGCACAATGCGGATATCTGTCCTTTAGCTGGTCCATCTCAAAAAATTACTCCCGCATTTCCATAAAAGCTGGTCATATGACGTCAACACTGATTGTTCCCAATCGACTTATTTTCGGCACATAAGATCAATAGTCTGCTTAAGTTTTAACAGATGTGTTACGCAGAAAGTGTCATGAAGGATAATGAGTTATGCAAGATAATAAAGATGTATTTGGCAGACAACGTGCAGTCCTTCTGAGTAACCTTTTCACGCTTGTTTTTTATCAGCAGGTTGCGGCGCGGCTGCAAAGTCACTGACAATCGACTGGAAAATTCCTCCAATGAATCCTGACTCTTCACTTATTGTTTACCTCAGTCCGTCAGACGAATATGGCAACAGCATGGCCTGCAGGTTTTGACTCTGCACACTTAACAGGTCCAAAAAGAACAGTTTTGAGCCTTTCGCAGGGCATCTGCGTCACAGACATTGAGTAAATATGCGTATGATCTTCCCCAGTGATGGGATGAATAATCCTGAGATTCGCCAGTGTACGAATAGGAAATGGATTTAAAATTTCATGCACGAATAAGGCCCAAAATCTTCATTTTAAAACATTTATGTCGAGAAGTGTCCGATGAATAACGAATGAAACACGGATAACAATTATTTCGGAAAGTGTGCAGTTTATATCATCTTTGATTCTATCGTCTTATTAACATTTGGCCAACAGTATAAATTAAACCTTCATAAAATGCAACATTCTCAACTCTCCTGTTACTTTCCACCCCTTAGGTCTAAATATTCTTCTCAGAATGCTGTTTTCAGAATGTTCAATAGTCACTTTATTTCTGGGTTAGAGACAAAGTTCACACCCACAACAAACATAAGCCACAATTCATGTTGAAAGGACTACAAAAGTTGTTACCCATTATTACAAGACACTGTTATGTAGTACATCAAGGCAATTTATGGTAAGTAGCAGGTCCAGCATTGGTGGGTCACAATAATCTCATTACATTTTGGCCTACACGATTCCCGTATTTGGTTTCAACCCAACAGAACACAGAAACACGATTCCTTAATTACATTACGTTGGAATCCCCTGAAACTCCATGCAGCAACCTGCATTCCACCCTGCCTAGTCTTCGTAACGTGTGTCCTACAGCATACCATACTGTCCCACATCATCAAACATAATTTACAATGAATGTGCCACGCATGCCTGAAATGCCTACTATCAGAACAGTAACTTTATGTGCATTACTGTGGTAGGCACAATATAGCCTGCCGGCTGGAAGTGGCCAGGTAAAGAAGAAACTCTACCGCGGGCATTGTTCAGACACGGATCGAGCAAGGTGGTGTAGTGAAAACGCTCTGTAACATGGGTTGCCAGCTAGACAAGCTTCGGTGGCCGCAATTTAGGAAACAACCTACAGAATAGGCATTGCTTTACTCAAGTTAAATGCACGATAGCAACACTGCTCACTGCCAGTGAGAAGGCAGCCAACGTTTTCTGTTGTTGTTGGCAAGCACACTGCGCGAGCAGCACACGTGACGTGCGCCAGCCGCGTTTTAGCCAACCCTGCCCCACAACTAAGTAAGCAGAATGCCGACAAAAGAACTTCGCTTGTTCCGAAAGGCTACTTGCACTTGAATATAGGCAAAATAATGAACAATTCAAGCAACATAATTGTTCATGAAGGGTTATGATTCCCACATGAGAGTACAGGGAACAGAGTGCTTGGGAAGTCAGTAATTCCTCAGCTAGTCAAGGAATTCCCCAATTTTTGCACAACCCGAAGATTCATTAAAACATCCAGCCACTTGTCCCTGTTCTGAGCCAGATTAATCCAGTTCTCATCCTCACAGACTATTTCTTTAATACGCACTTTAGTACTACATTTCCATTTAGGGCTAAGATTTCCACGTAGCCCTTTCCTTCATCTTTCCCCACCACAACGCCGTATGCATATTTCTTCTCCCTATATGTGCCACAAGTCCGCCAATTTCATCATTCCTGATCTGGTTGCAGACCTAAATGTGTACCTGTTACCACGACATGGTGCCTCCTCAGGTTGTGAATAAAGAAGACGTCTTCCAAATGCAGAAGGTAGCTGCGAATATAACAGACACCTGTCAAGTTGCGGTCCTGTAGCTAAACGGTTGGGTTAGGGACTAAATCTCCTCACCTTACGAGAACAAGTTAAAAATGTTACTCAAAAATCCTATACTAAATACACAATTTAAAAAGTAGCATTACTGAAGGATTGCCTAAAGCAGTTCTTGGCCGTGCCATGGCTCAGGCGGTTAGCCGCCGGCCTCCCACCGCGGATGACCGGGTTCGATCCCGAGTCAGTCCATGTGGGATTTGTGGTGGACAAAGTGGCACTGGGACAGGTTTTACCCGGAGTTCTTCGGTTTTCCCCTGTCAATTTCATTCCACCGGTGCTCCATTACTAGGAAAAGGACCAAAAAAGCAGTTCTTCGTGCGGGGTCACGGAATTACAACTACCCTTTAGGCAGCCCCATTTGTTACTGTTTTGAGTTACCCTACTGCATATTCTCCTTGTTCTAGCTTGTAAACATTTAGTTGAGATCCTAATCACGTACAGAAGGCCTCCGTAAATACGCGCTTTCAGTACGTAACACTGCAGCGTATTATGTTTTCCATTCATCAAACAAATGAGATACCTGGAGCGCTGAGATAAATGAAAACTTACTATACTTTAAGTATAACTAATTTACATGTTTGAGTGTTTAACTTATGTTAAGTGGGGTATTTGCATCACAGTCTTTTTCACTTAAGGAAATTCCACTACTTAGTCACAGATTCATTCTACATTTATTTGCATATTTCGCACATCAACGTACTGATACATTCAGCTGCCTTTCAGTCTCGTTTGCACTGTTTGCAGTGTTTGCACTGTTTGCAGTGTTTGCACTGTTTGCAGTGACTCGACAGTCCCAGTGGGCTGAGGCCTCCTCATTTTCGAGGTTTCGCGATTACACTCAGACACACCGCACTCGGTAGGACTTCTCTGGACGAACGATCAGCCCAGCGCAGAAACGTCTACGTGGCAACACACGACACTCACAAGAGACACACATCCATGCCCTTAATAGGATTCGAACCCACAATCTCAGCAAGCGAGCGGCCGCAGACGCACGTCTCAGATCGCGTGGCCCGTCGGATCGGCTCAATTTTTTACACTCGAAAATGTTTGCCAGTTAATTGGTTTGTCAGTGATAGAGGCAGGGAGGGAGGGAGGTCGATTTGTCAGTCAGTGAGTAAATGAATGAGTTAGTCCGTTCTTAGATTACACAGCCACGACGGCGGACTTTCCGTGAGTGAGTGAGTGAGTGAGTGAGTGAGTGAGTGAGTGAGTGAGTCGGTCAGTATGTGAGTTAACCCTTCAAAGACGAAGTGTATCTGTTTTATATAACGACTCAGTGCGTACCGCGCTGTAAACGCTCTCCACTTCGGTTATAAAAACCAGTCTCTTAATGTTTTATAAGGCAAAAGTTGCTGTTTGTTCTGAGATCCGTACAAAACACATAAACGCAATGTGGGCACCACGTAGAATTTTTTAATGTTAAACCTGGTGGTACGTAAAGTTACCGCTAGGCTTTAAAAGGTTTAAGAGAATAAATCACTGTACAGACAGCACTTTTATCGCCGAACTGCTCGCTATATACCAGCGGTTCTGAACCTTTTTTTGTGCAATGGGCCCCTTTGAGACAGCATGGTCAAACGTACGGACCCCTCTCAGTAAAACGTATTTAAATGCATCAAATAAAATACACAGATACAGAATCTACACTTATTATCTATTAGGAAACTAATTATGCTCCAATACAGATTTCAAAATATTAAAAAATAACGAATATGTAATATGGTAATATATGGGCGTCTTTATTAACCCATTAAAATTTAATGGATCAGTAAGTTCACGGTCCCCCTGAAATCTGCCCATGGACCCAATAAGCACTGTCGTAGACCAATGACACCGTTGCAGCATGGCGACGGATAAAGCCACCCGCTCTGCAGCGTCCAATCCGGAGTAAAAGTCTCTGTGTATCACTTGATGCTGTATCAACTAACCGACCACTCACGGTGGTGTAGATGTAAAGTTACATTACATTAAAGTTACATGTTTGAATACAGGCCAGGTCACCAGCCATTCTGCGGTTTCCTTTAGATCTTCAGGCCCTTTAGGCAGATGTGAAGATACTACCTTGATTAGACCTCACCCGCTTCCTTTCAAACCCTTTCCGATGCATTACTCACAGACATCACCTAATCATTTTTTTTAGTGGTGAAGGGCCCCGCAGCAGACACTACGGACGCACTACAGCCTTGAGGCTTCTTGTGCAACCCTATGCTGAAGATGACGACGATGATTATTTTTTGTCCTTTTTCTAGTAATGGAGCACCGGTGGAAAGAAATTGACAGGGGAAAACCGAAGTACTCGGAGAAAAACCTGTCCCAGTGCCACTTTGTCCACCACAAATCCCACATGGACTGACCGGGGATCGAACCCCGGCCTCCGCGGTGGGAGGCCGGCGGTTAACCGCCTGAGCCATGGCACGGCCTACCTAATCATTTACAGACAGCTTTGTGCGGTAAACCACACACAAAAAAATTACCGCAGAGGTTCACTGCGAATGGAGAAATGGCAAGGAATAAAACGGTATTGTTCTCCCTGTGCTCAATTAAGAGCCACAACATGACGCCATGTTTGGGAGGTACAGCTCCACGCATTCTTAACCTTGGCACTAGGTGGAGGTGAGCGACTACCTTCAAGTGCCAGACGCTTTAGGGCACGTATCTCCAAACTTCTTATGGCAAGAGGCCACTAGCTGGCCTCAGTGGAAAAGCAAATGTTACCCCTAACTGCCTAAATAATTGTAAAATTTTTATAGTATATATAAAATTTACAGATGTGGACGCGGGTCGCCTAATACAACCTGGTGGGCAGCGACTTGGAGACCTATGCTTTAGGATAAGGGCTCCGCTACCTACAGGCTTGATCGGCCCCAGAGCATGTCTAGATGCTGAGTAAACATTGCACTGAAAATGGATAACAATGTTCATGCAGGTTTTGACACTCCCGATTAACCACGAACACGACCATTCTCCTGCACATAATTCTGAACATACGCTTAATTCACTGAACACTCCTCAGTCTGAACATATGCTTAACCTTTTAAAGCCTAGCGGTAAATTTACATACCACCAGGTTTAACATTAAAAAATTCTACGTGGTGCCCACATTGCGTTTATGTGTTTTGTACGGATCTCAGAACAAACAGCAACTTTTGCCTTATAAAATATTAAGAGACTGGTTTTTATAACCGAAATGGAGAGTGTTTACAGCGCGGTACGCACTGAATCCTACATAAAACAGACACGTTCCGTCTTTAAAGGGTTAACTCACTGAACACTCCTCAGTCTGAACACTGCCAACTTCTAACAAAAATCTCAACACTGCAGTGTGTACTCTCATCTCTGTCACTTTCTCACACATGAATACACAGGAAGTCCTTACACGAAGTTTTCTCATAAAGTTTCATTGTGCTGAGCTGAATGAAGTCGAATTCTTTGTAGAGGATTACACATCACAGACTTCCTTGTACGTATTTCATCAAAAAGAATGACACAACAGAAATGTCTTTGATCTTGGTGCTTCAGTTTAAGCTAACACACCTGCTTCGTAACGGGAAGAACCAGGGTTCAATTTCGACATGGAGGCCTGCTATACAAACTCGCGTTTTCGTGGTGTTCCTCAGTACCTCCTGACAAATGCAGCTACAGTACCTCATATTATGCGACGAACGTCGTGTCCGACAGGACACACACAAAGCCGCAAATATAACTGTTACTGTAATTAATCTTATTTAATTCTCCTTCAAGTCTTAATTTTTAAACTTATTTCATATTTAATTTCAGTCCCCAACTTAATTTTATTTTACTTTACTTTCACTTGCTATGTTTTACTTTGTTCATTTTGTTAAAGATTTTATTTTAGTGAATTTAATTTCATTGATTTAACCCTTTAAAGACGAAGCGTGTCTGTTTTATATAAGGTCTCAGTGCGTACCGCGCAGTAAACACTCTCCACTTCGGTTATAAAAACCAGTCTCTTAATGTTTTATAAGGCAAAAGTTGCTGTTTGTTCTGAGATCCCCAGAAAACACATAAATACACTGTGTGGGCAGAACGTAGAATTTTTTAATACTACACCTGGCGGTACGTAAATTTACCGCCAGGCTTTAAAAGGTTAAATAATTTCAACATCATCTGGCAGACAAGGACAAAAACTGGGAAGCAACATACACTTAATTAAAAGCGGCCTCTTGTTTACTTTATTTTATTCCATTTTATTTTACCTGGCGGCACCTATACACTGCAGCAAAGAATCTGAAAATCTCAGAGAATTTGAAACATAATCTTCCTGCACAGTTTAACGACATCTATGTTATCAATCGGGCGCAAGCCGAGGGCTCATTAATTAAGGATCAAAACGGTCTGATACAATTCTGCATGGCGTTAGATGTCGAACGTAACTAGAACTCAAGACGGCACTGACAATCGTGTTTTAACGTATTAATATATAAGCACTGCTAAGAAGCTAATCAATCGTCTCAAGCAATTACTGATTTCATTAGCTCAAAAGAAACTGTTCTATATTCTACAACCGACAGAAATACGAAACACGGTAGCTACAGATTCCACTTTTTGCAGTTAAGGTCGTCATCTTGGGTGGTACATTACAGTGCTGAAATACAGTCTAACTCGGTTAGAACGCCATGAAAAAAGGACAGAATGCTCTGCGTCATTATAAACGAGTGCTCTTCTAAACGGGCAGTATCATGTTATATTTGACAGTGAGGAATTAATTGGTACAACAGAATATCTGACTCTATAAGCAAGGAGTCGTATAAACCGATGCCTTCATAACCGGGTTCTACTATATTTACCAGTCCTCCTTATAAATTCAAATAGCATCAGGAACAACGAAGCACTAAACACGTTAGTTACCACCATCTGAATGGCAATTTCGCTTCCATCCATCTCATTTTGACAATACGACGGGACGAGTTACTGCATCACAGTTAATTATCTTTGTCCAGCCATGAGCGTGATGCAACCTTTGGAACGTGTTGAGTGCGTCATGTCCAGTGAGATATCCACAGACGAGGCGATCATATGGTTATGGCGTACAGGCCTACACAGAGGGTTGCGACGTGTCGAAATTTCCGGTTATCATTCTGCATGATATTCACATGTCGCTAGCAGGATCTGCAAGGATTGTATTTCAACGTGATTCCTACATTCGATTAAATTTCTCAAACTCTTTTCTTTACCTAGGAAACATACCTTCAAAATTGAGGAAACTCCAACATGCCGTACTTCTGAGACAACAATGAAGCTGATCAATATGACATTACAGTGGGCTACGCTAAGTAACCTACACTCCTGAGGAAACATTAAAGCTGATCAATATGACATTACAGTGGGCTACACTACACTACATTACATTACATTCACATTACATCGCTCACATTACGTGACGGTTGAGAAACATGACACAGTGTCTAAGAATTCTTTGCAATTTGAGGTGGAAACATTTCTTCGCCTTGTCACTGTCACAATAAGCCTGCATGGTAAATAAAATTGTAACAAAGGGAATATTCATAATGAAATTAGGAAAATAAATTTTATTTGTTAAATGAAAAAAGATTTCAAACGTTGCACTTCGTAACATAGTACACAGATTTTAACGCGGCGTTCTTTAGTTCCAAAACGTCACACGGCTTCACGGTACACGCGCAAATGTAATTTGATTTACTAACATAAGAAAAGCGCGACCGTCGTTCCACCATCCGTGATCTCAGGCTTCCGCCGCGATGTTGATAAAATGTGCGCTCTTTTGGGACATTACGCGGCGTCGAATGGTAAACCTTTACCGACGTTTCGGGACACAACTGTTCAATAGCATTACGTGCAGACTTAGAATACCGATTTTCATCCACAATGGAACAATAAATGTGGAAAGTGTGGCTGTAAGTTTATTTACGACCCTACGTAAAGTATGGATTTTCTCATGTCGATTTTCACGAAATTCATAATCACTTCACAAATTTTCGTGCATATCTCCTGCACCGAATTTCTTCCAAATCGGGCGAAAAATGTAGAAAATAGAGTAATATTTCATTTACGCCCTTAAGTAATGTATAGATTTTCACAGATATCGTGAATGCTCGACAGCATTATGTTGAAATCACCTATACCGAAATTCACCCAAACCGGTAGAGAAATGTACAGACTACAGGTAGAAATACTTTCACCCTATTAAGTATCACTGTCACTGAGGCGATTTTCGTGAAACTGGCGCTTGCCCGACAATTTTTTGTAAAGAATTCCTATGCAGAATTTCACTAAGACTTGCCAAAAGTTCAGTCGCTGGAACTAGCTGTCATACAGAGGGACGGACGGGCTGACGTGGTCTCCACACAAGGCTTTCGTTAACCTTTTAAAGCCTAGCGGTAACTTTACGTACCACCAGGTTTAACATTAAAAAATTCTACGTGGTGCCCACATTGCGTTTATGTGTTTTGTACGGATCTCAGAACAAACAGCAACTTTTGCCTTATAAAACATTAAGAGACTGGTTTTTATAACCGAAGTGGAGAGTGTTTACAGCGCGGTACGCACTGAGTCCTTATATAAAACAGATAAGCTTCGTCTTTACAGGGTTAATTCATCAAGAATGCCTAAAACGGAAAGAGTAGGAAGGTGTACTCGAATCGCATTCAAATCCGACCCGCAATAGCTATCCAAACTACTGCGTGTATTTCATAAAATCTTTGTGTGTTCTCTATCAGGTGCGCCGTAGGAAATAGGATACTCCGAGAAAAGGTACATTTTTGCAACTCCTATCATAATGAAGAGGGCTAATTCTAGGAACCTTCCAATAAAGTCACACCCTTTACACCCCAAAACGTCCCCCCTCCCCCGGGTAAAAAAGTGTCTCTCAATTCTCCCATAATTTTCCCCTTCACCTTCTCTTCTGATGTTGTTTCTTACATCTCTCTCACGCACAATCTCTACATGTTTACATATAGCATACTAAACAGTTCCAAATTTAAAATACGATTCACACTGCAGTGCAATACGTTAAAGTATTTCTAACGGGCCTACATCTTTATACAGTTCTAAAAAAACATGCCTCAGTGTATACACTTTCTGTACTGAACAACCTGTTTTTTTAAGTGGTGAAGGGCCCCGCAGCAGACGTTACGTACGCACTGCAGCCTTGAGGCTTCTTGTGCAACCCTGTGATGAAGATGACGATGATTATTATTATTTTTTTCCTTTTCCTAGTAATGGAGCACCGGGAAAAACAGCGGAAAACCGAAGTAATCGGAGAAAACCCTGTCCCAGTGCCACTTTGTCCACCACAAATCCCACATGGACTGACCCGGGATCGAACCCGGGCCTCCGCGGTGGGTGGCCGGCGGCTAACCGCCTGAGCCATGGCACGGCCCGGAACAATCTGTTAATAAGGCACAATCTGCTTGCACCCTTGGGATCATCATCGCGTTGTAAAAGTTGTTGCGTAAGACTTCAGTTTCCGTAGTGTACGAGCAGAATACGATTTTCCTCTAGTCTCTGATTACAGCGTGTTTTGTAACAATTAACAGCAGTAAGAATTCGTAGGAAGTCAGAATTTCTGTGAAAGCAATCTGTTTACGAATGGAATCCTTTAACATTTCGCACGTCTGCCACTGCGAGAAAGATAACCTTCGTTTCTGTCACTCATCATACATCAAAATAAGTGTGAATTACCGACCTCTTGGGCCAAAGAGTTACAGACAGTATTTGCACGTGTACTATTAAAAACATGCCAAATATAAACGTACACAATATCAGCAAAGAATGCCTCTACTGCGTGCGTTCCGATAAGGGTATAAATTACGAAACACGTGAGGAATACTTCCAAAACTATTAGAATGTCGCTGCACACGTGCAGTTGGTATAGGATAAAGTTACACTGCGAGAGGTCGCCTGAACTTCTTAGTATAGAGGAGACAGATTAACCTTCTAAAGCCCAGCGGTAACTTTACATAACACCAGGTTTAACATTAAAAAATTCTACGTGGTGCCCACATTGCGTTTATGTGTTTTGTCCGGATCTCAGAACAAACAGCAACTTTTGCCTTATAAAACATAAGAGACTGGTTTTTGTAACCGAAGTGGAGGGTGTTTACAGCGCGGTACGCACTGAGTCCTTATATAAAACAGATACGCTTTGTCTTTAACCTTTTAAAGCCTAGCGGTAACTTTACATATGACCAGGTTTAACATTAAAAAATTCTACGTGGTGCCCACATTGCGTTTATGTGTTTTGTACGGATCTCAGAACAAACAGCAACTTTTGCATTATAAAACATTAAGAGACTGGTTTTTATAACCGAAGTGGAGAGTGTTTACAGCGCGGTACGCACTGAGTCCTTATATAAAACAGATACGCTTTGTCTTTAACTAGCTGGGTGCCTTTCATCCGTCCACGATTCTGCTCATTACATTTCTGCCACTACGCTATTACGCCTGCATCCGCAAAAACAGCGAGTTATCCAAAGGGAATCAACACCGAAAGACTGCGCGGACTGACTCACGCGGAATTGTCTGTCAACTAATGCTTAGGCAACCGACAGCATATACGCTTATGTTCAGTTGCATAATCATAAAGTCGTTTTACTACTAAAACGTGTACGGTGGGGGGAAAAATCTGTCTAGTTTTATTGCTCAGCGCTACCTCTGTGACGTACAGACTGTGAGCTAATCAGACCCTTCAATCGTAAATTTTTCCGCCATGGACGTAAAGCCTTGAGAGAACATTAAGAAAGCTTATACGACCAGACACTCAACAGAGGAAATGCTGACTATAATTACGCAAAAAAAAAGTGTAATTCCACCGATTTTTTGTTAAAATAAACTGTACTTAAATCATGAAAATATTTATTTCCTGCACCAAACATCTTTAGTAAATTATCATTTAATGGGAGAAACTGTTTATCTTCTACACACATCTTACATAAGTTTTATAAGCAATGCAAGTACGTAATAACCTCGTCCTCATATACAAAAGCGCATTGCAAGAAACAAACGTGTAAATATTCTTATTCATCGTTAAATTTAGGTTTGTATTATTTACCGCCGTGAAAATTCCTGTTGATAAGGCCCGCAAATATCTAGCAGATCCCTTTATGCATTAAACCTTTTATGATTGTTAGTAAAGAAATAACGGTATACATGCCACAACGTACGCAGTTAAACGGGCACAGCCTCCTAGCAACGACCAAACAGAAAGGCACGAACGATTGGGAAACAAAGTGCTGTAACACGTTTGTAGATTAGTTCCATAATCATTGTTGACCTACAAAGTTCAAGATGCAATAAATCTAAAAGAAATGTGCTACAAAGGCAATCCTACATTAAATAACTCCGTAGGCTTAAAGTCACAATTTTACAACACTGCACGGCATGCGGAAACGACTGCTCACACACGTGGCGAAACGTCGGCACAGCGTGACGACTCCGGCGCACTCGCTCCGTTATTGCGTCTAAATATTCACCTCGTGAATGCGAAGTTTTAAAGCACTGGAACGAAAACAGGAAGACGTGATTCGCGTAAAGCAAAGCAGTGACAAACGCGATTGTTTTCACCGTGTTGTTCCACTTCTTACACAGCGAATACTAAGCATTCCCTCCGTACCCTTAATTAATCGTGCTCATTTGCAGTGCTGTTGATATAACATCGATAAAACCTACCTTATAAAGCTAATTATTGCAAATGATACCTGTATGAAGCAATTAATAAAATATACTATTTAATTTTAATAGGGTTTTACTTATTTGTTTAACCTTCATACGCGAGAAATTAAGTAGTTCATAACAACCGCTTCCACCTCACAGTGAACACAGTGCATGCATATCACAAAAAAAACTCTTAATGCTGTTCAGATAATACGTGCTGTTTATTCTGAGAATGGTGTTAAAACAAGTAAGTACAGGCAGGGGACAAAATGCAGTCCCCTGCTACTGCTAAGGACACTGGAACATTCAATACCCACTGAGCTTCAAACGCTTACTGTTTTGACACAGCAGAACCACCGCAGCTGACTTTATACTTCTGCAGGCCTATAAACACACTTTAAAACGAAAAGAGAAGCTAGCATTGTCTCCGCAGATAACATGATCCCTTGTATCGCGGGGGTGAAGAGGCAAGCTGGTCAGGGCCAAAACACAGCGCACGCAGCGCCAACCTTTTTTCTCTCCGTTTCAAAAACACTGTGTGATAACTCGCATGACTCTACAGTTTCGTTTAAGCAGAGGAGCGAAGTGGAATGTCAGACATTTCTAACAAAGTAATTCATAGCAAAGAGATACATTATTAGCAGGGTAATCCAGCGTTTCGATGAAGATAGACAATGTACTCCTACCCCTAACACAGTGGATATTTCTGGAACAGGTATAACATTGCCTGGCCGTGCCGATGTGAGCGAAGCACCGGCCGGACCGTGCCGACTACAGCTGTGTGCAGAGGTAGGGAGCTCACGTATCAAGTTATCAGAATAGCAGTATAGCACCTTACGCGTCCTCTTTTTTACGCGGAAGCAGGGATTTATTTAATCCCGGACGTCGCACGTCTGCTTACAATTACCGTCATAAACATGGATTCCAAATGCTGTGTCATTTAAACAATGAAACATAAAACTCTGGCTTATCAGTAAGTAAGTTGTCACAGATACGGCTGAAAACTTTGCGAGTCCAACGTTGGATCATCGACGTCCGTCCTGACTTTGGCGGAACGAGGTCCAAGTTCAGTGCTTGTCCACAACTGAGTACTGACACGCAGTTCTTAACAACAAATAAAAGTCTGAACGACTGACTGACTCCACGGAGCGCAAACCTTGACAACGTAACATCTCCTCAGCCAGTCAAGACACTCCCCGAATTTTATCGAACCCGAAGTTGCATTGCCGTGCCCACAAGATCGTGCCGCTTGCACCTATCCTGGACCAGATCACACCAATCTAAGTCCTTCCACCCCATTTCTTTAAGACCCATTTTAAACGCGTCCGTAAATTTCGAAAACCGACTATTAACTTCATGTCTGTCTGTCCGTCCATCCGTCCGCACGGAACAACTCGGATCCCACTGGAAGGATTTTTCGAAAATCTGTCGAAAAAAATTCATGTTTCATTTGAATCTGACCAGAGTAACAGGTACACCCACGACAATCTATGTACATCCCGTTAACCATCATACCCCCAAATAATAACTGCACAAGAGTGGGGCCTTAAAGTTATAAACAACATACGAAATTGGCAAATCAGTCCTTCCACCCAACTCCTTCTTCGTAACTGGCACTTGATTTATCGCCACTAAGACAGGGGTACACAAATCCCAATAGCATGAGTATAAAAAGATTCATTACAACACGTGACTATAAAAACACGAAACACTAATATTGTTTTTTACGGAGCGGTCAACTGTTCGCGGATTTTAGGTTTTCGCAGAGGGTCTTGAAACCTAACCACGTCGAAAAGCTACGGATGACAATGCGTGCGTGCGTGCGAGCATGTGTGTGCGTACACACTCTCAAAGACCTATCTTTTCCCTCGTCAAAGCATCTCTACTGTGCAACCTCAAGATCTGATCCAGACACATTTGACAATTACGCGCAGAAAGTAAATGAATAATGAAATCGGTACACCAACTAACAGCCAAATACGCATGAGCAGTTGATCCAGAATAATGCTGATTCATATCCTTTAATCGAATGTTAACGCAATTCATATGGTTCCTATAGCAAATGCACGCAACACCATTCAAGTTGTTGGACATAATAGCAACAGAAGATGACGAGGCAAGACATGAGTCTGTTACACCGGTGTTCGCGAAATCTTCTGGAACATGAAGCGTCGTAGACTGGTAAACAGTTACCATCGTCTTGAACACAGTGCTCCGTCCATCTTTAGCATCTATGCAGTCCCAAAACACACTTCTTAGTATCATACCTCGCAAGACCTGACTGTTGATTGGATTCTGGTGGTAGTGATGACAGTGGTGATAACTGTGATGAGTATTACGATGACGTACAAAATCATGAAGTCTCCATAATCATAAAGGTAGAGATGAATATTACAATTCTGTACGCCTTTTGGACAGACAAAAAGGAGAAAAACCAGTCAGACTTAAGGCTGGCTATAAAGATAGAGACGCAAGTTAACTCTTTAAAGACGAAGCGTATCTGTTTTATATAAGGACTCAGTGCGTACCGCGCTGTAAACACTCTCTACTTCGGTTATAAAAACCACTCTCTTAATGTTTTATAAGGCAAAAGTTGCTGTCTGTTCTGAGATCCGTACAAAACACACAAACGCAATGCAGGCACCACGTAGAATTTTTTAATGTTAAACCTGGTGGTATGTAAAGTTACCGCCAGGCTTTAAAAGGTTAACGGGAGTGTAAAAACGGATGTTAATCAGTAGTTACAGACACGTGGAGTTCTTGGGATAGCGCAACCTTACTGGCTCTAAATACGGATAAAGAAGGTTAGAAGACAGGAAATATACTGTACACGTAATTTCGGTAGGCAGACGTCCTACAAAGCGTCCAAATGGAAAACTGTGGAAGAGACGAGAGGGCAACATTAGACGGGCCGTAGGGGGACAGATGGTGAGACCAGGCTGTTGATAAGACCGACTACCGTCTTCGTCCTAGTGAGGGGGTGAAACTATGTGTCTGTTGAACTGGGTTTCTAACGGATACATCCTCCATCCCCCGGAAGACAGACGACTGAATGTGGGTCATTGTCACAATGATAATTAACAGGTTCGAAAATAACCCGACCCAGTGCCACAACCCTCATTACAAATCTCACTTGGGCCGCTCCGGAGCTGAACTGGAGCCGCCGCGGCAAGAAGTCTGACCTATGACACGGCCTCGCGTAAATACCTCAGTTTCGCGTCTTATAAGAAGCTTTTTTACCTGCGGTCACGGATCATAAATCCAGTGGTCTTAAATTTCGAGCTTTTTTACCAGTGTATTTGTTATTAATGTTTATGTCACAGAAATAACAATGAAAACTCTGCAGTGCTTCACAGAACAATGAGACGCTCGGATAGACAGACGCATCTGAGGCTACATAACAAAGAACCTGTCTGTTTCTCACCCCACTCCTACATGCAAAGCTAAAGGTGAAGTTCTTATGCACGCCATGAAGCCATTGTTAATCCTGGCACAAGATGGATTCAGGTAGTCAGCTTCATTACTTCGCATCATTACCGCCAGAAGCCATTAAATATGAGGGTGGGGGAGCCCCAGAGCCGGTGTGGATAACTCCAAGAAGAGACAAATAAATCACTTTTCCCTGCCACGAATCGAAATGCAGCTCCTTGATCATCCAGCTGGCAACCTATCCGCCGCCTACGCTATTCCGGATAACTACAAGCCAACAGAAAAATACACCCGGGCCATGTATAGTACGAGGTTCTCACGGATGGAACGATGAACCTTATTCTCGTTTCTGATGACACCGTCCAGTCTGGTACAAATTTGCCAATTTCTTTTTCTGGGACGCATGCTGTCGCCAGAGAATTTTTTGAAAACCTTTCGAAAAGTAAGCTTAATGTTCCGGAAGGCACTTGCCTCTAAAGCCGGTTCTGTTCTGTTGCTGTGTATGATTACACGCCTCACGTGTTTTCCTTGCGTTGGATACCTACTGGCACAATTCCCACTGACCGTATTTACCGCCTCATACGACACTTCAAACGATAATACGGACCGTATAACTCGCAAGGTATTTGTGCGGATTTCATAGACTGCTTATGTGACAATTCATCATCCGCTGTTAAAACGCAGGAGAAGTCTGCGGACTTTTATCAGGTAAAAATCAGTCCTATGAGGCGGGAAATGTGGTACACAGGCGCCTATCTTGGTTTTTATGCTTAGGTTGCGTTTTTATCTAACGTAAGCTCGTTTCAATATGGTTTGCTTTCTGCTGTTTTACTTAAAGACAAAATACTGCGTTGCATAGGTTTCCCATGTGAGGGAAAAATCGCCCCAGTAAAGGTTAAGTCCTGTATATTCCAGTCGACTGTGAGTGACATTTGAAAAATGGGAAACAGTTCTACGGGTGCACCATAAAACACCGTCCCCACGCACTATGTAAATGTTTCAAATAATAACAGTAATAATAATAATAATAATAATAATAATAACTGGTCTATATATTCCAAAAGCAGTAATACTTCATGTATGCCGCATGGTCAGAAAGTTTTTGGCAAAACAGTGAATAAGAAGTGCTTGGTCAGTAAGATACGTACTCTTTCGAGAAGCGGCTAAACTGCTGTGAAGTAAGGAATGTGGATAGTAATAAAATAATAACAATAATAATAATAATAATTGCATGTTAACTGTAACAACATCAGTAACGCCGGTAATAATAGGAGAAGCTGGAAGCGTCTCAAAATCATTCAAAAAATACTTGAGCAACATACCGGGAAAGCACGACATGAAGAAACTACAGAACAAAGCCATGGTGAGCACCGAGTGCATACTTCGGATAGTGCTAATGTGAGAGCACAAAACGTTTTAACATCGGAAATGGCATTAAGTGTATCACACATTGTACCTACAGGATAGCTGCAGCACTACACACCGTAGAAAAACGAACATAACAGTACCAACTAATGCACTTTTTATTACTGATATTAATAAAAGTGCATTAGTTGGTACTTCTATGCATACACTGCAGAATGCACGGTGATAACAATATAAAGCGTAGAAAATGGTTTGTTTCAGGTATATAATTATAAAGACCCTGCCTAAGGGTGGTAAATAATAATAACAATAATATATCTCGATATATATATATATCACTAGCTAGCTGACGAATTGTGGAATTACTTCATGGAATTAGACATTGTTAGTTCTACATTCTTAGTTCATTCCTGCTGTGAGATAATATTCTCGTAATTGAACAGAAAGACTACAAAATGGATAAAGCACGTTCGTCCGAAACGTCTATTCTTTTCTACCGGTCTATACGGCATCAGATGTCAGAAGACACTCCGTTTTTATCATGTTTCTTCCAGCACCTATAGTTATTAGGCCACCTGCTACCGTCATTATTTGTAGACGTTACAGCGAATGGACTTACTGAAACAATGAAGTTGAAGTTGACTGTCCCACAGACGAGATTTCGGCCTATGGCATGACGTATCAAGTTAATCAACTCTGGCGCCGACTTGGAGCGTACGACAACAGACACACACACGCACTCACCCACCCACTCCCGACACAACCGACCACGAGCTCCGCGGTCGAAGTACTGACTCGCCGCCAGAACTAGGATCCTTGTTTTACCTCACAAAATGCCTTCAGCGCCACAGATTGCCACAGAACACGCGATCATTCCTGTATATAGTATCTTTAAGAAAAAATATCAGATTTACGTACATATGCTTAGTCAAGTGCGCCTTTATAAACGACCGCTTATGTCGTCAATATTTGTTGACGATATGAGAAATACAGTCGAACTCGGTTATAACGTCATGAAAGGCACTGAATATTTTGTGTTGTTATAAACGAGTGGCGTTATAACAGAGGAGTATAATGTTATGGTTAACAGCGAGGAATTAATTGGTACCACAGAATATCTGACGCTATAGACGATGTGTCGCATTAACCGATGCCGTTTTAACCGATGTCGGCTGTATTTCGAAAATAATCAAAACTGTTTTCTTCACCATTTGGTCTCTTTAACATCACCAATAATAACATGCTCTAGTTGATACTGTCAGCACCGTACCAGTGTCAATAAATTTCGATCGAGCACCGTGCAATGTCCTTACGACACTTTGCACCTTGTTAGTATGCTAATGAGTAAAATATTCACATGCATGAATATTATGGAGACAGAAGAGCCACAGTATGCACAGTCAAAACGAAGCAATCGAGCCTTTTTGTGCTATCTGTACCCAGTTCTAAAATGATACTTGAAACAGGATGAGCATAATACAGGTTGCCATCAAGTCTAAGAGACGATTCCATTCCATTTCCCTGTTGTTTTTCCAACTGTGATGTATGGATGCATGCAACAGTCGAATTTAATTTCTGAACACACGGAAAGAAGCCTGATGAAGGAAAGAACCACATGGAAGACCTAGGCGTAAATCGGAAGGTAATATCAAAATTAATCTTCAAGAAACAGGATGTGGGGCATGAATTGGATTGATCTGGCTCAGGACAGGGACAAGTGACGGCCCTTTTGAATACGATAATAAACTTTTATGTTTCGTCAAATTATAGGAATTTCTTAACTAGCTGAGGAGCTATTAGCTTCTCAAGGACTCTGTTCCATGAATTTATTTACATATTTGGTTAGTATATACTGAAAAAAGAATGGTGTTTCTGTAACTGTGTCAGCTCAACCAGCGTCACTGTCATCAGTGTCATGGTCATGATGATGGGCCATAACTGCCAGTACGCCTAACATAACGTGTTAAATATAACGGTTAAACTGTTTTAATTCGTAATTCACCTAAACGCGCATTGTGTTGAACGTAGCATAACGTGTGACTGGTAAGCAAACCTACAAAAATGGGGCCACTAGGAAGACCTAACTGTGGATGGAAGGACAATAATAAAACGTACCTTAAAGAAACATACATACACACATTCATACATACATAGTATTCACGTCACAGGTCCAATTTCTCTCATAACAGTTGAATATGAGAAAAGTCAGTCAATATAAATCAGGCAACACACAGACGCACACAACAGGCAAGAAACAAATACAACTATTAAACGCATTCAAGAGCCAAACAATCCATGACTCCAAGTCAAACATATAAAATCCAAAATAGATGGTGTGGGGTGGACAGGACTGGCCTGCCTCAGGATATGGACAAGTGGTGGGCTCTAGTGGACACGGAGTTGAACCTCGAAGTGCCACAATACAGAACAGTCGCTAACTTAATGCCATATAGCGGGCATGAGTGCGTGTCGTGTTTCGGGACTTGAACAAAAAACAAAACTCTAGTCTGGGTGACCAACCATTTTGATTGAAACTTTTCATCACTTTCCTTCGTCTCTCTGAACTTAAACGAAGACACAGTCTCTTCGTTACGCTTCTTTCTGAACTCGTAACTTAATCGCCTGATTTCTTGTTGGCTGCCAGACGATTTGGGTAGTTCTGGGGACGGGGTATATATAATGTGAAAGTTGGCCCTCATGCCGCCTTTCGGTGACCTCGCCTAGATCAAACTGACATTGTCTGCCATCTGTTGGCAACTTCCGGAACTTCTTCTTTGTTCACGAGGCTTCGAAATGAAGGTCGGGCAGTGCAAACCCAAACCCGCCACTCATTGCACATGGACATACAGAGAAAGAATTAGTAATACCATACATAACCCATACAGTATTACCGCTTCATGTAATATTGACGTAGTATTAAGTACGTTTCTTACGCAACTTAATGAAATGTCTGTGCCATCATTAAGGCTGATGTAACAGTACAGGCAAACAATGCAGCTGCCTGATGTGGTACAATTTCAGAGAAAGCATACAAGCCATTTCCTCTCATCCTTTATTAAATAACGACTAATTTATCCTGTCACTTCGTTCCTATCGTGACCATTAATGCAATACATTATGTGTCCATTAATTTCTCCAGTTCAGTACACATTATTTTGGTTATACAAATTTACTTGTGACCAACTACTGCACACTTGTTGCACATCTCTGACATGTTTCAGCTGAGACTGTTCAGCCATCATCAGCCAGACCCCTTGTTTACAGACAGCAGCAGCATGTAACTTGTCACTGAATGGTATATATATACATAAATTATGGTCTTAAAGAGTACAGTATAGTTTACAGTGTTAAAATCAGTGTTGTTATATAAAATTCTTTTGAGCATAAAGTATAAAATATAAAATACTCTTCAAGACCATAACTGATGTATATATTCACCACTCAATAACAGGTTACATGCTGCTGCTGTCTCTAAACAAGCAGTCTCCCTGATGATGGCTGCAGAGACTCAGGAGAAACATGTCAGAGGTGTATAACTATTGTGCGGTAGTTGGTCACAACTTTTTGTATACAGTGAAACCCTGTTAAGAAAATTTTTAAAATTCCAAGAAAATCCTACTTCTTAAGCAGAAAATTTCTTAAAAGGGCAATTTTAATGAAATGGGAGAATTTTGGTGCTTTTTTATCCTGACTTCTTAGGTGGGAAATTTTCTTAACCGGGTTTTTCTTAAGCGAGTTTCACTGCATATAGCAACTGCACGGAGAATGTATAACATTAAATTATTTTGGTTATTTTATATACTGTATGAACAACAATATGGAAGCCAGTAATTATGATTTAAAAAACAGGCATCGTATGTTGCTTAAATAAATACTTTGTACCTTACAGCCTAATGGATGCCATGGGATTTTTGAATTACGATGCAATAAAAATACTTCTAATGGTGAGCCAACCCAGAATGGTTCAGTGCTAATGCTGGGCTTACACAGCACCATAAAAGGAACAGCTTGTATATGAACCACCAGGTACAACATTACAGAGCTCTGCATTTTTCCCACACAGTGCATTAACACAAACTTCAGTGTTTTGTATGATTCCCATAATAAAGAGTTATTTTTTCCCATATAGAATTCACAGTTTGCTATTTCTAATGGAAGCACACTGTGTTCTCTCTGTTACTGGGTGAATCTTTGTATAACAATGTACAATTATTTTATTCTTTCAAGATTTCAGCAATACTTTTGAACACCTTTTCAGTACAATTCCTATTATTTTATTTACATTGTGTTTAGTTTTTGTGTCATATCATAACTAGCTTCAGGGTTTAGCTGAACTACTGATTGTACAGGAATGGCTGGCAGTTATGGATTTTACATGTAATGAAAAGCTAAATCTGCCACATCACCAGATCCCATGCATTCTGATTTTTAACTACTTTAAGTACAAAGGAAACTGCTTCACTTCTATGTTTTATTGCACAGGCAGTTCATTGTAACACATTGTGCAAAATGGTACACAAATTACATGCATATTTCCCTTTCTGCAACACACTCAGCTTTCAGGATGTTGGGTTTCCCATAAGGAAGATACTCATTAAGACCCTGACGCAAAGAATTTGCCCTTACACCTGCAGATTTGGAAGCCATGTCCAGCCAGCTATGCTTCAAAATTCAATTTAAGCGCCTTTCTGCAGTTGTGCATTAAATTGTCTGTAATGTAAGTATGTTATGCAACAACTTTAAATAAAACTATTTTAGGATATCTGACAACAATGAAGGTTTCCACCAAAACCTGCAAATTTCGTGTTAATAACTCAGCGAAAGCTGATTTGAGGGGCTGTGGAATTTCACATTCCCTGGGCAGGCATTAAATTTGTGCTAGGCCTTGTCATTAGATTGGAATTAATAAAGAGAAAGGATTTGAAAAGTGTGGTATCGTGCGTGCACACATGCACCCACGTATACACACACAAGTATAACTCTAGTCCTTAGTCAAGAAACCTAGAAATACACACAAATTCTTCTGGTGGGACTGGACTCCCATAATATAACTGAAATGACATGGCTTTTACAGTTTTAAAGTGCAGAATGTTTACATACCTTTCAGTTAACAGTGCCTCATGGAACACGTGCTGACTTGAGTCACTAAGTGTCATAAATAATCAAGTGAAGTAGGCGACTTTAAGAATATTAAGAAAAGCTACACCATCTTCCACTGAAATAAACTTCTCACTTTCCAACATGACTGTCTTAAACGCCCGCCAAGGTTGCATCGATCTCTGGGGGTCGATTGCGGAAAATTTCGATATATCACTTACAATCCCATCTTCACAACATTAGTGGTTATGATGCCACGAGGTTAGTGGTAATCGTCCCAGCGTAAACTGTAACTCATCACTGTTCGGTAATATCTCTCTTCTAGTGTTATGAGTCCAAAAGCAGATGTGTTAGTAGTTGATACAACTGCGTTTATCAATAATTCAGCCCTTCAAGTAAGTATCAGTTGTATTGGGCCTTCTCCCAATAAATAGTCATCGAACATGGGAAAATACATAAAGAGATGACCTGATTTGCTTTTTCAGGAGTTGGGTAATCAGATTACAACTGTACAAGAAGTTGTAAATGAAATTACTAACAAACGACAAATAAGGAGACTGGTTGTTCTTCCATATGACCTTCAAATAAAGGATGTATTTCAAGAAAATATACAATACAGTGAGTACTTGACACTGCTCATGACATTTCAGTCAGTCAGGATCGTAACAGGTGGTGGATATCCTGATCTGGATGGTAGTGTGCCGCCAGTCCACTATTACTAAAGGAATGTAACACAGCAGTCCAGAAGAGCTCTAAAATTGTGCCTGTAGCTAGCTGAATGCATTGTGTAGCTTACATACCTGAGCCTTCCATGAATATTTACTGCAAGCCTAGATATACGAAAATTGTGGTTCTGCCTGTGCGTCGACATTGGAAAGCGAAGCAGTATGATTCTGTTAGAATTGTCATGTAATTGTGTTGCCATGTGATAACATTTTCAGATCAGTACCGATGAAACTATGTATAGCAGGGCCTGCCAAACTTTATGGTACTAAGTGCACATTTGAAGTTTTGGAACTTTTGTGTGGGCACATGTAGGTGCATAATTTGTATTTCATAAAAAATGAATAATAAAGTCCCAATATACAATAAACATTTTATGTAAAGAAATTATGACCTCCAGAAAGTGTTTAACATGAAGTAGTGAATAGTCAAAGAGAGGACTCATAGCCGTGACATTATTTTAAAATGCCCTAAAGAAAATATCTTTAATTTTTTATCATAAAATGTAAATAAAAAGACGTCATCTTGTAGCACTGTGGGTGCATCGCAAAGGGCAGGTGGTTGCGCATTTGGTGACCCATGACATATAGTATGGTTATCCACCCTTCGCTTAATAAACCTAATGTAACCATCAAAAATTCAAAACAGTGCTGAAAGAATTCTTATTTCTGCTGTGTAGATGAATTTATATCACTAACAAATGACTGCCTGCAATCATGTGTCTGGTTGTAAATTATATAATATTATATAGGCCCAGTGAAATAATGTAACTGTATCTGCAGTTTCAACTGTTGTAGTGTATTTCGTTCTTGAGAAACGTGCTGGTCTCTGACTATACTGTGCAGCTGCTCCGTACATGCTGTGCCAAATGAGTCAGTGCCACAAAATGGTGATATACATGTATGTTACAGTTACAGAATTTTCTGAGAAAACTGGTGATTACCCAAGCCTATCAGCAACAGACATAAAAGTTATGGCACTTGCTTATCAGCTTGAGAAAGAGAAAGTTGGTACAGATCATCTGAAGAAAGAACCTCAGTTTCATCGTTTAGTAAAGTTTACGCATCATTTACCCATTGAATCTAAAGACAGTACAGGATTTTATTCTCCACACAATGTGGTATGTATAGAAATGTTTATTGATCTTGTTCATCTAAGATTGGACTGTGCCCCATTCGGTTTCTTGAGTGTATCATGGAGGGCTGTGGAGTCTAGGTCAGAAGGAATTTTGGTGGCATTGGAGTCAGTAAAAATGTACAGACTCTGACCTCAAATCTTAAGTAGACACTAACTACAGTAACTATTAAGACTTATACTTATGTATAGGCTATAAGTCTAAAAAGTAGCCTGATGATTCACACAGTGGTGATGAAATGTCTTATGATACCATTTACCATTTTAGTAGGTTTACCATTATTAATACTTGTTGAGCTTTTATGACGGAGTCAAGAGTCGGAGATTTAAGAATTGGGGAGTCGGAGTCGGAGGTTCGGTGTACCAACTCCACAGCCCTGCTGTTAAGTACCAGTACAGATATACAGTATTTGTTTTAAAGTCATCTTTTACTTACTGGCATTCAAAATAGGTGCGAGGATAACATCCTGGAATTTTATCATTATATTTTATTGTAGGATGCAGCTGAAAATGATGAATTAGGTGACATAGAAATAAATGATTTGTTGGGAAAGCTTAATTCTTTGGAGTGCAACAAAACTGATGAAGATGCTATAAATGATATCCTGGCCCCAGTTAAAGATGATACAAATGATCAGACCTATGAAAATGAACTGAAGAGTGATGATAATTCAGATTGCTCAGAAAGTGATGATGCGCTTGATGAAGATGATGATGATGATGATGATGATGACGACGACGGTGACTCTGGTTGGATTACACCCCAGAATATTGCCCATAAAAAGCAACAAATTACTTCTGAAGCAGATGACAAACCAGTGAAGGTTGCTTGTATTACAGCTGACTTTGCAATGCAAGTAAGCTAAAGACTTTATTTTTAGTAGATAAAAATCATATCTTTATAAATGCTGGCATCCCTCTCAAAAGCAGGGCGATCACAGAAACTTACCATAAGATTCTGTTCACAAATATCATTAGATTTGAACACTTTATGGATGTTTGTGTAAACGGTTACTTTCACAGTTTCATATCTGGAGCATATTGTGGTACATCGAATTTTTAAGAGACAGCGGCATTATAACATTATGTGTTATTGGAAATTAAAATAGCCCATTTTATGTTTTTACCAGCAGATGAATTACATTACAGTAGGGGTGCATACAGCTTCCAAATATCAAGGAGCCACCTCAAAAATCTTCATGCCAGACAGGTGACATGAAGCAAGTTCCATATGGAGGACCCTCAAATGTTAGGCTCCACCATATAAAGCTTAGTTGCGATGGCGACCTGATGCCCTGAATTTATACGCCCCTGCATTAAAGTAGTTCTGTGCGTCTTCAGCAATTAACTTGCAGTGTCTGGTTTCACAGAAACATCTAAAATATAGACAAAAATATACAGTGTGCTTCCAGTTGTGAAGTCTGTTCTCATATGAACTCACAGAACAGAAACTAAGGATATGTGGCATGGAATGTAAAGGTAAAGGTAACGGTAAATTCATCTGTGCACATGCCATGAAGACATAGGAGGGAGTGGAGGTATAGTTGCACTCATTCTTAACCTTGGCAGGACATGGAGGTGAGTGGTCAGCTTCAAACCTCAGCTGCTTTACCCCCCTGGGCCAATGATGCCTGTTACCCATTGCATAGGAGATCATACAAGTTCTCTTGATATTTTGAAGAAGAGAACAGTCTCAGGCTTCTGCTGGGAATCGGAGCACAATTACTCAATTTTACAGTCCACAGCCTAGGCACTATACTCACTATGCTGTTGCATAGGATGCAGGTTTAGAAAATGCCTTCAGGTTGTACGTCTGTGAACATGTTTTAGCATTCTTTCATTTGTTCACTTCGTTTTAGAATGTTCTGAAGCAGATTGGTCTCAACGTGCTGTCAGTAGATGGTTGTCAGATCCAGCAGTTACGAAGTTTCATTCTAAGATGCTATGCTTGTTTCAAGACAACTAGTATCATGACTAAGGTATTTTGCCCCAACTGTGGTAACAGAACACTGAAGAAGGTGGCAGTGTCATTGAAAGAAGATGGTACTCAAGTGATCCATATCTCTTCAAGAAAACGGCTTTCAGCACGAGGAAAGAGGGTGAGTAAGTGGTTGTACAAGTGCTCTGGTAATGTTAATTTAGAGAAATTTCAGCAGTTAAGATGGGCTGGACGTGCAACTCAAGTGAGGAAAGCAAGAAAAGCATTCAGATTTGCAGAGGAAAACTCTTGTGGAATGCAGCCGTAGTGAAGAACACAGACTTACGTGGTGGCAGTACATTTACATATACCAGTGTCCAGGCATAACAGTGGGAAGTGCAGGCTGTATTATAAAAAAGTACATTCATTCAGAAGGAGAGTAAACCCCTTATGCCGCCATCATTTTTGCTTTACACTCTACCATTGTGTTAACAGTTCCAGAAGTGAGTGTACTAATTGAACTGTCATGATAAGTAGTGAGTCTCTGTCACCACAGCATAGCATGTTCTGAATTTGTGGATGGGGGAAACTGCCTCCAGGTATGCAGGGTGACTGCAGTCATGGACAATTGACAAGGGGTGTCCTTTCAGCTGGGGGGTAGGGTGAAGGGCTAACAACTCATCACCATAAAAACTTAAACATGTTACAAATTGTTCAAAACAGCCTTGCACCTGGACTGTTCCTTTGGAACAATGTAAGCAACACAAACATTGAACCATCATATAGACATAATTAAATGAAATTTGGTTGTGATGTACATTTCAGTTCTCACTCCCAACGCCCAAAGGAGGTAAACATGCAAACAACCCAATACTGTGTGAAGACCAGCGTGTTCCAGATCAGCGACCGTCAAGACTTGCCCGTACAAAGAACAATCCTCTGGATCCAGATTACATAGCAGGTTGGTCTCCACAGTCTGCTTTAAGTCACACTGTCTGTCACAGTCACGTCCTCATAAGGAATATTACCCCTCCCCATCTCAAGAATGTAATATTTTAAATGGAATTCATCTAATGTGAAAAAAAAGTACAAAACAGTAGCTTTCAATATAAAAATTTTCTGTTATATGTGACTCATATTTCAGAGAGTGTCCATTGTCTGGTGATAGAGACTAGCTCTTTCTAAAGGGCCTATCAGAGTAGGTTCTCCTCTCACCTTTCCACCTGAAGATGGGGACACCCATTTTTCTGACACAGTGGATTTTTTTGTTAGCCTGAGATGATGGACAGCGTTCATAAATGTCAGTCACATCTATTACAATATACTGTCCTCAGAACTCTTATAAAGTTGGAACAGATATTCATATTGTCACAATTTCTGATTAAGTCTCTTAATGTTTTACATATCAGTGAAGTACTGTATTGTACTTTAAGGATACAATGTTACTTCATTGGCCTTCAGATCAGATCAGATCACAGAAATTCCATAACAGGTGTTATATTATCAGTGTAATGCTTAGGCACATCAGTATAATGGAGAGCATATTTTAAGTAGTGAATATTACCATGAATGCATGATCTGAGTTTTCCTGTTTCAGGTTTTTCACCTTTTGTAATGAGAGACATCACCTCAAGATCAGCAATGCTTGGTATCCGAGGTACAGACATAAAATCTGCAATGAGATGGAATCCTAGTAACAACAAGAATAAAGGCAAGAAGAAGACAAAATAATATTAAGTAAAAGCAAAAGTCAAGAGTAATTGTAAATGTTATCTGTGTAACAGCTTATTAAAACATACCAACTGCATAACATCTGATGTCTTCTGAATCATTTCTTTGTTTTACTCTTTGGTCTTTTGTTAGAGCTTATGTAGGAACATGCTAAGTAACTGCCGCTAGGTTGCAGAAACAGGACATAGTTGTTGTCACCATTTGTATAGAACTGATGTTCTTTGAGACCCCAACTAACTGGACTATCAGCAAACCCTTGCACATACAGGCTGACCCAAGGCAGGCTTGTTCTTTGTGACACGTATTTCCTGAAAGGAGGAGAAAGTTAACAAAACTTATCTAGACTATCCTTGTTACATTAAAGCATACAGAACTTAAATTTCTCTGTACAAGTTACATGGCATATAAATACAGTGTGACATTGCACTTGAACAAACTGCTCGATCAAGATGTGAGACCTAATAGTACAGATTATACATTATTACAGTAACGCCAAATTTACACAAAATTGATGTCCAGCTGTCATCCAAGAAACTCACGTCAAAGATGGAGCTCAAGTAGCAGAGTCAGTGTAGCGACTAGGCTATGGGCTGGACAGTCTGAGGTTCAAATGCCAGCAGGGGCAAGAGATTTTTCTCTTCTCCAAAATGTCCAGCCCAGCTCTGGGGCCCATTCAGCTTCCTATTCAGTGGGATCTGGGGTTCTTTCCTGGAGGGTGAAGTGGCAAGGGCACGAGGTTAACCACTCACATCCGCCTAGTGCCAAGGTTAGGAATGAGTGGAGGTATACCTCTACTCCCCATGTATGCCTTCATGATATGGGGCAGAGAATACTTACCCTTACTGTATGTCAAATGTTTTACTACGATGCCATTTGAAAAACAGAATGATCTTAAGTTCTGTACTGTAAAATATCCTGATGGGGCCTATGCATAAAAGTTTACTTAATTACTGAACTACACAAAGATGCATTGTACAGATAACCCAAGAAAACCAAAACTCTGCAGAAGTATTCAGCAAAAGAAAAATGTAAGTTAATGTAGCACTTAAGTTGCTCGTAACAGAAAGGTGTGTAAGAGCCATACAGTTTGAGTCCAGATGGAGGTGCTCCATCACTTGACGCGAACAGGAAGAGCTGCTAGTACCTATTTGATAGAAGACTATATACTGGGCCCCAAAGCCTGTCTGCATGTGATGGTCAAGAGAAACAATCTTGCCCCAGGTCTTCCCAGCCATTTTACTGCTGTGCTGTCCAGGCTCACCACATAAATATAGACTTTGTGTCATAATAAAATTGTATACAGTAATAAGCCTCTCTTGTTTGTTCTTTCCAACTTCATGAGTGGTAAAATTTTTTAAAAATAAAGGGACAGCATTTGTTTGGTGAAGTGACATACAGATTTACAAAGTATAAATTAATATAAAAACCCGGTGAAGTCTTGATGATATCTTGCTACACATCAGATGTCATTTGTTTTGGCATCAGCAATAACATCTCAAGTTATGGCAACATCCTACATGTTATTCCCATTTCCTGTGAATGTGATTACACATACCTCAGTTCGTCAAACAGTCGGTGAATCTGGCTGTATGTGAAGTAACCTGTCCATTGTAGAAGTACCACTGCACCAAATTCATTTGTTTGCAGAGGACATTGATATGTATTTACATAATTATCGGAAGCTCCAGAGTTCCTGTAATAGACATACTGTAAACATTCCAACGCAAAACATATACATCACTGCAGTAATGTTCATCTTGTTCCAGATATCACTGTCTTCTTTGAAGTGTAAGCTTTTTTTTTTCTTGCAAAATTCTGCCTAAAATTTTCCTCTAAAATCTAATTGCATCTTATGGTTTAGAAAATATGATTACGTAAAAATGGATCATACTCACAAATCTGCTCCAATACTGAAAGCTCCTAGCCACTCCATGAGTTCCAGGGCACTGTTATCATCACCATCATCTGGAAAGAATTCTGGAACCTTCACATTGTATGAAACATGCCTGGAGAGTCTGGGCTGACATAGCAATACCTTATGACCTCTTGATGAAAAATATGCAGCAATCGATGAAGGGCATATCTTCTCTTCTACCAAAATAAAATACACAAATAACTGTAGGACAAACTCTTATACTGACATATTGACATTCTGGTAACTACTGCTGTTCATAACTTATCTCTGTAGTTGCTGTTGCTCCATGTTCAGCTGCTGGAAATTTTCGTCATCCCAAAAATGACTGAAATGAAATCTGAACCTGACATTCACCAAATTTTCAACATTCAGCAGACTCAAATTATTGGCCTACTTTATGTCAAATTGCACTTCATACATGTGCTACTGCATTTAGATGTTTCAAAATTTAAATGAGTTAAACCCCCTAGAAAATGAATTAACATTAAAACTATCCAGATATGAAACTGAATACCTACAAAATTACAGCTTATGTAATGTTTATAAAAGACTATCCTGCGGCAGCAGCACTGCATCATATGCTGACATAATGCAGGCCATCCAGGTATGTAACAGAACAGACATTAAATGCATGACCAATACACAACCACATCTTCTAAATGTATCAACCTGTGGGGACAAATTAGACACATGAAGAAATGAAAATATGTAACTCATCTGGATAACTTATTACAGAAACATCCCTTCTGCACAAAATGAAGCCCTCAAGGGCCCGTAGCTTTAGGACTTAGAATCGCAATCCTGAATATTTCTTTTAAAGGTGTTAAAATCGCTTTCAAACAATATGCTCTTCTTCTAAGCCCTTCTCATTATTGCACACTTTACAGAATAAGCATTAGTAATACACACTTTATGTCTGTGGGAGAACAGAAGAACTATTCACATTGCGGAACACACTAAAATGATTAATTACTGAAGCCAAAGGAATCATCCTGCCCAAAACTAGTCATTTCTTTCTTTATTACATTCATAACGCCACCCAGCCTCCCATACAGGGAGTACCAGGTAATTCCCAGCGGCCAAGGCATGGCATTAACCACCCACCGCCATCTAGCACCGAGGTTAAAGAATCAGTACAGATATACCTGTACTCCCCATCTGTGCCTTCATGGCAGGTTATAGCGTGAACTTTACCTTTGGCTTTTATTACACTCGTAGCAAACACAGACACATTACAACCCAGACTGCAAGAACAAAAAACTGAAAATAGAACCTGATTTTGTACAGGTAGCAACATCAGAAATGAAAGCTCTTGTGTTGTCCTGCCACACTCAAGGCTAAATTTAACGGTCTTTTCTAAATGTTGGCTATGCCATACAGGGACAATTTTTACCAAATTAAATGTACTCATAAAAGATATTCTGCAACTGGAATTTCCACCAAGCATAAATTTCTCACATCCTGATTTGAGATTCAGCAGTGAATATTAGCATGGTCTTCTGGGATGTGATGCCACGTAGTTCAGTACCTCTCAGGTACCTTTGATGCACTTGTATCCATATACTAACCCATATGGCACAACATCCCACACGACCATAATCCTAATTCCAACATTTGATATAAAACCTACATATATATTGTTATAAGTTCAAATCATACGACTGGCACCTTTGCAATCTAAAATTACAATAAGTACACAGATGAGTAAAATGATTTGACTGTAACTGGAAGGGTGAAACACTTTGCTCATCCCATACCAGTATCAGACAGAAAGAAAGTGGAAAGAATAAAGGAAGAGAACCATTTGATACCAAATGCTTTGCACACTTATTAAATTTATATTTGAATCACTGATAATAATTCCAAGTACATACTAAAAACTGCCTTTGCTCTTGGATCTCAGTGCCATACCAGCCAAACTGTCGCTAAGACAATGCTTTGCAATAACAAGTTATAATTTGGCTGCGTACATTAGCACGAGTTTTTCACATGAAGTGTTACAAAACTGTGAATTTCTTATGCTTCTTGTCTTTATATATATGGAGATTAAATGTGAAAATATGTACCTGGTGGATCCCATGCCACTAAAAGGTTGAATTTCAGTTGTGTGTTTTCCCTTAGGCGCTGCTGTACTCTGTTATAGAACTTCTTGCCTGGTGTGAAGTGCTGCTCTTTGAGATCCAATTGCGCAACTGGAAACGCATATCACAGCAACAGTACCTTCATGAAAGACTTCCACAACATGGAGAGACAACAGAAAGGATATTAAATACAGAACTTTGGTCTGTACTGGTACACAAAGTCCAAGGGGGAAAAAAATTATTTTATTGTTTACTGGTTATACACAATTCTTGTACAATGTGTTTTAAGTATTTTGTTATCACAGTCTTGATTACAAAACAATCCATAGGAACGAGATTACTCACACAAGACACTTTGATTCGTTCAGGCTTTCAATATTTTCAATGACCATATCAAGCAACATGTAAATAAAAATATGAACATCGACACATTATAAACAAATAAGAGGGAAAAAATGTGATATTGCTAAAATAAAACAATTGAGAATCTGACAGGGTCTACCAGTTCACACCCATATGCTGACTAAGCTCTGCTACAACATAAGGTGTCTTTGCTGAACAAAGACTGGATTCCGGAAGACAAACATACATCTCAGCAATATACTGATGTCCCAGACTACAAAGCAGAATAAAATCTCATGTCTTAGTATTCCCAGAGAAGGGAGAAAAACTGACATTGCAAATATGACGTTGTATCTACCCTATTCACAACAATAGCTAAATCCTAAGCTTGAAAAGGCATATCAAAACAAATTATGGATGTACAGTAATTAAGAAAATACAAGCACATATGCAAAATATAGGACTGTTAGATTTTCAAAATGTCAGCTCATAATTTTGCAAAAACACTTTGGTATTGAAAATCTTGGTTCACAGTTTATGAAAAAGACTGCTGAGCAATGATGTCAGCTACACAGCAAACACCTCTCAGTTTGATGTGTATGAAAGGGTAGGTCGAATGTCAAGATCTATATTGTTCTGCTTTAGTTCTCTGCGAAAATGTGTCAACTCTTCTTCACTGATGCCCTGCCAACTTTCCAATTCTGAGAGCACTCTCAGATTCTCACAGCGAGTCATCAGGAGATGCACCGTCTGCATGCTTAAGTTATCACTGTATAAAATCTTCAGTTCTTCCAGGTATTTCATGGGGTTTTGGGACAGCACTTTGGCCATTGTGACATCTCCAATCCCAGTGGAAGAACCTAACTGTATGAATCTGATGTTGTGGCAGTTTGACAACAAAAATTCAAGGTGGAGCAAAGCGCACTCTGCTACACATGTTATTCTTTCTAGATACCTGAGGGGTTGGACAGATAACTTTTTGAGTGATAATGAGGTGTGCTCCAAGAACTCACAATTGTAAAATGTAAGTTTTTTGAGATTTGGACAATACTGGCTGATATACATCAGTGCATTTAGGTCTATCTCTTCCACATGTTCCAGATGAAGCCAAGTCAGACCACACCCTTTCACTTCCAATAGTTGTTTCACTCTGTCAGTGAAGAAATCACAAGACAGAAGTTTCAGTTCACACAAATCATCCAAGGCAGACAACACTGTTAGATCACTAATACGTTCATCGTGATAGATGGAGACATGACTAACACGAGGACACATCTCAATCAGGAGATTTAGGTGGCTGGTGGTGACATCTCTGCTTTGAAAGATTTTCAGTCCAAATGGACCAATATTACCTTCAGTTGACCGCAAATGTTCCAAAATAAAACCAAATTCATCACAACGACCCAAATCCTCTAACCGTGGAAGTCCTTTCAATAGAACTGCATATCCTTCCACAGTCACTGAGGTACGATAAAGGTGCAGTTCCCTTAACTCTGTGCAATTTATCAGAATGCTGACACTTCGGTCTGTCACTGAACGTGACGCTGTTACATCAAGACACTGAAGTTTACTACAGTTTTGCCCCACCACTGAAAGAATGTGATCTGTACAGTCAAAACACAAACAAAGTGATGTCAAGTTTTTCATGGATGATACACCACAATCAACCGACTTCTCAATATCAGAAGTTTTCCATCCCCCTGAACCTGATCCTAGATTCAGCCTTTCCAAACCCGTCATTCTGTATAGGTTTTTGTATAACACGTGGCGCATTATTTTTGGCCAAAGTGAGAAGTCTATGTTCCGTAGATGAGGGTGAATGGCTACTTCTGTCAGATTCACAACTATGTTCATTTGATTAATAAAAGTAGTCATTGTTTCAAAATTAACATATGTTTGCTTTGTTTCCTGTATAAGGGCAGCTATAGCTGTCAGCACTTGGGTGGCCATCTGGTCATAGAGGTACCAAGGTACACTAGCATACAGGAGTTCGCTGAGTCGACCCAAACTGCTCTGCAAGAGAGCCATTCCTCTTAAACTGTCCTGCCGTGCAATATCAACAAGTGGACTGATCATGTTCCGACCAACAGCCGTCACAAACTGGCCAACTGCCTGAAGAGCCAAGCTCTCCATGGACAGTGGTTGCTTTTTCTTAGGCATTTTAAATGATTTTTATATGCCAGTATCTTTACTTAAACCAGAACTGGAAAGAAAATGTGGTATCTCAGAAATCTGCTTCTGAAGACTAAAAGAATTAACATGCAAGTAATTCACAATGCTTATTTCTAAAATATATCACTAAAGTATAATAAGCAACTAATGACAAACTAAGAGGCTTAACACCTTAAAGCAGCTCTGCATACCATTTACCTGTTTCCAAAACTATTCTGGATGTGTTTACCATATAAATTTTACCAGAAAATATGTTAGTCCTGCATCACATGTAACAAAATGAATATGATGTCACATCACAGAGACAGTTTCACTCCACTGCATGAATGCTGAATAGTTATTATTCAATGAAGTGCAATAAATCAGAAATAATATGTAACTTCTTTCTTCATTCATTGAACAACCTCCAGCTCAAGAAGACAAAATGTCATTCAATGTGTTATTATCCTATTAGTACACCGCGCTCCTGTCTTACTTTAAACAGCATATCATTCAACCACAGGCCTCATATTTATTTTAATATTGTCAATGTTAGCACTGTATATCCACTGTTACATTGCAATATAACTTTTACTCAAATATGTCTCTTCTGTTGCAGAAATAAAAGTGGTAAGGAGTCTTTGTGACTTAAATTTTATCCTACCAAGCTGAGGTAAAGTTCACCCTGTAACAGGCCATCAGGCCCACAGCAGGAGTAGAGGTATAGCTCTACTCCTTCTTTAACTTCAGCACTAGATGGGGGAGGGTGGTCACTGCCATGCCTCAGCCACTTTACCCCCAGGAAAGAGACCCGGTACCCATTGCACAGGAGGCTGGCTGGGCCCCAGGGCCTGTCAGGACTGGTGCCAAAAAAATCTTGCCATCACTGGGATTCAATCCCCGGACTATCCAGCCTGTAGCGAGTCACTATACCAACTACACTATCCCAGCCCACATCCTACCAAAGTGGGTATTTAAATTTTAGTGCATGGTTGAGGAAAGATGTATCATTTGAACAGAAAAAGATAAAATTACAAAATAAACAGCATTTTGTGGGACACAAAAACAGAGACTATGCAGCATGTCTTAAAAACGAAGTAAATTTCCTTGTTGGATAAATATGTAAAATGGATTTCTAGGGGGTGTTTTCCTTCATGCCTGCATGTATGCAAAAACAGGTCTTTATACGAACTATACAATACACAGATCAACTCAAAGTCTGTGTACAAATAACCATACAGTTCAACATGTCCAAGAGGCTCCAATAGTACTAAAATAATTGTGTGCTAAACACAGTGGCATATTTTCAAAGCACCTTCTTTTTCTGAGCGAGTGATATGAATTTATTTTTCCCATCTTAAACTCCAAGATACTGTACGAAGACAGGCAAGTGTGAAAAAGGGTTTGACAGATATGGTAATCCACAATTAGTGGTAACATGAAAAGGTATTAAGGATGATCTTATGTTTAAATATTTTTCTCATTATTCACAAAGTGTTTCATGAATTCTTACCATATCTATTAGGTCTCAATCGTGAGAAGAAAGACGGTTTGCCTTCTAATCCAAGTTCTTGGTATGTCTGCCTATTAAGAGAGAGGACAAGATGTCCTGTTGGTGTCAGTGCTACACAGTCATCTGTATCAATGTTTGTGCCATCACTCAGAACTGTGAGAAGCCCTGTATTAAAAGGCAAAAATCAACATAAGCATTAAACAGGATATAAATTGGCATTATTCTGTATGAACACATGGAATTCAGTTGCCAATTTCTGTACCTGGCATATGCAATCAGTGGTTACAACAGCATAATTAACCAACTGGTCAATGTACTGAGATACAACTGCTGATACATATAACAATGCTGAAGGATCAGAGATACACCTCATACACTCTTTCCATAAACATCCTTATCTGATATACCCAAGGCAGTCGTCGCTGATATAAGCCAAGTTTATGATGACATTAAAGTTATCAAAACTATTTAAGTTTAGATACTGAAGCATCTTAATAAATGTACAACAACTTTCCTGGACCTTCCGAGATAACAAAACTGACGCAGTGTGGAAGAATAAATTTTGGAGCTCCATTTTAATCACGTTTGTGCAACAGCTGTTAACACGACCGTACCTTTCTTCACAAATGCTTCTATGAATTCCTTGTTGATTAAGTCGCATACATGAATATCTTCTACTTTGTAGTAATCGCAGTCGTCATTCAGTGAGTCCGTAATTACCTCCGGCACATTTATTGTATCTGGCAACACAACGGAAACCTGCAAACAAAACACCGGTTATGTACACGATGCAGTTTCGTTAGTAACAGAATGTAGGAACTGGAAATCGACAGAATTTACCAAATAATTAAAGTAGTGGAAATCAATTACATCAGTGCACTGTTCTTTTATTTCACTAAAATTGCCTCTTCTGAATTTAAAATTACAAGGAGGACGAGGAAAGTTCCACACTTCTGGACACAACATTGCTTTGCTTAATCTTCATAGCTGCCATCTTCTCGCCATCACGATAGAACTGCCCTGTCGCACATAAGCAAGGAATATCGCGATGTAAAACCGCAAGTCTCGCCGAATTCAACTGAGTTTTTAGAGCCTGTATTAATTTTGGGGGCTTAATGTACTCCAGCACTTCATTGTTTCAAATTGTCAAAGTAAGAGAAATCATGCCCATCTACCAAAGTTGTCCGTCATTTCATCTCACTTTGTATGAAGTTGGCTATTCGTAAATGGCCATAAGGAGTAGTGCAGTAATTACTGGTCCTGCGCATATCGATTTACAGAGGCCGTATTTGGCGAAGTATTTACTCCTCGTGTGACGAAAAGCAATCATGGACTATCGAAGGCCGTACAACACCGTGTTTTATAGCTAGGCAGATACGTGTGTAAGGCAGTCCGTAATATCAGCTGAGGGTAAGTCATCCAAACGTAAACATTTCGTGTCGTTGTAGCAGACTCTTACAGCTTCAACCCCAAGTTGTCAAACAGAAACCTACAAGAAATACGAAAAACATTAAAAGTAAGATTGATTGACCATTTCTTCATTAGCAAGTGCATTGCGCTTTACTAATTTCCTTTCATTCATAATTTGAGAATACAGCCGAAGCTGGAAACAGCTGTGATGTGCCCTCTTGCCTTCCACTAATACACACTGTATACTTAAAATAAAATTTAATTGCATATTTAATAATGCCTGTCACATATCCATAGTATTCCCATGCAAGGTCTGGAGGTATGTGTTAAATATGTTTCTTTCTCAGGTTGATTGATGAATAATGGATTCACTTGAAGAACAGCTGTTTGCTGCAGTTTCAAGAGGAGATACAAACTGTGTAAACTGCCTTTTGGCCCAAGGTGGGTAGTGCCAGTTATGTGATGAATATACAAGCCTGTGTCAGGTGTCTGCATAAAAGTTTAAAGCTTGGTACTAGGAGGTATACCCTTATCATCTTCATTGTTATATTTGTACAAACTGAACCAACCATAATTCATTATTTAATGTTTAGTGATACTTCTTGTACTTAAAAGACTGTTCCTGAATTTATAAGTCATTAGGCATGTAAGTTATATGCATTTGGGCTGGATTATATTTTGTAGTTGTTAATAACAGACTGTTGATATATCTGGAAGTTTTTGTGCTGTTTGGACCACACACAAGTGCAGTTACACCACCCTTTTTACTTAATGTACTTTACTTCACTTTACCATACCTTATTTTAAAAGTGAAACTTTTGGTTTTACTGCATCTGAAATTTGTGTGTGCGCGCGCACAACTTGCATGTTTTCTTTTCTTTCTACACATGTGAAGAATATACAGATTACTGTTACCTATTTATGTTTAAAATTTTGTTGTAGGGGCAAATGTAAATATTGTATGCTCATCAGGAAGAACACCACTTGGAACAGCAGCACAAATGGGGAATATGGCCATTTTACAAATATTACTAGATGCAAGTAGTGTCCCTGCTACACTGTCTGAAAACATGTACAAACAAGAGCAGGGAAATCATCATTTAAAGCACAGGAGTAAGAAGAACAGACGTGATTACTCTCACACTAACAGTGCAAAGAAACATGCTGGCGCATGTGGACATGTGGATAATTTGTCAAGTAACACAATTAATATTGGTGCTGGTTGCCAGGAAAACAACAGTGAAATTGTGAGAAAACAGTGTTCTGTTGATCTGAATCATGATTTAAGTGTAGACTCAACGGTGACTGATTTAAGTAACCCTTCAAGCCAGAAACAAAATTTGGGTTATTTTATAGTAGTTCACAAAGACAGGAGTGTACTGCAGTCCCCAGATAGTATGGAAGATGAGACTTCGAGGCAGAAATTGGATGAGAATTGGAATCAGGGTATGAATGAATGTGCTAGTTCATGTGCTGTAATGCAGGGCAACGAGACATCCACATGTGTGCTTAATGATGATCGGACACCTGATGGAATGGATGGGCTGGAGTGGGATGTGGAGGTGGAGGATAAGGGAGAAAGTGGCAATGGGGAAGAAGAGGATTCATGGGCATCCTTGTATCGCTGGTATGCTGATATCCTGGATCGCACCAGTTCTCTTCTTCAGTTGCCCCACCGCTGTGATGTGAACCATCAGGATGTTTATGGGAGATGTGCTGTGCACTATGCTGCAGAGCAAGGACATGTGGATGCTCTGCGAATGTTAACAGAAGCAGGTAATGATGTATTCCACGAGTATGTTAACAGAAGCAGGTAGTAAAGTATTCCATGCATATGTCAACAGAAGCAGGCAGTGAAGTGTTCCACTTGGCATGCAACTGAACAAAAGCATGCATAATTTACGTAGAGTGGGAATCATGTGTTCAGATACTTAGCATGAAAATGTCATATTTGCATGCCGTTTGGCCCTTTGTTGCAGGTTGTCGATTGGATATTGGGGACTCTGATAACCTCACTGCACTTCATCTTGCCACTGCCAGGGACCATTATAAAGTTGCAAAAATGCTACTGGATGCAGGTGTTGAAGTTAATCGTAAGACAAGTGATAAGACTTCAGCATTACACATTGCAGCATCGCGAGGTTACATCGATACTGTCAAAGTGTTGTTAGATGGCGGTGCAAACATAGACTCCTTGGATGCATCTGATCGTACACCATTGTTACTTGCTGTGTCACGAGGACATGAAGATGTCGTCGCACTTCTCATCAAGCATGGGGCTAAAGTCAACATTGAGGAAATTCATGGTATGATGCCATTCTCAGTGAAAATGTTTAATGTCCATGTTGAGATAAGTGGTGCTATTGTTATAAGTGTTTGGGTTTTTATGATATAAAATTTGCTAATTATGACCAGTATTTATGTAGTGATTCAGCAGCAGTCTGCCAAACTGTGTGGGTGCATTAATCAAGTGATTTTGACTAAGATGAATCCTTAATTTCAGGCTTCCATCACAATGTTGGTGAGAACTGTGCTCTTCTGGGGTTATTATGCAGCGTCAAATGGTAATCCTTTACCAACATTTCAGGACAACATATCAGTCCCATCTTTCTTTTCCGTTTCTTTTCTTCTTGGTCTTCTTGACCCTTGAAGATGGGACTGATATGTTGTCCCAACACGTCTGTAAAGGATTAGCGTTTGACACTGTGTAATGGCCCAGAAGAGCAAAGTTCTCAAGATAAATCCTATTACCATGGGGCTGTTTTAATTTCTGCCTGTTCATAATTTAAACTCTAATCCAATACAATACAATACAAATACTGTGCAATGGTGTGTTCAGAATGACACAGAACATATTTACTTGCATACCTTACAAGCTGGAATAGAGCAGTCAGTATAGTGACTAGGTCACAAGACTGGATGGCCAAGGAAGCATGATTGACAGTTCCCAGTAGAGGCAGAAGGTTTGTGTCGTTCAAAACCTCCAGACCGGCTTGGGGGGCCCACCAAGCCTCCTATTCAGCAGTTACTGTGGGGTCTGTCCCTGGAACTGAAGCACCCACAGCATGACGCTGACTGCTCACCACCATCTTATGCTGAGGTTAACAATGTGAAGAGATGTACCTCCATTACCCCCAATGCCTTCATGGCATCCACAGGAACATTACCTTACTTGCACATCTTACTGGTTAAAAATATATGGAGTTCACCTCTTGACCTCCCTATACATGTTCTTGGTATGGTGCCTTACCTATGGGAGTGTATGTACGTACGTACGTATGTATGTATGTATGTATGTATGTATGTATGTATGTATGTATGTACCTTTTAACCAAAAGTGTGTCCAAAAAACATAAACGTGAATGACTTAACAATGGACAGAGGAGGGCAGTCAATCACAGCCATGTTTGTAAAACATTACTGAATGATAGAATGTGCCATGTTTGGTCATTATAAGAACTATCATCAGGCATTTTAAAGCACTTAAGGAAACAAGCGTTTGCATACAACACAATCCTTTTTCGATAAATGCCAAAAAATGCTGCATTGTATCTTTCAGTGAGGTTTTACAAATATACTTGTGATGAACTGCCCTCCTGTCTCCATTGTTGCATATTCATCACAATGGGATGTCACAGTAAAGACATGAATAATTTATTCCAGGTTATACACCACTTTGTGAGGCTGTGTGGCAGAAGATGGTGCCCCTAGTCCAGATGTTACTGGATGCTGGTGCCAAAATAACTCAGTCTCATTTCCTTCTCCACTATGCCATCATGCACAGGCATATAGAAATGGCTGAACTGCTTTTGAAGGCTGGGTCTATTGTGAATTTGCGTGATGACAATGGTGACTCACCCCTGATTGTTGCTGCCAGGACAGGGATTTGCCAGCTTGCGGAACTCTTGCTGAGAAATGGTATACATTTGTGATGGTACACATTTTTAATACCCTTGTTTCAAGGTGCCACATCTTATGTATTTTATATCTGGAACTGCTTCCCCCCCCAAACAGCCATGACAAAGTCTGTTCTCCCGTGAACACTTGTCTGCAGTTTTCCTCCATTTCTTCCACCTAGTTTTGTATCCTTTCGTTTGACTTTACCATTTACTCTTTGACATCACAGTGCTTCATTCGATTTCACTTCAACATCTGCTCATTGGTAATTTTTTTCACCTTTCATCACATCAAAAATCATTCCAGTTGTATGTCTTGTAGATTTTGTTTTCTACCAAGTCCACTTAAGTGATCTTCAGTACTTCTGTGTTTCATGCTGTGTCACTTGTTTTCTGGTCAGTTGTATGTGTACAAGCTATAAGACATCCAATTCAGAGTATCATTGTTTGATTCCAGTATTTAATAGTGTAATAAAAGATCATTTTCTTTAAGATCTCTTTCAAGAGCACTGGAAATGGTATTTAAACAATTGCTGTGGCAAGTAAATATGAACAACTTTGTTTTTTACAGTACGTCATATTTACATTAAGTGACCTACAGTGTTTGTGTATATAAACACCTCTCACATAACACAAAGGCACTGGCATAGTTATTCATTAATTTGTTACACATATATGATAGTTCTTCACACATCTGATTATTAAATGTTTTCCACAGGTGCAGATGTCAATTACCCTAATGCTCTTACTGGAAGCATGCCACTACACGAGGCAGTTGAATTTATCCGAGATTCAAAGTACTCTACGTTTGAGTCAATGTTCCATATATTGCGATCATATGGAGCAATTCTGAATGTGCAAACATGTACAGGTGGTGACACTCCATTATTTAGGGCTATTCTCTTAGAGAAAGACAAAGCAGCAGCACTTCTAATTCGCCACGGGACTGATGTGAACCTGTGTGATGTGGAAGCATGTGTGGTGGACAACCTGTGTTTGGCTCGAAAAAGGAACAACTTCCGTTTGGCTCAAATGATAGTTTATGCTGGTTTTGATCTTCAGCACTGTACTCCTGATCTCAAGCCACCACCACAATCAGCCTCCCTGTCATTAGACAATTTAAGGGACTGGCTAACTTATATGAAATTTAATCCAATGAGACTGACTGAACTGTGTCGATTGGTAATCAGGGCACAACTGCAAGAGAGAGTTTATGAGCAGATCACATCATCATACTTGCCTTTAAGCTTAAAGAAATACATTCTGTTACAAGATCTTGACTTTTGTGGTTGATTTACAGGGACCCTTTTAGTTGAGTACAATGATTCAAGTGATCTGAACAGTTACAGGGACATGAAACTTGAACTGTATGTGTCAAGGACAGCTGATGAGAAATGAAACTTATATGTCTTGAAGCTTTCGCGGCAACAAAATCCAATAAATTCCTCCAGGGCAGACGGCCACATCAAACTGTGAAATTCTTCCAATGGTTCAGGGACAGTCAGTCCCCAAAACATTGGAAGCCTTGCACGCTTTGACATGGCTGTCTGCCTGAGAGGATTTTATTGAGAAATCAAAGGGTACTTGTTAGGAGAGATAACAATACAGAGGGTTTGGTATTCTCCTGTTCCTGTTATTTCTGCAGAGTAACGGATATGTACAAACACAAGTATTATTTAATATACTGCCACCGTAACCTTGTGTGTAGCCATTTAACTGTCCGTTGTTGAATGTGCTGTGTCTTTTAGTTTTGTAATGTGACTCTTGAACAACTCACCATTTTCACGGGTCATTACCACATTCCCCTGTAAATTAAATTTAATTAATACCAGACTAGTAGGTTCTTTATTCAGCTATAAAATAACTTATGTCCATTAATAATAATAATAATAATAATAATAATAATAATAATAATGTGGCAATACCAGCGGACAGAAATGTCACACAAAAGGAAGCAGAAAAGAAACTAAAATACAAGAGTCTATGTATAGAGATACAACGAATGTGGAACATGAAATGTATGATTATACCTGTGGTACTTGAAGCCACCGGAATAGTAACAAGAGGTTTAAGGAAAAATTTAGAAGCCATACCAGGAAAACATTCAATAGATTCGCTGCAGAAGACAGCTATACTTGGAACATCACACATACTACAGAAGCTATTGCAGTCTGAAACTTGATACCTGAGCGGTGGAGATCACTGCTGGTTCAAGAGAAGTACCAAGGAGAAATGGCCTGTGACAAGATAGAACAACAACTGTAACATTAATGATGTGACAGCACTATTTGAGCATTTCACTCCATTAGTACAAAACTGAGTTCAAATACTTGCTTTCATCAAAATTTAATTTTCAGAGCAATCCTAGTGTGATTTGAAGGCAACAAGAACAGATGCTGTGAAATTTATAAAACAGCATGTAAATAATGATCCTTCTGGTTGCAAAATTAGATATTCAGAACTGTTACCTGTAATGACTAGATGCAATGAATAGTGTGGTTAAATGAAATATGTATAAAACAGAAGTTCTGATATATATATAGTTACTTGTTTTTATTATCATTGTTAACACTTATTTCAAAGAAAAATGTATATCATTTCAGCACAAGTTATAGTGACAGTAAACCACAGAAAGTCATTTATAAAGCAATTCAGCATTGCAGAATTGTCTATATGATATGCACAACAGAATTTCTCTTCATAGCAGGGTTGGCCAATTGGAGTGTTAAAAACAAGGAAATCATGGATGATAACGCACATAAATACAATGCAAATTTTTCTAGTAAAACACAAATTAATCCCATTATAAACAACAAAATTTCATCTGCAGTTTTCACAGATTCTTACATCAGCCAAGAATAAGAGATAATTGTACTGTTATTTTTATTCAGACATAGGCTGCATTATATATGCTCACACACCACCAGTTGGCCAGCCCTGCTGGACATAAGCACTGTAAATCATCAGTCAATGCATGCATGTTGACATGGCATAGTCATCTTTAGGCCTTCATGCCACATTGTCCTATCACTGTCAATTCACAGTTACAAAGAATTCTTAAACATGTACCATTAGGAACCACCATTTGATAACAGCTATTAAACAATTCAGTTTGCACTAGCCATGTGTCCGTACATCTTACATCCTAGATGTCTGAATCCTTTGACCACAAAATGAAAGATGTTGCTCCATCCACGCTCATTTGCAGACGAACACCTCTCCTTGCACCTTTCTTCTATGTGCCACATGAGTACACATCTTACTGCTGTACTTGTAGGTACAGTAATACAAAATGTGAATTTGGTGTCACACATTCAACAATCATCAACAATGAAGTTTCAGGTGATATTCATAAGAGAAACATACATGTGCAAAAGGTAAAGTTGTCCGTGTGCATTCTGTGAAGACATATGGGGGGAATGGAGATACAACATTGTGCATTCTTAATCTTGGCACTAGAGACATGTTGAATTGTCAGCTTCACGCTCTGGCTACTTTACCCCCCTAGTACCCTTTGAACTTGAAGCTGGGTGGACCCCAGCACCAATCTAGATACTGTGGAAAAGATAAACTCTTACCACGCTGGGCATCAAACAATTCCATGTTTGTCCAACCCACAGGCTAGTCCCTACATTAACTACACTATCCCAGCACATTCATGTGTAACCGAGTATAAAATAAAACATGGCAATACGTGCTTTGTAGGGGAGAAAGAAAAGGAGCCAGTGATGTGTAACAGAATGATAAGTTTTTTAAAATTTTTCTGGCAAAAATAAACACCAACCTTGAAAGAATCCTTATTTCAATTACCATCATGATACCAATTTAGTAACAGTGTTAATGGTTATTTCTTAATTATTCATTACTACTAATTTTTGTTTGATGACGTGTTGGTGTGCATATCGCTGCACACCATCATAAAAAATCAGCTGGTTGCAATTCACCTAAACTATACACAAATGTTCAGTTCCTACCTCACAGAGAACAGTCTTCATTATAAAGACCAATTGGTTAATACTGTATCAGGAGATAATTGGTGTTTCTTGTGAGTATCACACAAGACTTACAAAAGTAAATATAAGATGTGACAAAATGCAGTTTCTTAATTTTACAACACGTGTTACGTAGTTAACACTGGGCTTAAGAATGGTTGAACAGAAATGAACACTCATGGGCATAGTAACAGCTGTATGACACAGCTGTCATTCACACAACAAACTTTTTCTGCAGCACAGCAGCTGTCCACACATGCATGTGTATTTACAAAAGCACCAACATGGCAAAGGCATCTTTGATATTATGTCTGCAGACTCATTATAAAAGGTTTATATAAAGACAGACCCTGCTGTGCATTTTTCATTTACAACTTAAAAGTCCAGATTTCTATTTAAAAGAAAAGTAAATATCAGTAGTTATTTTAAGGACTTACTGTGTACCATCCCACATTCAGAAAAACTTCATACACACACTACAAAGCTCCAAATCTAACTCCCAAATGAAATATTCAGAATTACAAATTATTGCTATTACTTTGAAGTTGGATGTCCACACGCAGTATAACAGGAAATTGGTCTTTCATAGCCATATCACAATCATGTTTATCTTTCAGATGAGCAGTTAAAATAGTACGAGTACCTACTCCACTGCCCCACCACAGAAAACATTTCTAATTTTTATGTTAGTAATTAAAGCAAGGTAAAACAACAGGACAAGTCAAGATGCATGCCAATGTCTTCTCACAAAGAGATACCTGGAGTACTGCAGTTTCAAGAACTTGCCTTTAAAAAAAACCACTGATCTACCATGAAGACAGAGACAGCAGCTTTCTTCATAACTCTTGTACAGTTATGTACATTTCTGTACAAAGTAAGATGTAAATGGGAGCACCACACACGACAATCAGAAGTGTAAGAGGCGGTATTAGGAAATGTGTAAATACTAATAGATTTGTATGTCGGTTAGTGATATTTCTGTAAATTAAGTTTGAATGGGCTGCACAATGCGAAAAACCTGGTGTTAGCAGGTGCAGCATCACATGTATTATACTGACTCAACCAATAAACTTAAACTTAAATAATTCTTGTACCCATCTACCAACACATGGCATCACATCCCAGAAGACTGTCATCTTAATTACTCTTCAGTGATGCTTTCAACGGTTTGATCATCTGTCACTTTATGTCTCACTGTCATTTCACTGGTATTCCATACTTGGACTTCTGTATGAACTTTCATTTAATTATTTTAACAAACCTCCGCATCTACAACATTTCCCTTGGACTTTAAATTCAAACTACTACTTACCAGCAGTCTGAAACAGACTTTAGCTCCCACCTGGCCCACCCCCTCTTGTGTCCCCTATCCAAGGTCAAGGGCTTGATCCTAGATAGGAACACGAGTGAAAGTGCTGCAATTTAGCGTCAAGGGCCCAACAATGCTGGATACACACAGTGACAGCCTCCTGAAATACAGACTAGCCATCTGACCTGTCCCTTCCCCCACTATAAATTCTTGAATTCGCTCACATAATTTGCATATTTGGAAATTAATATGACATCCTTGTATGATAAAATTTCACACTAATTAACGTGAGATCCATAGCACAGAAACAACATGAGCAAATTCAAAAAGAAAAGCAAAAAAAGTCATCCGTCAAGTAACACACAACAGATAAAGAAACACGTAAGTAACTCGAAACATTTTACTGATACAAACTGAGAAGCAGCTATATAAATAGCACGAATGTAAACAAATATTCTTATCCAGTGTCAATATTTCAGGGAATTAATAAGACCTCAAACTCATGTCAATTTACATGCAATGTTATGTTACTTTTCCAACCTATTTTTAACAAATATGCAGTCAACATACCTTTGCCGCTCCCACACATCATGTCATTTCATGTTTATAAGCAACAAACTTACAGTGAGCCTCACAATGAAACTAAATCCACCCACAGGAACTCCTCCCCACCTTTTGCGGTTCAGAGTGACTACGCACATATATACACCAAATATGTCGTCAACCTACACAGCTCAACCATGAAAATGGAGGCAGCATGTTCCTCAAAAATGTCAGCAATGCATCCCACTTCCACAAGACTCCCAACACCCAAAATGGGAATAAGTATCACTACACTACAGTGCAAAGATAAGAAAAGCAAACATATGAACACATTAAAATAACATTTGCCAGCTAAAATATAAGCAAACATTTGCTTCCAGCATCACCTCTGAACCATCCAGCATGCTAAAAATGGACAGGTTTCTGGTCATACTGTGTGATTACAAGAGTTTCAGCGGTATCAAACTATGTCAGATACTGTACGTTACCTATTCACTAAATTACCTCAGGCTCCACTCTGATTGCAACACTTGCCAAAATAAACTTCTTTTTATACTACCACAAGGTTTCCCTATTTGTTTCTTTCCAAGTAACTTTCACATTAAAGGTCTGCTAGACCAGTGACACCATTTTGGACTGCACATAATAAACCCTTCAGAGCTCCTCGAGCATCTCATTTTGGTCAACTTTTATTCAAGTGTTCTACATGTGGCCAATTTTCAATACGTACATTACCCAAGCATTTCATCATATCAAGTTCTGGGTACAACTGTGTGTGTTATCAAACCCTTACATAGACTGAAAAATTTGTAAACTGTTCCACAGAGACTTCTCAAAAGTGGTCAAAACCAAACATCATCACCAAACTACTTACTAATTAGGAACAAATACATGTTAGCTTGTCACATGAAAAATATAACATCAATCTATCACACTCTAGAAATATAACACAATTATGGTAAAATGTACCTGCAGTCATCAGTTTCCAGTTTCTATAACAGAAATACTAAAGAGTAAATCTACTAACAGTATTGAAGCAATTCTCTATAGTGAACACACACACACTCTGGTGAAAAGCAAACTGCGATGTAAGTAGACATCAAATAGGTATGCTGATTTAAAATTGTAATTCCTGTACCCAGATATACAAACCTTACAAAAACTTTACAGAAATCATAACCTACTGGTCCTGCAGCCTCCCATCCTCACATACACTATATAAGAGCATAGATAATATTAATTATGAATATACTTAATTACACATCAATCTTCCCCCCCTTTCCATGGGGCTGTTAGTCAAGTTAATAGGTTAAATTGTTTTCTCCATGTCAAGCAAGCAAAGCCAACAGTTCTTCATTTTCTGCAGCATAATCTAATGGCAACTTCTCTTTCAAGTCACTAATAAACTTCAGGTCAGAATTTGCTTCCAACAGAATTTTAACTACGTTAACGTGACCTTGCTCAACAGCCCTGTGCAAAGCTGTTTTGCCGTCAATGTCTCTGAGTCCCGAATTGCTACCATATTTTAGTAACAGACTTACTACAGAGTCATGACCTGCTGATGAGGCTCGATGAAGGGCAGTGGCCTGCCCTGCTCTTGTAACTGCATCTACTGCCGCGCCAGCAGTCAACAAACGACGACAGATACGATCATGACCTGCACGTGCAGCATAGTGCAATGCACAATAACCAGCTGAATCCTGAGTATCTGGAGATACACCCTTATTCAACAACTGCTCCACACGTTCCAGGTCATCATGTTGGGCTAAAAGTTACAGAAACATTGCTCCTTTTAAGGTATACAGCAGAATAACCCCATAACAAAACTACAATAGTTCACAAAGGATAACCCTGAGAGAAAATCAAATACTGAGGATGGAATATTTAAGGTTCTCAAAGTGGCGCTGCTGAAGGTTTAAGTCGTCTTGGGTGTTATGTTGTGTCACTGGATAGGCAGGTAACCACTCACCCAATGACAGTGTAACATCACAGTAGACTTGAATCTTCAAATTCCAAGGGTTTTTCAATCCCTGCCTATGAGACTACTTTCCTATACAGTACATAACAACCCTGACTATCAGAAACAAGAAACAGTCTTATTGGAATTTTTCCTCACACTTCCCAATTTGTTCTGCTCCCATCATTTGCAATGCGAATAATTAAGCTGATGTGCCAACACTACAAGCACACACAATTATGTGGCCGTTATTCCTAAGTTACACAAAGATTTAATGCTTGTTCCACTGAAACTTACCTGCATACCAAATTCCTCGTTCAAAATCAAGTTCATCTAATGTCTGGTACAAAGAAGAAGTACCCAAAGAACAATGAATGTGACTGTGGCAATCCGACATCACTCTAAAACCTGTAACACAGTTCACATGGAAAACCTGGTGGACACAAAACTTATTGATCTCTAACATTCAAACATATCTAAACCAAATAATACATATTTCAGCAATAATTGTGGCTTTGAACCATTCCCTTATTTTTATCTACCAAGCTGGGAAAGTGTGTCTACTGAGATGACACAAACAGATCTGAGTATACCGCTGTAATTAGATAATCCAGCAACACCAGTTTATACATATGAAAAACGGCTCAGTATCATGCCCTACCAAGTACAGTGCACATACCTGAAGCTAATAAAAATATCAACTTACATACAAAATACTGTGAAACACTGCAAAATCTTGAGTAGAAAAGTGATGACCACACAAAATGTTCACATTTATCTATACTTCTAATGAGTCAGCTACATTTCATCTAGACGAATGGGCGGTGCAGAGTCCAAATTGGACAATTCTGGTCTCCATGACCACATGACGTTATCAATGTGTAACCAAAACACATCTGCAGTACATCCAGAACTTGTAGAGGTGGGTGAGTGAATGTGTGTCCGTCTTGTCCCACCCGACCTCCATATGTCTGCAGCTTTGTTTGCACTTCTAGGAACTCTTTCTGTGAAAGTCCAAATACTTTAGTTTCTGTTGCATCCACATTCCCTTTCACAACAACATGAGGCATGTTGAATGTAGCAGTATTACACTTCTCTCTGAAGAGTCCACACTACTTCCGCTTCACCAGTGCTGCACACAACTTTATAGCCAAGTTCACTCAGTGTATTTACTACTGCGATTGGAGGACCTGAAAACACAAATGTAAAGGTGAAGTTGTCCCTATCTGTGCCATGAAACTAGAGAGGGGGAGCAGACGTATAGCTCCGCTCATTCTTAACTGCAGCACTATATAAAACTCAGCAGTCAACTTCATGCCTCAGCTGTTTTATCCCCATCAGAGAATGCTGGCACCCACTGAATAGGAGGCTAGGTAGGCCCCATAGCTGGGCTGAACATTTGGTATAGAAAAATCTCAACCCTTGCCAGGATTTGAACCCTGGATCATCCAGCCTTTAACACAGTCCCTATACTGAGTACACTGTCTTAGCTCCAACACAACCACACACACATATTAATTAAACATATGTCTAAAACAAAGATCTCAAAAACCCTGCCATGCTCAGCGGATTAGTCACGGGCTTTTCAATGCAGAGGACCAGGTTCATTCCCAGGCCAGTCAATGTGGAATTTGTATAGGGGACAAAGTGACACTTGGATAAGTTTCTTCTCTGCCTCAGTTTTCTCTATGAGAATCATTCTGCAAATGCTCTGTCACTCATCTACCATCAATACTATACAATCTTAGCAAATGACTGCATAATTTTCAAACACGTCTCTCCATAACAGGATTATCACCTCAGACTACCAAATGCAGATACACTCCAGGGAAGTGGATCCTTCTTCAGAAGCCGACAATCAGTCAGCCTCTAGCATGTCTGCATAGGTAACTTCCACTTGTAAGCCAATATTACATGAGTTCAACACATAACTAATGTAATTATAACAATCTTACCCTTAATGGTCATTCCATTAATCACTTGGATTGATGAAGGATATCTCTTTGATAAGGCCTGAACTTCTGCTGGAATTAGCCCAAAGACTGAGCAGTCAGATGCATGCAGAGAACCCTTCACTGCTACGTAGTAATACGTTGACACAGACATGCTCTTGATTATTGCTTCAATGCTAGAAGAACATTAAAACCATAATTTATGGTTCATAACATTCAGTCCTTTGCACTTGACCACAGAAAACTGGCAGAAAAATCCTTATGGAAAATCAGGCATTGAGATTCAAGCCGCACACCTCCAAGAGCAATGGAATGATATGACTGCTTGATACTGCTGGGCCAAATTTCTTACACTTGTCACATTTAATTGGACTTCCTAATTCTATTTACGCCTTTTGTTTTAACAAAAGAATAAATCAGAAGAAACCACGCACGCACACGCACACACATACCTATACTGTTTTGGATTCGTAACTACAACCACGATCAAGTTCACGATGGAAAGGCAAGATGAAGATCATCAGAGGATTTACCTTTGCTGCCAACGGACTATTACCAGTACAAAACACACTTACTACCTCAACTAGAAGCAACATATGACTAAGCTCAACTCCAACACACCCGCAGAAGATGTTCCAGGCCTAATAACTGATACCACTTGTCTGCCATACCACTGAGTGACTCATTTGACTTACCTGAATACCCTCATTCCCAAAAGAGATGCCTGACGTCTCCAATATGGCCACAGAGGACTGTGACAGTACATGTATACAACTGTTTAATACTGATTCTAACTTTAATATATATGATTAACAATAAACAAGGTTTATTTGAAACAAAACTGACAACAATTCTAAAGACAGCCTTTAACGTTTTCATAAAATGGTTCTAAAATATGTAAAGTTTATCATGCAATAAATGACAATGATCTGGTTATTATGTTGCTCCTTCAAAAAATGAAAGAGCTCTTGTGTTTTTGTAAAACTACCCACTGGCACACAGATGCATATTTCCTACTTATGGATATCCACCTTAACCAGAAACGCACAATTATAGCATTATCACAGGTACCATCCAGTTTGCAGCACCATTCAATAACCATTGCATTACTGACCAAAAGCAACAATCGACATGAAGAAAAGTAATGTATGCAATAAGATGCAAGCAAACTGATGAAATAACAGTCAAATAAGAATATGGCCTCCAAAATAAAACGCAAGAACAATACAGAAAGTACACTGCAAAGCAGTGAGACAGTGTGTGTAAAACTACAGAAAGCAGTCATACAAAATGGAACCACTAAGCCAATACTGAGATGCTGAACAGAGATGAGTTTACTTCCTTACAGACTGCTCACTGGGACATGAGCTGTAACAATGAGTTGCACAACAGTGATGGCTATGCCACTAACAGACAGCAAAGCCCACTGCTCAGGTCTCACTATAACAGCCACATGTGTAACTACAATCTAACTCACATGAAAGTTACGTACCAGAGGACACATCACAAAACCTTCTTTACAATGGCAGAAACACTAATCACGGAGCACAGGGTCCTTCTTAAAACACTAACAGTCATTACACTAACCAAGAAACTATCCACTGTTTACGGATCCCAACAATTCAATACTGTGTTCTGCAAAAGCCTGCAGTTAGTCCACACCTTCACACCATATTTCTTAGAAGATCCATTTTAATATTACTCTCACATTTATGCCGTGGTCTTCCAAATGGTCTCTTACCTTCAGGTCATCCAACCAAAGTTTTGTAAGCATTTCAAATGTCATGTCCCACCCATCTTACCCTCCCAGATTTTACTACACCAACAATGTTTGGTGACAAGCACAAATTATGAAGCTCCTCATTATGCAGTTTTCTGCAGCCTCCTCTCACTTCCACTCTCAAAGATCCAAAACACATAGTGATACAATATTATGAATACATCACCTTGAGTTTCTGCATATCCGTGCTTTCCGTCACATATTCCTCCATGTACAGCCTCTATGTTCCATCCTGCAGTACTGTTCTGCAGTGTAGTTTAATAAGGCGTGAATACAGGCCAAAATTTATTCATTTACTTATTTTCATGTTGGCAAATTAAACCATCACTGCTACAAACTTTTTATCTCAAAGAAACCTGATGATTAGTAACACAGAACTTCAAACACTGAAGGAACCTAATGACTGGTATAAAAAAAAACTTTCTAAGACTGAAGGAAATTACTTGGATATGTACACCAAAATACACATAGACAGAGAATTTTAGCTGTAGTTTTCTCTTCAAATAGTCTAAAAGCATCCTTATAGTCTAACACGGTTGTACACAGATGGAATTAGTGTTTAGACGTGATCACTTCCAAACAGGATAATAAATACGCAGCTTTTCCAAGTAACTTCATATTTATTTTCATAGACCTGGCAACTAATTCAAAATTCTTACTTGGTTTAGTGACCACTGGTTCTGGTTCTGAAAATTCCTTTCTCATAGTCCACATATACTCATTATAGTCTTGTTTAATTGATGTGGATGAAGAAGCAACAACTTCATATCCTAAAACTTCCAGAGCAGTTAGAACAACACAAGGATGTTGCAGGTAAACGATTGTAGATTCGTCACAATAACCACCAGAAGCAAATCTTTTCAATTGTTCAATGTCACATGCTGAAATGAGAAACATTACTGAAAGTAGACACACGTTACCAACTTGACAAAGCTAGCCAAGCTGTATGAAGCATCAAGTGATACCACTTCAGAACACAAACTGATGAATTTGTATCCCTTAAGGTAATAAACAATTAAAACTCTTTACAGATTGATACTGAAAAAGACAACAGTTAATTTATACGTAATGAGGAGGAGAACTAGACAAGTATACTTCATTTTAACACAACTCTTGTTTGCAGTTCTATAGAACACTATACTATTCAACTTCTGTCAATATCGGAAATATAACTGTCAACAAACAAAATTATTACACACGATAAAACACCATCATGGTACATATACCAGCTTTTAATATTGTTTAATAAATCTCTAAAAAAACAAACTTGTAGAAATAATTTCTGGTATATCCGTTTCTTCTCCAGACTGCTTAGAAATGTCTTTAATATTTGGACACAGCTGCGAATGGATGCACCTACACCAAATACGGCTAAAACCATTTATTTCCATTGAAACTTAGCAGATGGAGAAGAAACGTGGCTGTCATGCCAACTTTCCTCAAACTGAACTATACAGACCTACAGCACAATCACAGCAGTCTCCTACAGAAATGATGGGAACCATAATCGCCACTCTAACTTCATCCTAATCATGTAATTATACCACAACGAAACTTCCACTCCAATCTTCCCATAACTTTGTCATTTCAGAACACAATTCTGAGCCAAATCTGACAGAAGACAGTTTTTCCATGAAAGGTGAAATGTTCTACTGATTCATCACAGAATATGCACAACAAGCAACATAAGACGATGAACAAACCAAACACACATACACAGACACAACACAAACATTCGCAGAATGTACAGCCAAGACCTACCTTCACATCCTGATATTTAATTACTTAAGGCATGCCCAAAGCACCAGAAGGCTTCAGAAAACAAGTAAACTTCCTCTTGGTATGTCAACACCCCTACCCCAAATGTTTCCCCCCTAAAAGTGCTGAATTGCCATCTAAGATTAAAAATTCTGTGAAAGCAACACAGCCTGTTGAACAGTGCTAATTACAAACACTCTTATAATGAAACTACAAATCGAAAGAGAGGTAGTTTGGTAACCTAATACAAAAACAGGATGCTTGAGGCCATACATAACAAAAGTATGCACACTCTACATCTATGTGTAGGTTGCGAAGTCCCAATAGGAACAGCCATTACAGTACAGCTGTGATACATCACAACCTTGATTTTATACAAAGCTTAAAATGTGACACTTCTATATTTACTGTACTTACCAAACTGTGTGCTTTTCCTCCCAAATCCACACACAATACAATCAAGGACAGTTAATAATACATATTTTAAGACACACAAATTCTTTCAGTCTCGAAAATCTAAAAGACTGTCTCCATCATGCCAACTACCTGTTTCTGCATACAACAATAACTCTTGAGAACTTTAAATAATGCAATTTGAACTTAACACGCAAAAGTACAACCACACTAACTCTGAGCAAATCAAAGAGGGACGACCAAACATACTAGCTTTGTGTTTTATCAACAACACGCAATGAAATCTTACTGACACCCAAAGTTCCATATTTGTAAACACAGATGGGCAACCATGGCTGTCAACCCCACTTTAAAAAAATTAAATTCTACATTAAACTCTCCCTCCAGAGCTGCATATCTCAACTATATACCATCTCCCACACAGCAGCAGCACCTTACGCCAGTCACTCTAGGTTTGCATATACAACTTTACAACGAGTCTGGCCAAGCGATATTTATAGAAAGAAGTGAACCAGGCTGTCATTCCTGAAGGACCCCAAACTCACATATTGTTACATCTCTGGTAACAATTTACTTATCAACACTTTCACTGGTATAATTACAATGTCAAAAATGACAAACCAATTTTATAATGCAAAAATCAATCATTTCCGGCATGTATCTCAACTTCAACAGTGTGTCTGTGATGTTGGCATGCATTTGTTTTCTAAGCCAAATAGTCCCTACTTTTGAAATGGTCTCAGCTTTAACCATTTAAAGACGAAACATGTCTGTTTTATATAAGGACTCGGTGTGTACCATGCAGTAAACACTCTCCACTTCAATTATAAAAACCAGTAAGTTAATGATGTACAAGGTATACGTTGATCTTTGCTCTGAGATCCACAGGAAACACATAAATGCAACGTGAGCACCACGTAGAATTTTTGAATCTTACAGCTTGTGGTACATAAAATAACTGCTAGGCTTTAAAAGGTCACATCACAGGAAAACATAGTGGACATTTATCTACACGAGTTAAAATGTTATAGCAGACCATCAGACAATATAGGAGTCACAGACATAGGCAATGTTGCCGCCTCACACCTCCCTGTTACATAACATACAGTGTACAGTCCCTACATACAGTGTAAAATTACATAACAGTTCAGAAGTCAATAACAGAAGCCATGAAACATGCATCTGCATTCCCACCAGCCATAAGAAAGCAATCTATAAATGAAATTTCCTCCCCTCCCATGTCTGTTGTCTTCATAACTGTTTAATTTACAGACAAAGAGTAGTGAGAGGTGAAGGTGTTTGTCGAGCAACAACAAAGCAAATTACTGAATAAATACAGGCACTTGCAAACAGACAGCGCAACCCAAGAAAGGGACAAAACATTCTAAGTGGCACACTGGTTAAAAATTTGTTTTAAAATATCACATCAAAGGTTGCACATTCATAAGGCACTGAAAATTAGATAAAAATGACAGGAAGAACATCCATGTGCACAGCAGAAAAATTCAACAAATACACAGTAAACTCTTTTAAGCTTTAACAGTTGAAGTGGCAGAGGGCTCCTCAAAAAACCTACAAATCCCTACTCTACAAGCAACTGACTTGTATGGAAGTTTTATAACACTATTCTAACTTAAAATGGCAAACACATATATTGAGGATTTTTCTATAGCCTCATTTCTGGTTAAATAACACATTTCAGACCCAGGCAATGTGACCGACTTCATCCAAAGAACTCAACGCAGTTGGGTTCATACTTTTGTCTACCAACAAAAGCAGAGTCACCTCTGAAACAATGCATTTTTAACCAAAAACTACAGGGCAGAAAATGTCAAATATATGTCAGTCTATTGACACAGCTTCATCATAAACGTACAGTTCCAAGTGTCCAGCTCAATCCAAAGATGACTACTTTCAACAAATTTAAGTACCTGCAGTTAGTCCACTAAACCAACTGCTATTTGTACCACCCATATTGAGTTAAGTTTAATTTTCCTGATAACAGAAGAAAGCTACTGAAGTTCATACTTCCACATGCCATTTTCTGTGTCCTACAGCACCCACTCCCACTGGCATATCAGTACATACTCTGTACGCTTATAAATGAGCCACATATGTGAAAAAATGGGCAAAAAAGGCATATAAACATCATGCATATATTACATTCTGCTTCACAGTTTCACAGCACAAAATTAAACGGACTCACAACAATTCCTACCACTTTTCTATTCACTTTGGAATGACACCAGTAAATCTTTACTCTGCAGGTGAAATAATTTTCAGCATAACAAGCTTTCAGATCAAAGAATGAAAATCTGAGGTGCACAAAATCTTGTTAGGATCAAAAGTTTACTGAGTATTGGTTTATGGTACATCATCGTCAACCAGCAAGCAGAGCAAAATAAACATAACTACTCCTGAAATGTTTCATGACACACTTTCAGGTAAAGGAAAATAAACAAAAAAACTCAGAAACTGAAAGCAAATGTCAGATCTAATGACAATATATACAAGTAAAAATTGACACACCACATAGAAAAGATGGAAGCACAAGAGTTGCCCAAGATCTTGGTAAAACATCAATTTAAAGCGAAATGAGGGCCCAGAAGACTGGCGAAATGACTGCAACAGGCCATTTAATCAAACCTTGACAAGAAAAGAAAAGTATGTGTTTAGAAACAGCATACTCAGTACTGCTATTACACATATTTACAGAAACTGTATGTCACCGTAACTTTAAGACCTACCTTTCAAGCCTGAGACAAGAACCCGCCATGGGTAGTCTTTCCCGTAAGATGACAGATTTCCCCTCACTAAGATGTAGGGCATTGATTCCAAACTTCAGTCACACTTCTGACCTGGTGACAAAAACACTGCAAGACTCTGCAAATTGCAGTCTCAACTCATAGTTGATATGAGATGTGAGACAATTCACATTTAGTCACTGCTTCTACATTCTACTATTCAGGCAACTTAAGTTCATGGCCTTAACATTCTTACTTTTCATATTTCTTCTATTTATATCATCTCAGCACTCTTTACAAATTAATCAGAACTACTTGTTTCGGTAGCAAAAGAAATTTCTATTTTGTGGAAATCCGTACTCCTAATCTCAAACAAGATTCTGCTATAAATGAAAAATATATATACTCTTCAGGTGACTGAAGAAAACAAGGTTTTATGGCCTGGTTCAGCAGTTGAGTGGTAATGCACAGGAATGTGTTCAGTCTTAGAGGGCCATCAGCCATCCCAACCTATCATGGTTAGAAACGTGAACCAACTGGCCCTTTTCATTTACTTCACACACAGTCTCAAAAATTTTGAACTCTGAGAACTATAACTGCCCTTTCCTTTAACAAGAGTAACAGGACAAACATGGTCAGAAACTGAGAGTAATGGGACAAACATGGTCAGAAACTGGGCTCCACAAACACATATTTTCTCACTGAAATGCCTTTTTTTAATTTTAAAATAACATCACCTGTCCTTTTGTAATACTATTGTAACCTAAACTAATATATGCATAAACTGATCATTTTCACACCTGTACACACTAGTCACTATCACAGTGACAGTGACTAGTGCAGCTTTCACGAGCATACCAGCTTCACATGACATGCACTGAAACTACCACATAACCAGCAGGTTCCACACTATCAGAGCTGTGCACTGCAGAACACTGTACAGCATAAAAGTGTGTTATGTATACAGTCAACCTCGGTTATACTGGCCTCGATTATAACAGATCGTTTTTTCATTTCCCAGCCATTTCCCTATGCTTCACCATAATAACTACCTCGGTTACACTGGTCTCTCACATGTTGGGTCTTTGGTTACATCAGATTTCTCTGACATTCTCCAACAGTTGATTTTCCTCGGATATGCCATTTTTGACAAAAAATGGACAGTTCACAATGGTTACCGCATGTTTGAGCGCAGAGGGCTCACTCGTCAGAGTGATATGAAGACTGCATATGTAATTCAATAGCATTTTGTACCCGGGGACGCTGAGAAGACTCGTAAGTTTTGCACTTTGACTTTCCTACGGACAAGGTCCAACCATAAGCGGTTATAATGGACAAGCCAGGGCATTCGCTACCTGATAGTTTCTGTTGTTCATGCACCAGCAAGGAAGTACTGTAATTGCTATATGCATGCATCTTTATGGCACTTGGGGTAGAGTGCCATGTCATAAATCCATTACAGCTTGAATTTGGTGCACTTACCTTTTACATAGCAATTTTGTAAGACTTCTATTTAGTGTATGTAAACAGAATTGATTGTTCAGCCATGAAGTGATATGTATCAGTACTGGCCGACTAACCAGGTGTGAATATGTACAGTATTTAAAAGTTTTGGCTAATCCCAGTGGCCACACACACACACTAAGGCATGGGTCTGTGGTCATTTGCTAGCTGGAATTGTGAGTTTGAAGCCTGCTGGGGGCATGGATGTCTGTCTCTTGTGAGTGTTGTGTGTTGTCAGGTAGAAGTCTTCACATCAGGCCAACCACTCGTCCAGAGGTGTCCTAAGGGAGTGTGGTGTGTCTGTGTGCGATCATGAAGCCACAATAATGGGGAGGCTCTGGCCCACAAGGGGCTGTTGTGCCACTCGGGGGGCAGGCTGGATTTAAAAATTTTGGGTATGTTGCACAATACGTACAGCAGGTGTGTAAAGGAGGGGAGCATTCAGACATCTTGGTAAGTGGTGCTTCCGTGAGTTCCATCAAGGGTTCAGGAATGTAGTAATATGTGTTTTTGGATGTGCAAAATGTATCTGTTCATGTCCATATGCAATAAAACTGAAAGCAAGTGTAACTTACGCGGTATTAATTTAAATGTTATTTTAAAACGTAATTTAACCAAACTGCCGACCCCAGTGGCCGCACAGTCTAAGGCGTAGGTCTGGCTGGGATCGTGGGTTTGAATCCCCCTAGGGGCATGGATGTTTGTCTCTTGTGAGTGTTTGTGTTGTCAGGTAGAGGTATCTGTGACAGGCTGATCCCTCATCCAGAGGGGGCCTACCAACTGTGGTGTGTGTCTGAGTGTGATCAAGTGAAAATGAACAACCTCAACACCTACTGTGAGTAGGTAGAAGAGATCAGGAGTACAAAATGAAAATACAAATTTAACCGAACATCAAATATAACGGATCTTCTTAGGACTCCCCTTGGGATCCGTTATAACCGAAGCTGACTGTACACAAATCAACCAATACTAAAGCAGCAAAGTCAAGGAGCATGAGGTATGCTGGTCATGTGACTCACACAGAAGAACAATAAACACAAACAAATTTTTGGTAAAAAGTAACAACTTGGAAAATCAGGAAGGTTACATACATACATACATACATACATACATACATACATACATACAGACATACCTACATAATATTAAGAAAACATCGGAATTAATTTTTGGTAAACTTATTTTCAAGATGAAAACTTCACAGAATCGGTTCCGGATCATGTCGTGACACACTTTAGTATCAGTAGTGTTGAATTTCTAGATCCTGTTTGCTAAGTTGCAAACCTACGTCTTCAATTCAAATCACCTAACCAAACATAAATTGTGTTCTACAACACCCGTAAATTTGGTACAACCTTATTAGTGTTAATAAATTGTACGAATACGTCTTTGCGGACATTACAATGTCGATCACACCCCTTCTTTCGAAAGGTACAATATCCTGTCATTCAGGAAGGGGAAATCAATGTCTAAAACTAAATTATTGGTCTCACCACCTCGACAACAGAACACCGACATTGACATAACCGACAGCAACAACAGCAATGAGCATCAAATGTGACCTACCTATTCTCTCCAAGTATATAAATATAATGCAGCACGCCAACCACGTAAAATAGGACACCAGCTTCACTACTATATAGTTTCTGTTAATAAAATATTCTTTCCACTTACAGCACTTCCTCACGCCCACTCAACGAAGCACAGGACAACCTCTAATACGTCCGTAATAGCAGCACAGACCATACGCACAGATGAATGGATAAATGGAAGTCCGGCTCACTCCGCCACACGGCGCTGCTGTATTGTATAAGTCATACAGCTGACAGAAAGGCAGGATTCAAAATAGTTATTTTGATATGGTTCTTTGATGTTTTAGTATATTCATTGTAATTCTCAAAGATGGATTCTGCTGGTAAGTTAAAGGTTGTTAAAAGGCTTTCATATAATTGTGGAAGTAATAAGTTGTAATTGTAAATTCCTTGACGTATTTCGTTGTTTGCGAACCCGAAGAGCCTCTTCTGTATTCTCCGTTATTGTGTATGTCTTACAGTATCAGCAGATCATGAATATTTGGTACCCAAGCGAGCCGTTACAACCGTTGAGGACATGCAAATTTGGGAGAAGTCTGAAGCCTACTATGTATGTTGTAAAATTATTTTACCTGTTATTTGTAACTTAGACCAAAATAGTTGAGGAAAGACATCAGATTTGGCTTTTATAGAAAACATAAGCCACTTCACCTACAAGCTAAGTCAGTGCATCTTTTGCCACTAGTAAGCATTATTTGGTTCAGAGTGTACCAGCATTGCATTGTGGAAATGGATGATGCTGTGAGTCATTACCCAGTGTTTACATACATTTTGGACCCTGCATTGCTTGTTTCTCTACCTATACATATGCAGTTGATAATACAAAGTTACTCACCACTGTCATATCAAGTTTGTACGTTTTTTGAACAAAAAAGTAATTATTGTTGACCTTTGCATTAACCCTTTAAAGACGAAGCGTATCTCTTCTATATAAGGACTCAGTGCGTACCGCGCTGTAAACACTCTCCACTTCAGTTATAAAAACCAGTCTCTTAATGTTTTATAAGGCAAAAGTTGCTGTTTGTTCTGAGATCCGTACGAAACACTTAAAGGCAATGTGGGCACCACGTAGAATTTTTTAATGTTAAACCTGGTGGTATGTAAAGTTACCGCTAGGCTTTAAAAGGTTAAGGTAATTATTGAACTGCATTGAAATACACTGAATAGAGACTTACAGAAATATCTGTTGGCCACAGATGTAACTGACAAGAAAGCAATCACATCCCAAGTCAACAACAATCACTTATGCTATTTAAATGCAAACTGCCTATTTTACATTGTATTCTTTTCCATTATTTGTATGAACAAGCAGAATACGATCCAAAATATTAAATTATTACAACATGTTACATTGGTTACAGTTCACATGACTCAATATGATACACATAAATATGAAGAATTAATTACTGTCAAACAAAATTCATCTTCATCCAGTTGTTTATTTTTAATTAGCACAACTCCATCAGTAGTAATTACAGTGGCATGTAAATGACCACTGAACGGTTTACTTTCTTTCCACACAGGAATACTTTGGCTTCATCATGGCACTTAATGAGGCTGTAAAGGGGAAGTCATTATCAGTGAAATGTCCTGAGAGTGATGTGACCAAAGGAATGGTCAGTCTCCTTGATAAGTTGGATGTCTGGATAGAAGAAACACCACCTATAGAGCAGCCCCAGAGATTTGGCAATCAGGCTTTCAGGACTTGGTACAAGAAACTAAAAGAGGTACTGTTTCCTTTTTTTTTTCGCAAATAATTTGTCATTCTTTTTGTGCAAGGTTATTCAGAAATAATATCTGAGTCATATTATAATCACAACAGGGCGCAACACAACTTCTTCAAGAAGCACTCCCAGAGCAATTTCATCGGGCAGTCCCAGAGATAATGCTGTACCTGTCAGAAGGATTTGGTAACCCGACACGAATTGATTATGGCACGGGTCACGAGATGTCATTCATTATGCTCATGTGTTGCCTTTTTAAAATTGGGTCATTGCTTGAGGAAGATAAGGTGGCTGCTGTTACTCGAATATTCAACAGGTGAAGTACCATCACATTGCCCTGACATATTGTCACGTAGTATAGAGTAGAATGTGGTGCTTTTATCAATGCTGATTGATTAGTTGGTTGTTTGATTGACTGAGATCACCACGAAATCATAGTTCAATTCCTGACTGTGGCAAAAGATTTTTCTCTTCTCTAAAACACCCAGACTGGCTAAGGGTCCTGCCTAGTCTTCTATTCAGTGCGTACCAGGAGCTCTTTCCCCATGGTTAAAGCAGCGAGGGCACGACGCCGACCAAAGTCCAGCAATGCAGTGGTCTGGAAGTTTCTTTATACATCCTCAAAATATAATGTATGCTCTGGTTAAAATTGTCTTGCTCACGTTTCCCTTAAGTTCTTGGTAAATGTGTTGCTTTGTTGCACTTATTTCAAGGAAGGATTCTTGGTGCTGAACGAGTTTATAGTTTTTCAAATATTGTCTCCTGTATGTAATTTAAAGTACAACTACCTTTTGCCTAAACTGAACAGAATCGAACATGCTTCATGTGACTAAAATTGTGATTATCATGTAATCAGTATGCTTGTTACTTCTAAGTTGTCTCGCTCTTGTTATTGTTTTCTTAGTTATTCATTTTATGTTGCAGGTACCTCCTCCTTGTTCGTAAATTGCAGCTAACTTATAGGATGGAGCCAGCTGGCAGTCACGGTGTGTGGAGTCTGGATGATTACCAGTTCATTCCATTTATATGGGGAAGTTCACAGCTTGTTGGTTTGTACAGTTTTTGTATTCATTGCCTTTTTGTCACTACTTTCATCCATATAAAACATTCTTCATGTGCAAAATATTAAATGTGTTTTGTTGCTTCTCATGCTCTAAAAATAATTAACTCCTTGAACAACGAGACACCTTATCTGTTTAAATACCACTTTTTTAAACAAAAGTCATGTTTTAAGTAATTAAAGCCGTATCATTTTGTAATGGAATGTGATCCATACAGATTATGGTGACCTTCTGTCTTCTGCTTCCCCTTTCCTAAAATATTATATTTGAATGATAAAAGACGGTGTGAACTGCGTTGAAGTGGCGCAGGATAATGATATGGTGGCAGGCACCAGTGATGGACTCACGGGTACTATGAAAGGCTTGAAATGTATTTTACCACCTGATTATATATATATCACAATACCTTGCAGCATGGAGGTAGTTATGTCTTAATGTAAAGGGCTTCATGCACTCTAAAAGCTCTCGATGCCTACCTATTCAAATGAGCCCTCTAGATATTCCACTGACTGGCTCTGTTCTGTCAAAGTTGTAACATTATATGCAGGGAATCTGCCCTATTGAAAATGCTCTCCCACTACCTTACATGATCCTCTGTATAGCAATCTAATACAGTGTAACTCCAATTATCTGGAGTAATTGGGACTGTGAGCCATCTGAATATGCAGAAAATCCAGATAATTGGATTTTTCTTTGAAAATAGGCTACATTGGCAGTTTGAAGTGGAAAACAATTTCTACAAACAGCTATTTTTAGGCTACATATTTATTTACATACAAATAAAAAATTAATACATAGTTTCTTATATGTGTTGTACTTGACAAGTGGGGAAAAATTTAAGCCATAAAGAAGATGTAGTACAATTACAGTAAGAAAATATTTGACTTACAGGTTTACATGATGAAGTCAATGACAGATTTCTGCTTCATTGCTGAAGTACATTTCCTCAATCCGATAACCAGTAATTTCAAGGCAGATTAGTTTTGTAGAGTCCTCAACAAAGTTACCTGAAGGTCCAAGCTGACGTGGATAATTGGAGTTACACTGTATTATATTTTGACTTACGCAATGTTGTCATAGTCATACTTTACACTGTGTATAAATTTCAGCACATCCACAAATTGAACCAAGATCATTTCTGCAGCCTGATATTGTTGAATCTTATGCCAAAGATTACATGTTCATCAGCTGCATTCAGTTCATTAATAAGGTAAAGAATCTCTATCATTGCAATTTGCAATCCTTAATGTAATCATTGTATACTGTGGCTGCATTTGGCAGTCTGCATACTGTAAGTATCACAATTTGATCAAGAGATGATATTCAGGATCAGAAGTGGAAAAATCGTTTAAGGCCAACACCAAGCAATGAAAAATTTGTGGATGCATGCATGTAGTGTGAACTCTGAGAATTTCTGATGGATTAATTGTTTAGGAACCGAGAGGGATTTTAGTTGCAGGAAACTTGTACTGTCTGTGGCTCAGTTTCAGTAAGGCTGTGTAAATGTTAAAAGTTATGTACAACTGGTGCCCCAAAGGTCATTAGTGCTATATTTTGTACTGTGGTCATTTAAAGTGAAAGCTGTTGATGACGATGAGATTGAGGAGATGAAGGCATGAGTGTCTGAAGAAACTGTACAATGCCATCACAGAGCTTGCAACAAATAGCACAGTTTCAGATTCTGTTCCACTTAAAGGAAGATGCCTGCACCAAAATATAGTCATAGTCACTTGTGTGGCAGATACTGATGAAGCACAGGAGTTCTGAATCTAAGATATCCTTCATAACTTTGTTTTCCTATATGGAACATCCCTCATAAACTGTGTTTTCACATCTTTCCTAGTTGACCTGCCACAGCTTCACACTGATTTGCTATCACATATGGAACACAGATTCTATGAAACAATCCTATTGCAAGATTTGAGGTTCTCACAGCAGTGTTGCTGAGGATTCAAGACTACTGGGGTGTTAATGCTGTGTCTTGGACTGCCTGACACTGAAGATGAAGGCATTGTGATCCTTCAGAATGTTAGGAACTATTTAACCAGCTACACAGCATAACATTGCAGAAGACTTGAATCTTCAACAATTCTTTTACTGATAAAATCTTCTTGGATGACCAGCTGTGTCAGTTCAGAGCAGAATTTCAACTTACCATAGACTTTCTCGTCATTGATGTAGCTGGTTGCCTGAGATTATTTTATTGCTTTCAGTGACCACACAAGCTGGAAGTCTTAAGCTGTCATTGTACAGCAGATGTTCAACATACATGTTGAATTTTCTTTATACTTGAGCGTGACTGATGAAAATCAGTCCTTTGACATAGAAAGGCCATACAACAGGACATAAGTAATGTCAGGATCTTTGTCATCAATTCTGAATTCTAAATGACTGAAGAAATGACATGACAATGCTAAGTATATGCATGATTCACAGCCACAAATTGCACTGTTTGTGTTCAAGTCAGGTGTGTGCATTTACTAAATGCAGCCACTGCCATTGGCGACTTAATCCTTCCAGCTGCACTGTGGCCCTAGGGTCGACTCAGCCTCTAACAGAAATGAGTACCAGGAATATTTCTGGAGGGAAAAGACAGCCGGTGCATAGGGCTGACAACCTTACCACCTTCATGTGCTGACTGTCAGGACATCTGGTAGCCTCAGACTCCTGGAAGCCTAGGGGGCCTGTCCAGGCCTGGATAGGGATAACTTTACTTTTCCTTACTGCCTTTCTTGGCAGTAGGAGTGTTGTAATACTAAGTATTGACTATAAACACCCCTTACCACTGTGTCAGACCTACTGGTGCTTTACATGTCAACAAGAGTTCACTAAATTATTTAGCACAGCATGAAACAAATCAAAGATATTGTCACTAGTTATGTTTAATTCTGCTGACCATTCTTTGTAGGTACATAAAACACAATTCAAGGTAGGTTAGTGAAGTATTTAATTTCACAGTGTTTGAAATTTATTATGATACAGTCTTTCATCATGATGCTGTGGGTAAAAACGTGGCACAAGGATACACAAGTATGTAATTAATGAAAATCCTAAAGTTGAAGAATCTGATGGACCTTGGGTCAGATATGTGAAGTTAGAACATTTCAGCTAGGAATCATTTGTCAGCTCTTGTGGATTAAAGGTGTGACACATGTTTAAGTGTTCTCTGTGTATATCAAATGAATGTGCTGCCAGTTAGTGATCCCAGTGCATTATGCAGCTCATTATTGTTGACTGTTGCTATGCTAACAGCGCTCTTTTGGTCCTTTATGCATAAATGACTGTATTTAAAATACTGAATTTCTGTTGCAGGTGAAAACTGGCCTATTTGCTGAACACTCAAACCAACTTTGGAACATCAGTGCTGTTCCTTCATGGTCAAAAGTTAATGGTGGATTGACCAAAATGTATAAAGCAGAAGTAAGCGTTCTTTTCTTTTCACGCAGTTTCAGATAATGGTATTGCGTTACAGTTTCTTCTTATATGACCTTTTAATAAATATGTTATGGTCTGTTCTTGTATGGTCCCCTAATAACAATGCCCCTTAAATCTACTCAGGAGATAGCACACAGTGTTGAAAAGTGGAGGTGAAAAAGATGACTGAGTGTAGAATAATAATTTTTAAGCTGCAACTCCTCACAGAATTTTACATAATGAATACTGTAACTGTTTATATCGTGTTTGTTGACAATGTAAAGAAAAATTCTAAATAGTGTATGTCCACAGTGACAATTCCTGTCTGGTTTGTATGCAACAAGGCTCCAGAAAACAGGCCAAGGTATCTTTTTTTTTGTGATCCCCACTTTTACTGAGAAATGAAATGCACTTCTGTCCTTCTTTGTTCTATTTATAACTTGACACATATTCTTTATGTGGCGTGGCAAATTTTCCAGTACCAAATGTCACTCTGTATATTGTTCTGATAGTCCCATTGATCCTTATGAACTATCCCAGATCTCCAGTCCACATATAATTAAACCTCTCTGTGTGAAGTTTGACATCTTGAGAGAGCAGATTGGTCATTGCTGGCAGTTTTGATTTCTGTTCCCCAGAGAGTTGGTTATTGACTGTGGGTGTGATGAGGCTTAGCACTGTGGCCTGAAATGGACCTACTGTGCTTGGAAAGTGTAGCATGCAGCACAGCGTCACTTGCTGTTTGCATGCCATTTACATGTCCCAATTTCAATCCTCAATCTGTACCTCAACATTAAAATCTTGAAGTTGATCTTTGTATGCACATCAAAGCAGAAAGATGTCTGCTTTATCATGTACTGAATTTCAATTATTTTGTTATTAAATTGACAATGGTATGCTGTGAATGCCATCTTTTGTGTGTATTTATCTGGAAGAGAGTGCCAGTTTTGTAATTTTGTTGACTTTCAGGTGCTGGCAAAATTTCCAGTGATTCAGCACGTTCTCTTTGGATCTTTATTGCCATTTAAAGTTGCCCAGGAGCCACAGAATGTCCGCAGTGTTAGATCAGGTCTGACGCCCCGACCTCCTACTGGTTTTCTAGCACCATCAACTACACACACCTCCAGCAATACTGCGCCAAAATGAGATAAAACCAAGATCATCTTAATGTGATAATTTTCTGAAGTTTTAGTGTACTAATTGTAACAGTACTGAGCTGTATGTTAATTTTGATAGCTCGTATGTTTGAAGACTTTAACTGTGATGTACCTTGTAAAAAATTAATGGCTTGGGAAGGGGCAATCAGCAACTTTTCAAAACAATATGAAAGTGTGTGTTAACTTTGAAGAATGATGAGTAACCTAATTGAAATTCATACATTAAATGCAGAATATGAGTTCATATTTTTGGATCAGGTTAAGAATGGTCAACCAATCAAGAGACATAAAAGACAACACCCCTGCTCATAATGAATAAACTGAATATCTTGATGAAATTTCAGTTATCTTTTGCTGAAAATAACTCATGTTTTATCCTATCTGCAAAAGTCATTATTGGTTCTGTGAACTAGAGTGACGACTCAATTTAATACAGTATTTCTTTCGTCAGTATGTGCTGTATGATGGAAGCTACATGTGGAAGAAAGGTAAAGTTGTCCCTGTGCGTGCTGTGAAGCACATAGGATAGTTGAAGTATAGCTCCGTGCATTCCTAACCTTGGCACTAGATGGAGGTGAATGGACAGCTTCATGCCATAGCCACTTTACGCTCAGAGAAGGAGGCATCCATAGTCATTGAATAGGAGGCTGGGCAAGGCCCAGCCCTAGTTGGGACATTTTGGAAAAGAGAAGAAATGTCTGTTGTTGTCGTAGGGAATTGAACCATGATTCCTCAGTCATCCCGCCCACGGTCCACTAACTAAACTGACTGTGCAATCATAAGCATAACTTGGCTAATAACAATGGGGGGGGGGGGCCAACTAACTACGGGTATTAGGAACTATATTTTGCAAAGGTGTCAGATTTGAAAGAGGGGAAAACTCATCCCATAAAACGCAACTTTTTCATTTTCTTTTTTCTGTCTTTTTATATTTGCCATTCTTCGATTCAGTGACCAAAAAATTCCTAGGTTGAAAAAATATTTGGGGGGGGGGGGGGGGGGTAATTTGCCCCCCCCCCCCAAAGTTATGCCTGTGTGTGCAATTCTGTCTCTCCTATGTGTGTACTTTGTAGAAATTTGCTGATTTATATCTTGGATAGCAGGATAAATGCACATGTATTTGCATCTTTGAAATCAAAGAACCACACTTCCTCCATCAGTTCCATAACTTTGTAATAGTTTCCAAAACTGTGTGCAAGAGGGTACCATGTAGCAAGCTCTGTAATGAGATTGCTACATAATCAGGAATAATATTTTCAGTTTAAACCCTGTCACACACAATTTGCATATCTGAATGCTTGAATCAGAATTCAAAGTCCACATTAATTAAATAAATAGAAGAGTGTCTGTGGACTGCATGCATCTGGCTCAGGATATAGCAAGCAGCAAGCTCTTGTAACTACAGTAAAGAACCTTCAGGTTCCATAAAATGTAGGGAATACCTTGACTACATGATGGCCTATCAGAACTTTTCTCAAAATATACAAGATAATGTGTGTAAGCTCTTGTAAGTCTTGTATAATTCCATAGTGAGTTTTATGTAAGCAGGCAGTTGCCACAGGTAAGGTCCAAGAAAACATTTTTTATGTATTAAATATTTCAAAGAAACCAGAAGCATCCACATGTAAAAAAATAACTGCATACATGACACTCTTGAGAGGGTTTTGTAGCGCTACTATAAATCGGTAGCAGCTGTGATAGCACAGTATTGTCAGTAGGGTATAGGTTAGACAATCCAGGGTTAGTATCCCAGCATGGCCAAAATATTAGTCTCTTCTCCAAAATGTCCAGACCAGCTGTTGGGCCAACCCAGCTTCCCATTTGATGGGTACTGGGAGCTGTCTCCCTGGGAGTAAAGCAGCCAGGGCACGTGTTGACCACTGACCTCCAGCTAGTGCCAGGTTTAAGAAGGAGAGGTGCTACACCTCCATTCATCCTAAATGCCTTTGAGGTGTTTATAGGGACAACTTTACCATCACTTCTTTGTTTAGAACATCTCATTATGAGAGAGGGTCTTTAAACATTAATACTCTGAAGTGTTGTAATATTAAATGTAATTTAACTGAATGTGAAAATGATTACATTAAGTGTATCTCAAGTTAAATGGTATAAAAAAAGAACATAAATTAGTGGTGAATATAATTGAGTTGAATGCCTTATTGATTTCATTTATGTAGGTTTCTGTATTACAGGGATTTTGCATCACATATGTTAACTAAAATTTACTTTATCAAGCAGCATTTATAGAAAACATTAAATTTTATTTAAGATGTGTAATTTTAAAAAAATGAACTGAGAAAAGCAGTATTGTGGATGTAATCAAACAATAAAAGCAGCATATTAGCTTTGCATTAATTTTTTGACTTTGCTGCTTTCACATATTATTGTACCCATTGTCCCTGAATTGAAAATTGTAACTGTGAACAGATTTTACCTCAGTTGCAAATGACACATGGTAAAAGCAACATCCATTAAACAATTTAGTAAGTTTAATGTGCACTCCTAATTTTAAGGCTGTAAATGTAAAATACATAGGGCTCGTGTATTTCTGTATGCCATAAATACGTCTGTAGTTGTACAGTTATTGAAAATTGTATTTCTTTTGTATAGCATGTTAGCAAAATAGCAGCAATGCAGAAATACTGTATGTGTGTACATGAAAATAAAGCAGCGTATGTTGTATCTTCTGTGTTCATTGGTTACATTGCTTTCTCACAGGAAATATTTTTGTTCAGTTAAGATATTATATTTTTAAGTCCTTGAGGAAATGGGGTCTATTTTTAGTTATTAAGAAAACCTGGACTTTTAATGTCACTAATACAGATAAAATATGAGGTTTTCAGCAGCAGTGAAGAATATGTATTGTTTCGAGATAATACGAATAATAGGGAAGTTACAAGGGGTAAAAAATTTCAAAAGGAGTTAAATTTACTAGTGCTATCGCAGTGTAGGTCACTATCCATCTGAATTTGAGCACAGTGTGGGGAAAATCATTTTTCATTATGATTACAGAAATAACATGCCAAATTTAATCGTTTTGATTGGAATCACTCGGCCTTCTTAGCTGGAGTTATTTGTTCTTTAGAAAGATCATTGAAAGAAATGTGCCATGCCATCTCTTTAACAGTCGAAGCTAAATATTTGTTGCTTTTCAGCAACATAAAGTACATGCTACCAAGAAGTTCCAAGCCTTACTCATGAAGCCTACCTTCCTATTACAGAAATTTCTACTTCTACAACTACGTGACTGTTATCATTGCTGTTTTTTATTTTTTGTGAATAACTTACTGCTTAGATGCAGATTGTGTGTATATTTAATCTGTTGGATATAACCTTAACATTTCTCATTATCCTGTACATAACTTGCAGGAATGTATAATTATCTTCACATGAGATTTCATATTCCTGTCACAAATGCTACAACAGTCTAGCAGAGTACTCATCGGCCCTAAAGATGGAGGCTGCAGATATCTCCCAAAGCTGGTGTGTTTCTGAGGAACTATATTACATCACTTTCAAGAATACAGTAATCTCCAAGCAGTAATTCACCCATTTATATTCCTAACAATGCACAAGCTGGGAAAACAGTTCATTTTCTGTAAACCTTTTACATTCAATATACAAATCCCAGTGCTAACTGTAAGTACCACCCACTCTATATAAACAACCTCAGCATTTCGTACAGTGTGTGTGTGTGTGTGTGTGTGTGTGTGTGTGTGTGTGTTCCATATAATTCATGGAATAAACAGCGATTATTTGTTGTACAGCATCAGTCAGCTGGTCTTTGCAATCAGCATGCAGTGTACTGAATCAAAAGTACCTTTTTATTATATCAACACAACTTTATCAGCATACAGTCCTTCTCATTTGCAATTTAGCTACATGTTCCCAACGGCCACAGACTGCAGTGGTGAATATCTAAAGGGAAGAATATTTCAAACTATGCACAATGGTTCAAGTGTGTGACTGTCGATAAGAATGGCAGAACCACGTGTAAGACAGACGTCGCTGCAACTTCTAAATAGGGAATCAGAAGTCAACCAACTTTTCACATACCGACGTTACATTTGGCCAGCGCTGTAGAGTCGGAGTTGGAAGGAATTTTAGGTGGAGTCGGAGTCGGTAAAAATGTACCGACTTCGACCTCAATCTAAAATCTTATCTAGATACTCCAACTCCAGAGCCCTGATAGCTACAGTAACCATTGGTACTTAAATACAGGTTATAAGTCAAGAAAGTAGCCTGATGATTCACGTAGTGGTGATGAAATGTCTTATAGGTTTACCGTTATTAATACATATTGAACTTTTATGAAGGAGTCGGAATTTTAAAAATCGAGGAGTCGGAGTCGGAGCTTCTGTGTACCGACTGCACAGCCCTGCATTTGGCTTAAGTACTCCAAATCTGCATCGTTGTGATGCCCTAAAATGATCGGGTCTGATGAACAGCAAATTCTCTATGAATCCTAATAAAAGGCAGCACTTGATTTGGTCCAGCTTTGCTAAGGGGCCACTTGTTCTGTTGCTGATTGTGACGTAGGCAGGAGATACGCTTTCTACCTGTCCGTCTCGTCCTGTTTCATCGTATCCGTCTCACGTCACTGACCCGGACAATGCTCTGCCCTCGCCGGAGAGTCGCAGTAGATGGGGCCATCCCCTTATTGCTACGACATGCGATTCATGCAAGAAGCTGCACCTCGTTAGTTTTTTTATTTTTAATCGAAGGTTTAACTCACTCACCGAGAGGAATAGGCATGCAAACTGTGGTCCGCGGCGTAATGATGGCCCATAGCCTCCTGACGGATGAGCCGCGACACCACGCCGGATACTAAACGAACGTTCTAGCTGCAGCTCGATGAGGTGCGAGGCCATCTCAGATTCTTTTCCTTCAATGCACCTGAAAATATCCAGATTTTGTTATGTAAGGTTCACCAGTGAAGTTTGAAAATTTGCACACATCAGCCTGTTCCAGACTACCACGCCATCAACGCAGTTGCGCTTCGAGTAAACATCAATATTTACGACTTGTAGACCTCGGCAGATAAATGATGAGTTCCACGTTCCGGCTGCTTTACTCCAAGGAAGTATCCCTCAGTGCCATTGTATAGGAGGCTGAATGACACCCACAGCATGTCTACACGTACGGACACAGAGATATATCCCTACACCTGCCAGTAATCTAACTCCGCACGTCCCTCCTGCATCCAATCATTCTACTGGCCGAACTATACCAGAGCGTTCCCACTCCAAATAACCAACCACAACACAACGTAAATCAGTCCATGTGCAAGCCATAAACGAATATCAAAAGTGGAGGTATAGTTCCACTCGTTCTTAACTTCGGCGCTATATAGCTGTGAGTGGCCAATTTCACGCCACGGCCGATTATGCCCCGTACCCACTGAATGCGGGGGGGGGGGGGGGCTATGTGGGCCCCACAGCCGTTCTGGACGTTTTGAAAAAGAGATAAATTTGTTACCCGTGCCGGGAATATAATCACGATTCCTTGGTTGTCCAGCCCGCAGCCCAGTCACTTTGTTACTCCTTCTGTCACAGTTAATTCCCCTTATAAAAGGTATTCCTACGAATTACGTATGACAGAAACCGTAACAAAGGATACGCAACCGTTAAAATCTGGAATTCTATTCTATTCAGTTTATTTGTTTGCATTCAGACCCCAGTGATAACAAATTCAACTTTGGTACTGCTTACAGGTCTGTAGCCCATTTATTTCCGTATTCAGAAACGCCAAGAAATAAATATAACACCCTGCACCCCCAACAGAAGGACCAACCCGCTGATGCTGGTGGAAATGACAGCTGTTTATTCAAGGAACTATATGCGTTCCACCAACGGTCTCCTTCATTGGAAAAAATACAGCTCTTTAATGTTAAGGTTGGTGCCACAGTGCACGGACAGATAGAAACGTCTTATAAGTGAAGATGGCCCTGCTGTCTTCAGGTGTATGAAGCCGTGTAGTCTGGAGCAGGTGCGCCGACGTTTCAGAGCAACCTGTTGCCACCGTCACCAGGGTATGTAAGGAAGTCTCCTACCCTGATGATGGAGGTAGCAGGGTCCTCTGAAACATTGGTCCCCTTCTAGCAGACTAGCAGGCGGCTCCTACGCTTGCCGCTAAGTTCTTGAAGGGTTGGCAGTCACTTAGCTGGTAAAGAATTACCCGTCTTCCACAGTTTCTTTACCGCATACACACGAGCCCGCCATGTTCTCGTACCTATTTATTTTCGAGCCAGTTTTAATATCTAAGCCTAGGTCTCACCACTGGTCTTTTTTATTTAGTCTCTCTAACCAAAATGTTGCACTTCTCTCTCATTTCGCCATACTTGCTGCACGTCCTGCCCATCCCATTCTTCTCCATTTTATGACCTTAGATATATTCAGAGAAGCGTACAGCTTGTGAAGGGCCTCACTGTGTAATTACCTCGATTATCGTGTCATTTCATCTCGCTTAGGTTCATATATTCCTATTCGAATCTCGACCCGGGATACTTGACTAACCTAGCTGAGGTGTTTCGTGGTCTTCCTTAGTACTGCAGGCAAATTCTGAGACAGTGTCTTAAATTGGGCCATATATCTACAGCCGTACACAAATTTTCCAAAAATCTAGGAGCAACTTCAAAATTCTGGATGCCAGAAGATTGACACGAGTTGTCTACCAAGGACCCACAAATATTAGGTGCCACTGTGCAAAATTTAATCACCCAAGCGACTTGGTGCCCGGGATTTGTGCACCTCTATACATTTTTTTTTTCCGAGTTCCTGACAGCGTCATTACACAAACCACAAATACCAATCGACAGCACTTTGTTTCCAGTCGCGCAAAATACTGCGGTATCCGGAAACATCCATACGCAACACAATACTGTTACTTCCTGCTGACCCTGTCTTAAGTATTCCGCCCACTTCTCACTTTATGGTGATACATTTTACCGCTATACATTGTCCACCAGGAAGTTTAAAACACAGTTGTTTCGAGTTCGTTCGACTTTTCGCATCCGTTTTGTCCTCTGAGGCACATCAAAAGGTTGGTGACCTCTTTCATCTTCTTCTACCATTCCTCGATCTATCCGTCTCTCCTCTCGTACGTCATTCACGACAACCAGAGGAGCCGCTATAATGACCGACATTCTAGTCTCCACAAGAAGGTACTGCCCGGCGCCATATTGTTCAAGCTGACCTTAATCATAAGAGAAACGACTTCGATCTCGTGAGGAAGAGCAGTTTTGTTGAAATAAGGATGGCGCACCAACCAACAGCGGCTGACGACGGTCGCCCACCGCCACATTCCCCTCACGCGCAAGCCGACAGGACAGCGAACCTGGTGTGTCTCTGTACCACGAGACTGTCTGACCGGTGCTGCTGTTGCTTCGTGTAAACGTGCACATGAACTCAAGAGAAACGTTGCTCTGATTTTTGTCTCGTCGCACAGTGCGTTATATGGGTATGACTTTTCAGAAGTGAAATTATTATGGGCCATTCCTGCGTCTGTCTTTTAATTCTAAGATGTAACGATCAGCGGCTGAGGCTATGAAAAGTATTTCTGATCTACTTTCTGAAGTGTCCCGGGTTTCAGCACCACACAGAGCTATGCTCCAAATTTAGCGTTTCGTTGTTTTCTTCCTTAAATTTAATCCTTTAAAGACGAATCGTATCTGTTTTATATAAGGACTCAGTGCGTACCGCGCTGTAAACACTCTCCACTTCGGTTATAAAAACCAGTCTCTTAATGTTTCATAAGGCAAAAGTTGCTGTTTGTTCTGAGATCCGTACAAAACACATAAACGCAATGTGGGCACCACGCAGCATTGTTGATTGTTAAACCTGGTCGTATGTAAAGTTACCGCTAGGCTTTAAAAGGTTAAGTCCAATTTGCTGGTGAAAAGAGTCTTCTTCTTGGTGAGCGCTGCTTTTACCGTGACAATTCTAGACTTAATTTCACGCGTAAATTTTGTATCATTTGTTATCAGGCCACCCAAATAGTTGAAATACCCCACATTCGCCAGTTGTTATTTATCTATATAATCCGTAATGGGATGGTTGGCTCGAGATTCTCATTGCTTTAGTTCTTTCCAAATTAATTTCTATTCCAAGACCGTCAGATAGCCAACAACATATGTTTATTATTATATATAGATTAAAAACAGCAACAAGTTTCGGCCGCATTCGGCCATCATCAGGCTCAAATTCAAAAATTAGTATTAGCAAAAACTCCACATAAATAAAAGGAGCTGAAGGCCTTCATTTTTACAGTATAAAATGTGACATATATTGGCGTAATACAGTATAAAATAGAATGCATAAAAGTAGTTAAAATTATCGATAGATGTTGTTTATTATTGGGTTATATAGTCGTCTTCTGTATTGTGGTGGTTGCACTTTATAAATATCAGATCCAGAAGTTGTTGTTTATGTTCTTCTTTCTGTTATCTGGTTTTTGGGGTGTCCCATATTTCCGTAGGGGGTCTTCTTATGGTTAAAACCGGTTCGGCAGCACCTTCGCATGAAAGCCATAGCCACGTGCCAGGGCAACAACAGCAAACTAACCATAAGAAGACCCCCTACGGAAATATGGGACACCCCAAAAACCAGATAACAGAAAGAAGAACATAAACAACAACTTCTGGATCTGATATTTATAAAGTGCAACCACCACAATACAGAAGACGACTATATAACCCAATAATAAACAACATCTATCGATAATTTTAACTACTTTTATGCATTCTATTTTATACTGTATTACGCCAATATATGTCACATTTTATACTGTAAAAATGAAGGCCTTCAGCTCCTTTTATTTATGTGGAGTTTTTGCTAATACTAATTTTTGAATTTGAGCCTGATGATAGCCGAATTCGGCCGAAACTTGTTGCTGTTTTTAATCTATATATAATAATAAACATATATTGTTGGCTATCTGACGGTCTTGTACTTATATATACATATTGAATATATGCCACCTGGGACAATGAATACCAAAATTAATTTCTATTCCATATATTTCTCTAAGATATTTTTTAATATTTACCTTCCCACCTACATTTAAATCCCCCAAGTGGTCTGCTTTCTTCAAGTTTTCCAGCTAAAATTTTGTATTAATTTTCCATTTCGTCCATGCATGCTACGTGTCCCATTTCATCCTCTTTATTGACCTTAACAATACCTGGCAAAGAGTGTGCTAGAAACTGTGACGTTTCTCATTATGCAATTTCTCTAGACGTCTGTTAGTTACACTGTGACGTTAATCAGCGGGTAGTATAACACCCGTAATTACGCCTCTAGCAGGAGGTAATGCACGGCTCTCATGTTAACGAGCCTCGCTTACATTCGTCATGTTATAAACTTCTGGTCACCGCAGCTGTCATGGGATGTCCCGGCAGATGCAGGCTTCTTATCCGAAAGAGCTGCCGCCATTGATGACGCGATAAAAGGGACCTTCTATAGTAGTTGGCACTCCTGCCTCTATTCCAGGGGTCTAGATTCGCAAATCTGCAATCCGCTTTGAGGTTTTACGTGATTTTGTTCATCCCCTAACCGGTTCCTCCCACGTCCTTTCTAAGTTACCCGTTATTCGACGTCATTACCCTTACCAGTAACGTAATATTATGTCGCCTGTATACCCGGCAATGAACCTGCGGGTTCCACAAAAGGCAGAAAATTGCGTAATTAGTTGACAGGCTGTTTGGTTGCCACAAAGACCCTGCTCCACACACACATACCCAGTTCGTGCAGATTTGTAACAGTTAGTTACCAAAAAGCAACAGAAATAACACAGTAACAAACGCTGCCTTTTGGGCATAAATACATAAGTCTCAATAAGTTACCACAAACTACGGATAAATCTGCGTTTCACCAGATTGGATCAATTCCCCAAAAGCATGTCGGCACCTTAACTAGAAGGCCATATGAAGGAAAATTGCTTATTTCTATGTGTCAGTCTTCGCCCCGCAAACGAGATTTTTCTAAAATCATTCTGTTTCAAGACATCAGAATATCGTCACGTAAGATATTTACGAAAATATAAGACAATATACAGCACAGGGTACGCATGTACAAATCCCTGACGCCAGGTCACCCAGGCGACTAAATTTTCTATGGTGGCGCCTAACATTTGTGAGGACTCGGTACGGAACTTGCTTCACGTCAACTTTCTCGCGCCTAGAATTTTGAGATGGCTCCTAGATTTGTGGTAAATCTGTGGAACCCCTGATACAGGGCCACATAATCTCCAACCCACTAACAATCAGCGGGTGACTCAATGGGGCGATGTTCTTAGAATCGCAATCATAAGTGGCAGCTAAAAGAGCTTTCTGAGCGACATGCTAGCCAACTTCATAGAAAATGTTACGCGGCGTCCTTCGGTATCAACTCGACCTCAGCACGGATTAGATATCAAAACATTTAGAACCGGGGTTTGTACATACCAGGGTAGTAGAGCCAACAAACAAGCATCACAGTCCTTCATGTGAAGCTACTAAATAGTCCATGCCTTCCACGGAATCCAGTCAGTCAGGACGATGTCCACAAGAGCCAATCACTGGTACCCATCCTCAGCCAAATAAATGATCCCCACATTCCTAGTATATTTATTTAAGAATTATTTTTCGATTAGGCATACCGCAGTGAGATATTCAATTGAATCAATGAGGACTGCTTTTAATTAATTGATTCAGCTGTTTAAGAAGCGTTTTTATCGTGTCCCTCGACTTATGTCTGGGTATTGCACGTGGTCCCTTCACATGCAGGCTGTCCGACCAAAACTCTGTATGCTGTTTCCGTCTCTCCCATATGTGCTACGTCTCACATCATCCTCCCTAAGTATTACTATCCTAATGACGCTTTGTGAGGAGTACAAATTATGAAATCATCCTGCAATGATCTCCACCTCTTGTCACTTCCTGCTACGTCCAAATATATTCTAGGATTGATATTTTTCTTAATTCTGTCGCTCGTCTCGTCTGCAGAAAATGAGGAAAATGAGAGAAACTTTCTGAAACCACACGTGTTCCTGTGAAATGGTACGGGGGCACCACTCCTATTACCGAGAACAGTTCTTTCTGTCGGACCCAAGTGAGCAATAACTCAATCTTATACCGAGGTTAAGAATAAGTGGAGCTATACCTCTAGCTCCCTATATGCCTTCATGGCCTGCTCAGGCACGCCATACCCAAGTAAGTGCCTTCTCACTCGTTAATCTTAAGACTGGAACAGATATGGATAACCTTTTAAAGCCTAGCGGTAACTTTACGTACCACCAGGTTTGACATTAAAAAATTCTACGTGGTGCCCACATTGCGTTTATGTGTTTTGTACGGATCTCAGAACAAACAGCAACTTTTGCCTTATAAAACATTAAGAGACTGGTTTTTATAACCGAAGTGGAGAGTGTTTACAGCGCGGTACGCACTGAGTCCTTACATAAAACAGATACGCTTCGTCTTTGAAGGGTTAACGAAACGCTTTTTAAGTGTAATATGCCACCGTCAGACGCATTCAGAGTTCAGCTGTCCAAATACTGCTTAACCTGCTTCTCTGCAATAATGATAAACTATAATTCTGACTGTGGTGGAAGACAGTGAGGTTTGTGCTGCCCTGAATTATCTTGCAGTGACCAACTAAAGTCGCCCAGAAAACAAACAAACAAACAAAAAGCCACGTTTCTTGGCTTCACAGCTAAGACACTCCATCACGTTGAGTAACGTCTGCTGTTGCAGTTCCAGTTTCACAGTTAAACGATTTTTAAATGACGTCAAACCATATCGAACTGCATATAAGCACTTGAAACTCTCGTTCCGATTGCACTGAATGAAGGTACTTCGGCAGAAGTAATGCATTCCATTTTCAGTGAAGTCAGAAGTGCCCCCTCCCGACTCAAGGCCCATTCTTTATCCTAAAAGAATGTAGGGAACACTACGATGGGGAAAAAAAATATTTGGAGCAATTAATTACATATCCCAACAAACGCACATACAATATGTGAAACATCAGAAATTATTCGTGCATACACGCTCGCCCACCTGCTTTGGCGAGTGTTCGCCATCTTCAGGACGACGATACACAGGAATTTATACATACGTATGTATCTATGTCTGCATAAATCCCTTTGTCGTGGTCTCCCTGTAGATGGCGAACTCTCGCCGAAAGACGTAGGAGAGATTATATACACAAATAACTGACACTTTACATACTGTATGTGGTATAGATAATTAATTACAATGACATCGCACGGAACGAATAATGTTAAACATCTGAAGCAGTTCAAGGTTTCAAGCTAAGCGCACTTGAAAAATAAAAAGGAAGTCTCACGGCAGTCTGGTGTATTGGCAACTTTGTTCACACTACACACAAAAAAACACAAAATAACAGTGATTCGGTTGGTACAAAATGTGATGGCAGGAGAAAATTAGTCACCATTTAAAAAATCTCCTTTCTTGAGAAAAGCCACCTTCATCACAACAAAATGCTTAATTTCGTATCTAGTTAACATCATACACAAATATGCACAATATCTGTTTCGCTTATACCTAGCCTTTGTTTTTCAAAAACTTCTCGTGCTTACTTTATAAAAAGAGAAAACAGGTATGGACGAATAATTCTGCACACACTTCAATCATCTGCAGCCGACTTTTCGTGGAAATTTTAAGCTAAAACACACTGCATTCATGAAAACTGAGTGCAATTTAACACTCTGGCCATACTCACGTCTACTAGATAAGAAACTGCATTTACTGTAAACACATCAGATCCACGACATTCAATGCAATGAAATGAATAATAACTCTTATTTTTTAAAAAATGACTGTTTTATGCCAAACTAAACACATCTTTCACACAGCATCACAATACAATACCCTGTACGATTCTCCATGTGAAAGCAACGCTAACCTGAGGAATTTTTAAAGGAACTCCCTTTAGATTATTGACTGAGAGCAATTAAATATGATAAGTGCTTACTCAGTCAAGTCACCTCTGAACAATTGACTGTGTGCTCAACTGGAGCTAGAAAAATAGATACTATAGAAGCATAATGTTTTGGTGTAAAAGTCTTGCAGTTTTCTTAATTTGAAACTGAGGTAGTTAACTGAGTTACGGAGAATATGATATGGCTTTGGTCTGTGAATAATTACTGTACGTCTCTTTCGCAAAATAAATAAATACAAGACCTTTACATCCTACATTTAAAATAAAATTACAATTTCAATACTCACAAAAGCACATTATGCTTGCGATCTCTAAGAACACAACAAATTCAACGACAGACTGTCTTTGGGAACTTTAATACTAAAAACTGAGAATGCAATTCCGACTAGTGACCCGCACAGCAGACCATGTACACTTTTTTAGGAACTTCTGTGCCATTTATAGGGATAAAAATGACAATTTCAGGCAAGTTTCTTCCATCCGTTCTACACAGGAAACCGTTCTATTGCTAGATTCAAACACCAGTTCTGAAGCTCAATATCTGATACGTTGGTCACTTGAATGTTTCTCCAACGTAACGTCTTAGCTCCGCCATTTTTCTGCTCGCTGTTTTTACTGGACGTCTGCTGCCACACCTTTCTCGAGTCTTGCCAACAGGAGCCCGACGGTTTCGTCGATTTACTCTGCAGTTTCTCGGGATTTATATTTTCCTTCGTCACTCCCTGATGAATGTCCTTTCTTGACTCTGAATTAATACACACCTGAACGCCATTCACCCTGACTTCCCTTTGTACATCCCCCTTCCTAGTGTGATGTCCACCTTCTTTCTTTAACGGTGGCTGGGTTTTGGTACTGCTTTCTCCGACACCACATTTTCCGCCAACACCATTCTTCATTCTTTTAACCGATCCACCGTTCCCGGTGTAGACCACTTGCCCGATGCCTTTGGTAGTGGGGCCCACCTCAATCAAACCGTGATTCCCAGTATAACTGACACAACCGGCGTTCTCGACCACTTGCACATGTCCCTTGTTGCCAGTGATCATGATCTGCCCCTCGTTTCTGGTGACCGTCACAAAGCAGTTGTTCCCAACAACACGTAAGACTCCACTGTTGACAGACATGTCAACTTTCTTACCGTTACCAACGAAAGTCTGCGATATGCTGTCGCATGCACCCTCCATTACTGCTGCACCAACACACTTCTCTCTCAACCGATCGCAGCTTGTACAATGACCGTGGCGGCGGCCGGCCCGACTAATATCATCGACCGCGGTACCGTCAGGCGGCACTGCTCTTGTGGTTCCCCGACGTATAGCACCCGCACACTTCGCGCGAAGCGCTGTACAATATCTCCGTGACGATAACAGAGAGGGAGGGCAATGCGACGCAAAAAATTTTTACCGAGGGAAGTCCTTCATGAAAAACAGCATAATCCCGTTTTGTTAGCGTACGGAGATTGATTGGGTGGCAGTATCATATTGACAAGCAGTTGATAAGCACGTTATGTGGGAAAGAAAGACGTAGGGCCCTTTTGTACTTTGTACCGCTTTTAGTTCTACAAATACAAAACCAACATTCCCGACCACATACCACGTAATACGACAGAAACCTTGACAGAATAATCTATCCCCACCAGCACAGCCCCTTCCCTTCCTCCGAAACACATACAGCAGATCGCATCAACGTGTAATGTTTGTCCTGTGACAGTACAATGAAAACCAATGCATAGCCAAAGAGACGCGACGTCGGACTGACGGCATTTCTACACTTTTCGTGAAAAACAAGTAGGTGGGGTAGATGCCACGTTACCACGTACGTCGCGATATCGATATTTTACTACTACTACTACTGCTACTACTACTACTACTACTACTGGTAGCAGCAGTAGTATTTTAGCCAACTAGTGTAATGATAATCAAGGAGGATGACGGGAGAATAGACCTCTGCAGCACATACGGAACACATGAGACAGGCATGCATAATTTTAGTAGGGAAACCTGGAGGAATGTGACCACTTGTGAAACAGACGTAGTTGGGAAGATGACATTAAAATGGCTCTTAACGAAAAAGGTGTGAGGGAGTTATCTAACTCACTAAGAGGACCAATAACTGTGTATCGTGAATACGTGAAAATAGTACCAAAAAAAAGAGGTAATTCTTGACGAGCTGAGAAACTATCAGATTTTCAAAAATAATTTTGCTCCGTGGAGTTAATTGTATTCCCCTCCGACAAACTCACATCTTTACCATAAACCAGTAGACCTACCGGATTTGGGTCATCTTAAGTCCTAGCGCACCGTACAGTAAAATTACGAATACGGAACATATTAATCAATTAATTAATTATACGAAAATTAATAATTAAAACTAATTAATAGTGATTAATAACAACTACAAATATGGTGGTGGTGGTAATGAATAAAGAAGCACGTAAGCATTACAATGTTTGCGGTCTAACAATTACGTCAGGTGATACCCTAAAAGGTAAAAAGGTAAAGCAGTCCCACTACAGGCCTGGACAGGCCCACAGGGTTCCAGGAGGTCGAGGCTCCCAGATTTCTAGACAATCGGCGCTTGAAGGTGGTAAGGTTGTCAGCCCTACGCACCGGCCGCGTTTACCCCCCAGGAAATATTCCTGGTACTCATTTCTGTTAGAGGCTGAGTCGACCCCAGGGCCATAGTGCGGCCGACAGGATTATGTCAATGAAAAATCCACTGACACCATTGGGAATCGAACCCGCGACCTGCCGGTTTGTAGCGCAGTGCCTCAACCAACTGCGCCACCGCGGCCCCCCAGGTGATACCCTAAGCAGCATTAAAGAAAACCTTAGAGCTCCTTTTTGGACGAAAATCATAAAAAGCGGCAGTTACACAAATACAGCTTCTGAAGTACACAGTCACTTTGTGAGATTACTTGTCGCTAAATTTATATTCAAGATTTTGATGTTGGAACATCCCAGTTGGCGTGTGTATACGAGGCATATATTTCAATTCCTGAGAGAAGAATCAGTCACAACCAACACGTTTCTTTGCTTTATTAAAAATTATTTGGCGACCAGGTTTCGGCTTATAAAGCTATGATCAGGCTCTATAAAAACATAAATTAAGAAACTCTACGTCACATGAAGGGAAAGGCCTTCCTCTTTTACAAAGTGACATTATGTTACACAAAATAAAATATTTTGTATGGAAGTTACTTAAGATGGCACAAATATATAACATAGAATAGAATAAAGATGCGCATAAAATGTGAAACATGTGATACGCTTCAACCGTAAGAAATACAATACGTTGGGCGGTATTAACAGCATCGGTCCTTCATCTGTGAAAATAAGTTAGCGTGCGTATTTTGATGCATGATAACTTGTTTTATTTTGCATAACATAATGTCACTTTGTAAAAGAGGAAGCTCTTTCCCTTCACGTGACGTAGAGTTTCTTAATTCATGATTTTGTAGGGCCTAATGATGGCTATATAAGCCGAAACCTGGTCACTCAGCAATTTTTAATAAAGCAAAGAAAAGCGCTGGTTGTGACTGATTCTTCTCTGAGGAATTGAAATATATACCTTTATATTCAAGAATGACGCTGGCGTAATATCATTGTTCTGAATGCGCATCCACCAACAGAAGAGAAAGGTGGTGATTCAAAGGACAGGAACTTAATGACCTGTACTCATCACCAAATATTATTCGGGTAATCAAATCGATAAGAATGAGATAGGCTGGGCATGTAACACGTATGGGGGAAAAGAGAGGTGCATACAGGATTTTGGTGGGGAGACCTGAGGGAAGGCGACCACTTCCGAGACCCAGGCATAGATGGGAGGATAATATTAAAATTGATCTTCAAGAAGTGGGATGGGGGCATGGACTGGATTGAGCTGGCTCAGGATAGGGACAGGTGGCGGGCTCTTGTGAATGCGATAATGAACCTCCGGGTTCCATAAAATGCAGGGAATTTCTTGACTGGCTGAGAAACTGTTATCTTCAAAGAAGGCCTCTGCTCCATGGAGTTAGTTAGTTAGTTAGTTAGTTACGCAAGAATTGCAGATTTAGGCAGTTCGAAAAGAAGAGGGCCATTACTTTCATGCGGAACTTTTCCTAAATTTACTAAACAATGAATTTATTTCGTATGTGACGTGTTTAAACAAATGGGCAAAAAATTACTGTCACCTTACTTTATACATTTCGTATTCTTCAGACTTTCCGGGCAGAATTACATCCTAGCATAACAAAAACGTCTTTTTTTTTCATAAAACTTCCTTCGCCAAACGAATGGCCTCCCAATTAGAGTACCCTATGCCTCGCAAACTATGAAACGGATCAGGCGGGTCCACAATTCTAGGTTACAACTCGTTAGTACTCCTGCAATGAATCCAAGCGACTGTTGCGTTAAGCTATTGCATCACCACTGCTGCTTACGCAACTCCGTTTCTTATAGCAGAACACGGCCGGCCATGTGTGGTATCTGCCGACTAAGAATACAATCTAGACGTAAGAGACACGTGACGGGAGAATGGAGAGAACTGCGTAACAAGGTAGAGGGTTTTAATTCCTCGCCAAATAGTATTAGGATTACAAATCAGAGAGAAATGGGCGGGGCATGTGGCACGCATGGAGGAGAATAAAAATGCTTACAGGATTTTGGTACGAAACCCCGAAGAAAAGACACCTCTTGACAGACCTACCCGCGGATTGGAGGGTAATATTAAAATGGAACTGAAATACGATGGGAGAGTGTTGAGTGGATTTATGTGGCTCAGGGTCGGCAGCAATGGCAGGCTCTTGTCAGCACGGTAATGAACTTTTGGGTTCCATTCAAACTGCAGGGAATTTCTTGATAGACTGAGCAACTGTCAGATTCTCTAAGACCCCTGCTGCACGGACTCCGTGCGCTTCTTGCCGGTGCTCAACGCAGCTTCCACACATCACGCCGAAAAACGTACTACACGGACCACTTGCGAGGCACTGAACTTGCAGTCTTTTTACCTTGCGCATGCGCCAAACGCCACTAATGACGTAAGTCCCTAACACGACGTTTTGATAGTTTCAAGTACATAACCACGCTGACTCCCCACGCGCGCGTAGGTGCCCCCCCCCCCCCTCTTCCGGCAGCAAAACAGGCCTTGAAATCCAGGCAAGAAGTTGACGGCACTACGGAGATATGCACTATCATGTCAACGGGGATATACCTTGGCGTTCTGACAACGCGCATACAAATCAAGGAAAACTCATGTTTATTTTAGCGTAAACCGGTAAGAGTAACCCCGTTCCCAACGACTTTCGACGTCGTTTTCTGCATGAATGAAATTATTGGTTTTGCTTGCAGATTCGCCCCGGAGTCACACAACTCTTCACTGCGTAGCAGCCGACTGTACCGTGTTCCATGTGAGTCGGCGGTTTTAAAACTTTCCCAACCTACGAAGACTTTCTCTTTTTGCGGAATTTTTCCGCTTGACTGGAGTTTTTCACACAGTATATAAACAAACAGGTTTAAATGAATGATTTTAAATTCTCACAGCGGTTTGAGGACAATACTGGTCCTGTTTTGTGGGAGGCGGTTCCGTCTAGAAGTTAACCGAACTGCGGACGTTTCGAATATCCTTCTGCATCCATCTTCAAGGTGCGAAACGTTGACAATAAAATTTCTATACGGCGACACCACCCAAAAATAAATGCAAATGACAGTCTGACTTTTCTTTGTAATATTGAAAGAAGTATTGTGTTAGGTTCGCAACCATGAATTGCGTCTTATTTTCTTTACGCGCAATGAATTTTACTTTCACGAGACTGTACCAAATCTGCAATATGACTCTAAGGCCTTGTTTACATGACGGACAAAAATCAATTTCGTAATGTCACATACAAATGGCATAGTTTTGATCAACTTAATACAATGTCTTGCAATCTGCAACAAACTTAAACTTGTTAATTAGCTGTCATTATACATACGGGATATATGAAGTTATTCTGATTCATTATGCTACGAACATTCACTGGCAAAACCAAAGAGGCTGTGTGAGGGGCAGAAGTGTAGTTTACGTTTATTCTGAAATAAATTACTTCATCATCATCTTCTTCTTCTTCTTCTTCTTCTTCTTCTTCATCATCATCTTCTTCTTCTTCTTCATCATCATCATCTTCTTCATCTTCATCATCATCATCATCATCATCATCATCATCTTCTTCTTCTTCTTCTTCTTCTTCTTCTTCTTTATCTTCATCATCATCATCATCATCTTCATCATCTTCTTCTTCTTCTTCTTCTTCTTCTTCTTCTTCTTCTTCTTCTTCTTCTTCTTCTTCTTCTTCTTCTTCTTCTTACAAAGCGCTACAACCTATACAACGTTCTAGCTTGCTCAGCCACTTTCTTCCACCTGTCTCTATTCTGCACTACATTCTTCCAATCACATATTTTCATGCTTTTTATGTCTCCCAAAACGTCATCTTCCCAACGTGTCTTAGGCCCTCCAATTGGTCTTTTCGACATGGGTTTCCATCTCTTGATCTTTTTAACATTATTATCATCAATCATGCGTTCAACATGGCCTAACCAACTTAATCTTTCCCTGAAATAAATTACGGTTTTCCAAAATTCGAACGTTGCAGACTGAGGTGCTGTTGACTCCCTCCGCCAATTAATCTTATTCATGCTATCTATTTCAGTCTATGTTATTAGTAATTTGAAAATTTTGTTATGCAAATGACAGTTGCACACTATTTCTGAATTTTAACTAAAAAGTTTGCGAAAAGTGCATTCAACTGTAAGCAGACAGATGACGTGATTTGTTTGCTTCTTCTCCTTGCATCACTGTAATTACGACAATCAGCGTCATCAGAACTTAACACAAACAAAACAATGCAGCTCGCATACGTCAGAACGAGGTCATACAGCAAATGAGCCAGATTTCATTCACCGTTCGTTCGAATTTGCTGCGTCGGATGCGATGGCCCAAGCAACTCCGGATATCTGGGAATTACTTAGCTGTGATATAAAGAGGCGCGATCGACGCAGGCAGGTGCGAGGAGAAACGTGCGATCGAGAGGTGGGAACGCAGCATCCAAGGACACGGGGACGTGAACGGAATACATAACAGATGCGTGCTACTGTTTTTGATACAGGTATTATGTACTATATCAGTGTGTGATAAACGAATAGTAATTTTAAAAAAATTCGGAAGACAATAGATGTGAGTCGTGTGACTTTATAGGAAGTTTCGCCAGTGGTTGTTCTTGGTTAAAGCGATATTGATTGCAAACTTGTCGTGATATGTCTTAGGATAATGTTTATTATTAATTTAACATTTTGAGTTGTGTTAAGTGGACACACTGATGTTCAGTGGCGATATAGTGATAATTTTATGTTGAACATTTGTGAGGAACCTGGGCTTCAGCGAGAACATATGATATTGGTTCGCTTCGACCGGTGCCTTTTGTTTGCACGGTTTTGTGTGATACGCGTATTTAGTTTATTGCGGGAAATACAATGAAAGATTTTTAAAAAAATCCCAGCAAGAATAAGTTTTCTTCTTTCCTCCAAAACGTCCCGGCCAGCTCTGGGGCCCGTCCCATCTCCTACTCCATGTGTACCGGGGTTCATGCACGAGGGTAAAGCTGCCGGGGGCGTGAAGTTGACCACTCACTTCCATGTAGTGCCGAGGTTAAGAATGAGTGGGGCTGTACCTCTACCCCCCCCCATGCCTTCATGTCGTGGACAGGGACAACGTTACCTTTTAACTTTTATCTCACAAAATCCGTACGCTACGAACTTACATCTCAATCATTCATCACATTGGTACTAACCCAGTGTTACTGTATGCTGGTTAGCTTGCTTTGTATTCAGAAGGTCCCGGGTTCAAATCTTGGCTCGAAGACCGGTTATCCTGCATAAGGTCTGTCGCGGTATCCCTCAGTCTCACCAAGTAAAAACACGGATAGTATTTTAGTGTAAGTCATGGCCGTTTCCGTCCATAAACTTTAGAATCATTTAATACATCATTCACTAATCATCTATTATTCTTCGCTGTCTAAGCCGAACTTTTGAAAGCGGCGTTAAATAAACCAAACACACATAAATAATAATCGTACAGTGTTCAGCGTTTCCTTTCGGGTAGAGGTAACTGCGACAGAGCGAGCACCAAACAGTACTGCAGGCCCACTGTACAGGATTCGATTTCTCGGACTTGACATCCTTCAGCCGCACCAGTTCGATGTCACAGCGTCTCCTCGCGTCGCTATAAACATTCCCGAGACAAAGCAACGAAACTCGCGCGCGCAACCCCCCC